>VZSC01010968.1:0-27374 GCA_013398225.1 Steatornis caripensis | reverse complement strand
AAAAAAAAAAAAAAAAAAAAAAGAAAGGAGAAAAAAGGGAGCCCCAAAGGCTGGGAGGCGAAGGCGAGCGCGGCGGGGCTGTAATGCGGCCGAGAGGTAAAAGGAGCAGCTTGAGGGTCTGCGGCCAACGGAGGAGCAACCTGGGAAAGGCGATGGGGACGGGGAAGGCTCTTCCCACCCCGCCGGGGAGGGCACAAGGATCAGGTCCAGAGTGCAGCGTGCCTTCCCCTGCAAACCCCGCGCTTCCAGCAAACGACTGTAAATAAGCAGATGCCGCTTTACGCCCCCCCACTGCCGAGACCGCGAGTCTCGACGGAAACGCTCTCACAACCGAAATACAAACCAGACCCCTGCCTCCGCGCATCTCTCACCCACCTACCCCACAGCCTCCGCGCCCCCTCTTTCCACCTCATCCTTCCAAAAAAAAAAAAAAAAAAAGCCCACAAGTCATTCCTTCCCCTTCCCGCGTCTCGCGCAAAATTCCCCATCTGTCAATTTAATTCTTTGATCGATGGGAAAGAGCAGGAAAAAACGGCCCAGCACAGCTGGCTTCCCAAGTTAGCCCTGGCAGGATACCGCCAGCCCTGCTGGCGACGGCTGAGCGCAATGTTTGTGAAGCGCAGAGAACACAAGTCAATAGTAATTTAGCTGGATTGGGAGCAAGTACCTTCCCTGCACGGACCTCGAGCTCCCGGGAGAGAGGGAGCGCGCGCGTGCTGAGGGTATCGCCATCGCCACCTTGCTCGCGCACCTTCCCCCAGCGAGGCTTGCCAGGATGGAGCTGCACCGGCAACCGTTGCCCCACGCTGGGCAAGCGAAGGGAAAAAAGGGGGATGGAGCTGTTCACGGAGCTTTAGCGGGCTGCAGTTACGCGAGCGTGGGGATGCGGGAGGTGTGCAGGTCTGCGCCAGGGCTCTGGATGTGACCCCAGCCCGCTCCCTCCTGCGCAGGGCACAGATCCAGACCTGCCCCTCACCTCAGGGCTGGCAAATTTCACCTGCAGGGCATTCGGATCCCTTCATCGCTGTTCTGGCGGAGCAAAAATATTCTCCCTGCTGCTTTCGAAGATACCAGCGATCCTTGTTTTCCAAAGGGAGGAGCCCCCTCCCCGTATGAGGGCCAAGACGCTGCTGGTGGCAGGGTTCGTGCATCCCTCGCTACCCTGACGCGGCGTTCGCCAGGACCCTCCTCCATGTTATGGGCTGGATTAGGGGCCCCATGGCCAACCATCGGCCAACCTTCCTGTGGCTTCTCCTTACCACGTTACAGCAGGAAAGTATCCACAGCAGCGTCAAATCCGTCCCTGTAGCCGGCCAAGCTCTCGGGCTCTCCGGCCACCTTGCAGCAGCAGGTCCCACAGATTAATAACGCACGATGGGGTGCAATTAAAGCTCAAAGAAAATGTGGGGTTTTTTCCTAACGTAAGACCCTCCTGCCTCAGGGCGGAGAGAAGGCACACTCAGAAACGAGCAAAAGACTTAAACCTCTCACAGCCTGCGCTCGGCGGCAGGAGAGCACGCGCAGGGTGCGGTGCTGCAGGCGCAGCCGTCGGGAGCGGGCCGTGGCTCCACTCCTGACAGCGTTACTGAAATCATCTCTGGCGGCCGCTGACCACTCCTGGCGTCCTCACTTTCTCCGGGAACATTACAAAGACTCAGAACAAGCCATAAAGAATGACCTGAAAACTACGCGAAATGGGGAGGAAGCCTATTCCATTTTATTGCACCTATTAGACCTATTGAAAAGATGGCTCAGAAGTGGCTTGATTGCCATGACAAACGCCTGCACGGAGAAAAGATTTAGGAGACCAGACCTCTCTTTAACCTAACAAATAACAGCAGAGTGAGACCTGGCAACTGCAAGTCAAATCTCTATAAATAGTGTCGAGAAATAAGGTGCATAATTGTAGCAGAGAGAAGTGAGTGGTGGGACGCGTCTCTCGCAGCCCAGGTCTAGACTTTACAAAGTCTTCCCTTGCTAATACAGAAACGACGGGGCCGACACTGGAGCCGCCGGGTGAGGGGTTTTGGCCGCTGCTATGTAAGACACCAGCCTGAAAGATCAAGACGGCTCTGTCAAAGCCGGAGATGCAGAACCGTCAGCGAGACGGAGCAGGGTGAGCTCACTGCTCGAGTCAAACTCGCCGCCAAAGCCAGGGGAGCACGGCTCACCGCGCTGTCCCACCGGACCTGGGTGATACCAACTCCCCGGGCCTTACGGCAATCTTCTCGCCCTCTGTTCGCACTCTGCAGCCTCTCCCACACACAGACCCACCACGTGCTAACTGTGGAAACATCTGTGCATCGCTGTTGTGCCCACAGCAAATCAAAAACTGCACAGACAAGAGGAAATGGAAGAGAAAAACAAGGAGCTTTTCAAAACACTTAAGTTCTAATTGCACAGGCCTCGAGAGAAATGGGTCTGAAAGCCCCGTGTGATGGCTGGTCTCAGTCCTTTGTCCTACTTTAACACTTTCACCTCTTTTGGTATGCACAAAGCCCCCAGCAGACTCCCTGGTTGCTTTTATTTCTGTGGAATAACCACGAAAAGGGCCAGGAGCAGCAGAGGCCACGCGTCACCCTGTACCGAGGGCACGGCACCGCCGACACGGCTTGATACAAACGCACGATGCCGCTACCGCAAGACCAGCCTCTCCAAAGAGCACGGGCGCCTTACAGTGTTGGAGGTCTCTCGGTCCAAAAGGATGACAGAAGACTTGCAGAGAAATTAAAAAAAAAGGATGGCGGCGCTCAACGCTGCAAAGACGTTTAGTGCCGGAAACAAGGAATAAGCTGAGTTGGATGGTGGACTAAGATCCAGCCCACCCGCCACACTGTGCCTTTTGAAGGCATCTGCCTCCACGTCCTGCTTCTGAGATGCGGTCTGCTGGGCTTGGCTTGCGGAGCAACACGAGGACAGCAGCAGCAGCGGCCTTTGGCGGCAAAGAGCAGCCGGCGACACCAGGACCTCCGTCTTGACTCGTGTTTCCTGAGCCTTGAAGCCTCAAAATTATCTTTTCTCTCCCATTCCCAGCTCAGACCCTTCCTCCCTGGAGATAAGGGACCAGACAGGCCTGACCGCTGCAGCCTGCAAGGCTGTGGGAAGACCCTCACAAGTCACCCACACTGACGTGGGAGAGCAAAACTCACGGGGACATCCATGAACAGCGCGGGGATGTCCGAGCTGCTCCTGCGCCTTTTTGGGGGGAGAGGAGGAAAATGAGGGCAAACGGGGAGGGGTAAGGAAAAAGCAAGCTTAGTTTCTGGTCGACAGAATCCAGCCTGCTCACCAGTGAAACGAGATGCACGGTCTCAGCCCAGCTGTTCGGCAGGCTGCGGGGGTGCGGAGCATTCAAGGCAGGGCAGCAACGCTGCGCGAATTCTGCGTCCTCTCTACCCCGGCTCCGTGTGGGAAAATCAGCCTCCAGCTACGCTGGAGCATCCCCACGTGAAGGAGCATCCCCACGCGAAGGAGCATCCCCACGGGGGCTGAAGGCAGAGTAGTAGCTGCAGTTTTTCCCTCTTTATTGCTATCACTATCGGTTTCTGCACACCCACAGCGAAAGGGACAGGGCGCAGCTCCCTCCCCTTCTCGGGGCCGCTGGGCATCACTGCCAGAAACCCCGCGGCAAGTCTGCCTCGAAATCAGGGGAAGGCACTTCCCAAAGAAATGAAATCCCACCCGTGAAACTCCAGCCTGTCAGCGGGGTGCGGAGGGCTGAGACCCGGTTTCAGGCACCGGCCGGCTCCCGGTCCCCCCAGATGGGCTTTGTTACGGAGACCTGCTTCTGGCAGATCCCTCTCTACCGCAGAATTAGCTAACCAGCAGTTTTGCAGCAGAGGATGCGTGTGTGCGCCAGCCAGGGCTGAAGTCATTGGCTGTTACTTCTCTCCCCTCGAGAAGGGCTGGAGCACGGCGATGACTATTGCTTCAATCACATTTTCAGTCCCTAAAGATGGGGAGTGGTAACTTCGCTCCTGGTTTTCAGCCAAGCCCTTGGAGCCAGCGCAGCTCCAAGGCTGCACCCCTCCTGGGACGTGAAAATGCTCTCTCTCCCAGAGTGCTCACCTTGGTGAGGAACACCCTGCAGAAGTGGGCTGGAGCAAACACAGCAAACACAGCCAGAAATTGGGAAGCAAGCTGAGCCTGGGAGAAACAGGCAAGCGACACAGCTCACAGGCAGCAGCCAGCACCTGCTGCAAGTCTGCAGCTACCGTAAAGCCAAGACTGTTTTTCCCCTCTAGACTGAGCAGAGTAGAAAGGGAGAAAGGAAATCCCGAATGTAAAATGGGGTATATGAAACATCACAGCCGCTGCCTTCTCCACCTGGGCGGAGGCTCACATTACTGCGATCAAGCACGACGTGTCCCCGCTCCAGCGCTGGGTTCTGGGTGGGCACGTCCGTCCCCAGCAGTGCCTGTCCTCGGTGCTGCCTCACGCGTGCCCCCAGCAGCGCAGCCCCACACCCAGGCTATTACACACACCGAGACACCGCTGCGCTCCTTTTGGTCTCCTTTTTGGCACCACGCTGGAGATCAGCCCACCGCTCCCAGCACATCGCCCGTTGCTCCACATCCACCTTCAGCCCTTCCACCACCAAACCGCAGCTTTCCCCACCCGTAACAATCAGCTCTGTGCACGCTATTTCACATAACACGAGGCTGGGTCCCACTGGAGTCAGGCTCGCTAAATGAGCGAGCCTTGCTGCTCTTCCATCGCCGGGGATTGCGACACGCAGCCCCAGAACTGCTTATGCCAACTCCCTGGGTGACGGGCATGTGCGTGACGGAGCGGGGACGCTGGGAGGGGATGCAGGAGGAAGAGCATTGATCTCCAGCTTAGCCCTCCAGCCCAGGGGATCCCTTCCTACATAAATATTTGCCAAGCAATGCATTTGTGCCTGTCGATGGCTGTCAATAGGAGCCTGCGGTGCTGTTATCTGTGGAGCTGTCATTCTCGGAAACCTGATCCAAACGTCTCAACCGATGGCCAAATTATTTGTCCTTTTTGATCTGTGTGCACAGAGCCTGTCCCCCAACTACAGAGCACCCTGGGCTGCAGACAGACGGAGCAAAAGCGTTGCAGCTGGCATCGAGGTGCCTCGGCAGTGCCAGCCCATGGAGAGTTAACCGGCTCACACGCACACAGAGAGCTGTCAGACAAAGCCGTGGCCTGGATGCCTCCTGCTTCCCGCCCTGCGCGTCCACATCGTCAGGCTCCAGCATCTACCTGCCCGCTCTGGCAAGCCAGCAGTGGCGGGGAAAGGGCTGGCGTGGACTGGCACCGTGTGCCAGATGGGACGGCGCCAGCCACGGCTGTGTCGACAGGCCAGAAGGATGCTGCTACGTTACCGTGGAAATGGTCTGCCGTTTTCCGTCTCAGGGCCTCTACCGTCTCCTCTGTGTCTGCCCACTCCAAGACCAGCCTCCGGCCGTACAAATGCGTGCTGTGGCACAGGGCGTTGAACGCTTTCTGCAGAATTAAGAGGAAAAAAAAAATGAATACGGGAGAAAATAAAAACAGGCTCACACGAGGAAAAGCAAAGACGTCCCTCCCTCTGCCCTGAGTCTAAAAGGCCACCAGAGAACGTCCTACGTGGAGCACTTTGCTCTGATGGGGCAGGATTCATCTCCATCAGCGGCTTTGACTCGATCATTTATCTTCTACATCCTTGCAGCAGAGCAAATACCCATCGCCGTTCCCACAGGCTGCTGCTTGCGAGGGAGCAGGCTGAAATCCAGCACAGCAAGCGGCTCGAGGTTGGCTGCAGCCTTGCAGCACCCTGGGACCACACCTGAGCCGGGAAAGGCTGTCGAGACTCGGGGCAGCACGAGGTGGGTCAGCGGCGAAGCAGGGCCCTCGCGGGCTGGTTAGCACGGGCAGAGCACCCTCGCGGCTCTCCACCCACCCTGCTCTCTCCGCTGGCACGCTGTAAAGCACAGCTCAAACGGGAGTAGAGAGAGGTTGCATTCTGCTCGGGGGCAACGAGTTTGAAGAAGCACAAGCTCGCCGGGGAAAGCTGCCTTCCTCTCGCCCACCGTTTGGAGATGCTGGCCGTGGTGGCAGCAAACGTGCCAGAGCCAGAAGCTGATGCAGAAGNGAGGTTGCATTCTGCTCGGGGGCAACGAGTTTGAAGAAGCACAAGCTCGCCGGGGAAAGCTGCCTTCCTCTCGCCCACCGTTTGGAGATGCTGGCCGTGGTGGCAGCAAACGTGCCAGAGCCAGAAGCCGATGCAGAAGTCCTCTTCTCTTTTTGCCTGTGGTGGTTTGCTATGTTACAGGAATCCAGAGGTTTCCTCATTGTTAGATCCTGCTTAATAACATCCGTACAGCTATAATCTCTTGCTGATGTTGAACACGAGCGTGCCAGCCAGCGCAGCAGCTCAGACGGCTTTCTATGCCCGTAGGCAACCCGCAGAGGCTTTAAGAAAACAGCGACTCGATCCACGGAAGGCTGACTTTGTCTTTATTTTCCCACAGACTTTCAAGGAAATTCAGGACTGAGCAGGATTGGGCCCGTAATGCAAATATACAAACACGCCGGTTAAATTATTTTCATCCCCAGGAGCCACAAAGCGCTCCACAGCAATGCGGCACGTGGCTGGGCACAGGGGGAGAGAAAAGGAGCCCAAAACGCTCTTTTAAAAACCCCAGCTAAGGCTGGGATTAAGTCAGGTTATAAACTCTGCAAACTCACATCCCTGGAACAAATACAGCAGCTACAGGACCACAGAAACACAGCCCGTGTCCGACAGGGACGTGTCCTCCCGTCTGCAGGGCCCCAAAACAGCAACAAAGCTGTTCCGGAGAAGCCCAGACCTCTCCTCTAAGCCAAACAGCAATTCTGAACCACAGCGGTTGTCCCCAAACGTCACGTCTCAGCGCAGACGGGCTCTTCCCACCCGGGGCTTTGGCTGCCCATGACCGTTCCTCGGCAGCGAGGACCTTACCCGAGCCGAAAAAAAAAAAAAACCCACCCAATTCCAGCACTCTGTAGCCTGCGTTTTCCCCTCCTGGCTCCCTTTCCCTCACATAATTCTCATTCAATATGAGAATTGCGGAGCACCAGGTCCACCTGCTCCGCAGCACCCCTGAGATCGCCCACCTTCACCAGCTCCCGGGGCCGACCCCGGCAGGGCGGCGTGCCGCCTTTTTGGGGGGTGCAGTCCCCTCCGAAGGGCTGCAAGCCTGGCTGGTGCTTTTGCAGCTACAGCTGTTTTTATTTGCCGCTGTTGTTGTTTTAAAGGCCTATTTTCACTTGGAATGGTATCCAATTAGCAGAGCAATGTGTTGGCTTAAATAAACACTCGGGGGGAGGTGGCAGTAGGGAGTTGTGATGGCTGTTTGCGTTGGCACAAAGAGCCATTTCCAAAGCCTGGCAAACAACTGCAGCTTTAATCGCCGGGTCTCATTTGTTAATTCATACTTTTTAATTTCGCACTTCCCGCAGCACAAGGAAGAGGAAAGTTGGAAGACGGGGATGCGGCCCCGGCAACCTCGCTGCGCCTCGCAGCGGGCCACGGAGGGCGGACCGCGCTGAACGCGCCCACGATCACGGTGCGGAGCGCGGCGCTTGCTGGGCTCGCATCCTCAAAGCAGCTCGCTCTGCCGTGTCCTCCTCGTCACAGGATTGCTTCCACGCCCCGCCGGGCACGCGCAGCCGCTCAGCCCAGTCCGGGATGAGGCATCCTCTAGATTTGCGTGGAGCACTGGGAAAGGTCACGGAGCAAGAGGGAAGGCTGACGCTGCCATGAAGTCGCGTTGCGTGAAAGAAACCTGCTGGGAGAGACTCGTCTGCCAGCAGCCTGGGAACGCTGACCCTTCCCAGCCAAAGGCACTCCCAAAATGAGCTGTTCTGCACCGAGGACAAAGCAAAGCTCGGGATGCCGGGGTGAGGCCGCAGGGACCCTCCGAGCCCACGTGGAAAGGGCATGCTGGGTGGGACCCGTGCTCCCCACGGCCGCGTCTTCCAGGTGGGCTCCCGGAGCCAGGGCTGCAGAAGAGAAGCCGTGCGTTTCAGGTGCAAAACAACCGAACGCCACTTCACTTGGAAACCAGCTAAAACCCAAAACATAGCTCTTCATTGCTCTGAGAGGAATTAAGACTTTTTCAGGGGAAAAAAAGGAGAGGGAAACGATGATTTAAGAGACAAAGGGACGAAGGGGAGAAATGCCATCTCCATACATCCACATGGCTGGAAATCTTCCGGCGAGAGGAGGAAATTTGCCGCTGCTGCTATTCCAAATGAAAAGATAGGTAGGGAAAAAAATATGTTTTAATTACATGAGAAATATGAAATGAGGACAAGCAGACTGGCTTTCAAAGAAAGCGGCGCTGGAGGCAGGAGCTGTTCTCGGGGTGCGGCTCCTCCGCCCGAGTGTCTGCCTTGCCAGGACACCTCCTTTGAAGACCAAAGCATCCAACGGCCACAGGTTTGTTTAGCTGTATCCGAACTAGGGATAAAGAGAGGTGTGGTGTCCGCTCATCTGAGAGAGAGACTCACCGGAAAAGACCTCCAATTANCTCCGCCCGAGTGTCTGCCTTGCCAGGACACCTCCTTTGAAGACCAAAGCATCCAACGGCCACAGGTTTGTTTAGCTGTATCCGAACTAGGGATAAAGAGAGGTGTGGTGTCCGCTCATCTGAGAGAGAGACTCACCGGAAAAGGCCTCCAATTACCACAGCTTTGCATCATCCTACACCTTTAAGAAAAGGGGAGCCTCTGCCACACAAGGCTCGGTATCCTTAAATGCCAAAAATGGATTTCATTAAAGCTGCTGCCTTTGGCGATACACCCACTGCCAGGTAACACCGAAAGCCAAAGAGCCCTAGCAAACCTCCTTGCAGGTGTCTTTTGCTTTCCAAATGCTTTAGGGGTTGCATGAAAACCCTCCGGCCTTCTCCACCTAGAAAACAGGATGCAAGTATGCTTAAAAACGTTATTTCTGAACCCTCCTGAGTATGATTTTGCAGAGTTTGGTTCGAGCTTAACATCACGGCTCAGTGCAGCAGGATTTTGTCGCTAGCTCTGAGTACAGCTTGGGCAGGGCTAGAGTCCTGGCAGCGGATGGAGAGGCACACAGAGCAGGGAAAAGCGGAGAGAGGAAGGGGAGAGCTGCTGGAACAGCAGCTTAAAAACGTTGGTGGGATTCAGAAAGGGAATTTCAAAATGAAGGGGTGGCCAATAAACTCACATGAAGCCTGGGCTGCCGGGACACGACAGACGCTGCCTTGGAGCTGAGCCTGCTGCGCTGGGGCCTTGGAAAGGCAGAGATCGAGAGAGCGGACCATTGCACCCGTCACCCCTGAGTGCTACGGCTCCATCCCTGAATGCCATATTCATTTGGAGGACCGTGCTGCTCTGCCTATAGATTCCCCCTTGCCCTATGAAATGCTCAAGCCGAAGAGCCTCCGGGCTGGAGTCATTAGAGGGACAAAGGGTCAACATTAGGAGATTGACAAATTTCCCTTCCTCGCAAGAACCAGTCCCAACTGAGGATGCTCTCCGCGATGCCAGCTGCACACAAGGATTTTTCCTTCCACGTGCATGCATTTTTTAAGGGTTGACTGTCTTTCCCAAATGGGCAATTCCTATTTGGAGACCAGATGTATTTTTATATCGACAGGGGAGAAAAGTGGAAACGCGGCTTCCAGTTAATAGTTCAAAACCAAAAACAATCCCACAACAATTCTGCATGGAGAACATCAGCAAACAAGTCAAATGGCTAATGCTTCCTCAACCGGAGTTAATTTGTTATTGCCAGCGGATCAGAGTTCCCCTTCTCATCGCCCAACTTCCATGCCCTCCCAGCTTGACCAGCGGGTCTGCTAACCCTCTGTGTGAATACCACTTTGTCCCTCCCGTTGCTGTCTTTGACACGGGTTCCTCCCCGTTTCCTGGCTGTGCGTGCTGTGATCTGATAAACGCCGGCGACACACAAGAGAGAGGGCTGCTAATTTCATCTGATGGCAGTGTAACACTCCCGGTCGAGGACCATCCATCACCGCGGGAGCCGTCAAACGACCCAAGAGACAGCCCCGGCTGCAGATGTCACCGTGGGAAAGCCAGGTGTGAGGCTGGGGCTCTGAAGGATGAGCATCTTCATCGCTGAAGGAGAAGATGCTACCACCAGAAGCATCCCGTGCCCTGCCTGGATGTCACCTGCCCCGCAGGCAAGGCTGCCTGACGAGGGCGGCTCGGGCGCTCACCTCTCCCACACCAGCCCCTTTCAGCAGGGCTGGCTCTCCTCGAGCGGGCGGCAGAGCATCAGGGGCGGCCGAGGGGATGAAACCCAGCCCAGCAGGACAGGACGGCCAGGCGCAGCACCGGGGAGTTTGGAGGGGGAGCCCCACGTCTCTGCCCCAGCTTTGGAAAATCTCCATACGCACTCCCACAGCAGCCGCGATTGCTCAGAGAAAAAGACAAACACAGGAGGTCACAGGCTTTAAATGCCCAACAAAGCCACCCTAACTATTCTATTACAAAAACATCATGTTTTATAAGACGCTTATAAGCGATTTCCAGATTACCACTCTGAGCAAAAACGTCATTGATAGTCACGGCTATTCAGCTCAGAGGTCTCCAGGCCCACTCCCCTCCTCTCTCACTTCACTTAGCAATAAACTCTAAGCCAATTATGTCCGTGTTTACAATATTCAGGATCCTATTCATCAATACACAGCGCATCCTCTTCCAGACGGCCAATGGAGTGTACTTGATGTGCCACTTGTGAGACAATTAAATCCCTCAAAGAGATGAGGGCGGAAAAAAAAAAAAACAAACCAGAAGGAGGAAGAAGAGCTGCTTTGCTGGAAAAGAAGAACCCCCCCTCCCCAAGCGCTCTTCCGCAGGGCGGCTCGCTCCCCGCACGCTCGCCTCCTGCAGCCTCCGCGAGCTTTGGGAGCAGCTCCCCCAGCAAGCACCCTACCAGGCTCTGTCTCTTCCAGCTGGCTACCGACGCTCACGGGCGATAGATGGGTTTCCTACCTCTGAGATCTCTGCCCAGCGCGGCTGGAATCAGCCACCGGGTCTCTAAGGGGCTGAAGAGGGACGCGAGGCAGACACTGAGCCTGTGCCCTGTTTCGTTCAGAAACCAAGCAGAAAAGCGGGTGTTGTCTCATTCACCCCAAAACCGGTGGCTGAGCAGCAGTAAAGAACGTGTCAGGTCCCTGTATGTACCTTTCCATCAAACGCTTAAAGTTTCCTTAGGAAAAGATTAATTCAAAAACCAGAAACAAAGCCTAAACGACGCTGGAGCAAGCACGGGCTAAAGCGAAGCCACCCAGAGCTGGGGTTTAAGCAGAGCCGCAGACACAGCTCACTGTGCAGGGAGGGGGGTTCACTGCACCCCACGGTGCCCAGCAGGCCGCCCCCCAAGGGGAGGACGAATGCTGAGCGGAAGGAAGTTTGCATTAGGGTCAATACAGGACTAACAAAGAAACTCTATGTACTGTGTTATACGGGAGGTCAGGCTGGAACGGATGATCTAATAGTCCCTTGTGATCCTGGATCAATGAATCCTGTCTAAAAACATAAACACAGGCTATGCCTGCTCCCCCCTCCTCTCTCCTTCATCTCTCATCACAGTCTTGAAAATTTGGAGTCTCAAGGAGCCAGTGGAGCCACGTGGTCCCTTCCCTTCGGCAATAACATCACTCGGCTGTGCCCACAACCGTTCCTCTTCCGGATACCGTGCAAATCGCCAGGAGTCAGCAGCAGGGATGAAACCTGCACTGCTCCGGTGCTGGGAGTGCCCACGCAGCAGCTTACAGCGGGGCCAAGGACCCTCTTCTGCCCAGTGCCACGAGAGACCGTGCCTGGTCCAGCCTGCTCCTGAACCTCTGGCAAAGGGTAACAGCAGAATATTATCAGACAGGCTACAACCCCCTTGTTTCTTCTGCAAATCCGGAACTGAAACGTATAGGAAAGCTTTGAAGAAAAATAACAGACTAGAGCGTTCGGAACAGCAATCTATCCCGGCTTAAAATGCTATGGAATATTTTGCAGCATAAAGTGAATACAGACTGCAAAAACGTCAAGATATCGCAACGATGGGTTTTGCATTTTTCGGTTAAAGCAAAACGTCCTTTCAACCTGCAGGCTTCAGGAGCTCAGTTCTTGGTGCTGAGAAAGCCGTTTCCCAGGCACAGCTGCCTGCCTCCGACATTTTCCATATTGCCGTCAAATCGCCAGCGCAGACCACCCTGAGAAAACATCCTCGGCCAACCCAGCACGGCTACGTCCCCTCTTTGGACCAAGACAATGACTGCATTACAGAACTTGATCTATGTTCCTGTGTTCAGCAAGGCAAAGCAGACATAGATCCTTCTCTCTGCTTGCCCACCCTTTTGACCAATTCACAGCTACTGCTCTTGTGTTACACCCACTACCTGAAAAACACCAGGGGAAGGCTGCTCACAGGGGGTCTCAAAACACACGGAGGAACTGATGAGCACGGGCCTTGCACAGCTCACAAATCGGCAAACTGCCACAGTATCCAAAACTCCCCTAAAGCCAAGGGAGTGGTGGAGGCAGGACACGTAATCAGGTTTCCTGATGTGCTAACACTGAGTCAAAACCATCCCCTCCCACCTTGCTTCTGACAAACCTGAAAAATAAGCCCTTGTCCTTCTACATCACAGGAATTTGTAGCCATTTTACCGGCTGCCCCAAACTTACGCCCATTACGGCTCAGGTTGCGGTTTCTGTTGTGTAACCTCCGGTGGTTGCCCCCACGGGAGTTTTAGCCTCAGTGCAGCTTTGCTGGTGAACGGTAATAGCCTGTCCCAAATCTGGGCTACGCCTCAGCGGGACAGAGCCTCCAGGCTCACCTTCCTTACCTTCTGCTCCGAAACCAGGCTGGGAGGGTGCCAGAGGGGGAGGACTACATCTCACCTTGGCATCCTGCTTGGTGAGGAAATCCACAAACCCAAAGCCCCGGTGGGATCCCGTTCCTGCCATTTTCTTGGGCAGCCGGACGGTCTTGAGCTCTCCAAAGGTGCTGTGAATTAGAGAGGGAGAAGCAAAGGCACTGTGAGATCAAGGGAAGAATCATCATTTTACCACAAACCATGGCCCCTACCAGCTGCGGACCCACGTTGCAGCTTGCCAGCACTGAGGACTAAGGCGAGCAGTGTCCTGCGGCCGCTCTGCTTCCCTGTAAGCCCCATGTCCAAAGAACCTAGCAACAGCTGAAAACTCAGCTTGGATTTCAAGGGTCATCCTTCCCGGTCGCAGAATCTTCATTAATGTAAGCGCTATGCTTCTCCTCCCTTTCGGAGATCTGCAGAAACCAAGGACCCAGCCTGCACGCCATGCCCTGTTCAGGGCAGGCAAATTGCATCCCCAGGTTACCAGGAGGCAGGGCTGCTCCAACTTGCCATCAAACAGATTTCTCTGTACCTCTGAAGAGGGGCTGGAGCGCAGAGGATACGGGCACGAGCCAGACCATGGCCCCACGGGGACTTATTCTCTTTCCAGAACAGCTCCTCCATCCCCAGAGCCAGTGTCATCCCTCGGCTCTGCGGATGCTGGGCATCGTTTTTAAAACTGGATTTCCTGGCTCTAACACGTCACTTTTGTAGCTGCGCTTCCCATTCTGCAGCCTCTTTCACGGGCTGGAATAAACTGGTTTTATTTAAGCTCGCTGAATGTATAAAGGGAAACAGGTGAATGCAGCAGACCCAAGTCCTGCACAACAACCCCCAGATCCAGCAGCGTTTCAGACAAGTTTTTGAGTGCCAACGGGATGGAACGTCAGGAATGCGGAGATAAGGGGGTTCCCGTTTCGCTGGAGGCTGTAGGGTAGGGTCGGCGGCACCCGTGCTCGGCCATGGCCCAGTGAAAACCTCGTCGCGGCACGCCTGTCCCTGGAGAAGGAACTTGTTGCTGGAGCACCAAAGCACGCAGCCATCCCGCCAGCCTGGACCGCATCCAGAAAACCTGAAAACTGACTCAAGGACAGCACTTGCCGGACGCTCCTCTCCAGTGCTGTCCCCCGGGAAAATTCCAGGACAAAGCCGACGCTTTCTCTGCGCCCGAGCTCCCGCTTCCTCTTCTCCTCCCCTCGCGCCCATTTATCAAACACACATGCACAAACTGCAGGCAATAAATATTTAATGTGGACCGGGTCTGAATAGATGTGTTATTTTATTTGAAAATCTACACACATACACGCATACACAAAAGGAGCCTGGGATGCAGCAGTGCCAAAGAGCACCTGGGAATAAACACAGTAAAGGCCATAAACGCTCTCGTGAAATGATATAAGCTAAATCCTGGGAGTTAACCTGGTGCACTGGCAGCATGACCAGGCATTCATCTACCCAATTTCCTTAGGCAACGTGGTGTGTAAATGTACCATTATGAAGCCTCAAAATGAATCCGCACGTTTCCTCCTCGGCGCCTTCCCTCCTTCTCTCCCTCCTGCCCCCTTTGAGCTGGCGCTACGCAAACAAACAAACAAACCCGAGCGGAGCGGAGGGAGCAGCCTCGGCCGACGGGGATGCTCGGCTCCGGGAGCAGCAGGAGCACCGCGTGGTTTCCAGCGGCAGGAGGGTCATCCTGCAAGCGGCTGCGGGTGACGGCGGCCCTGGGAGCTCTGCAGGTGGCTCCTCTCACTTGCAGCAGCCCTGTAGGACCGCGGACACCCCGGTTGGGTTAAGGGAGAGATAATGAGAGAGCTCCTGGCCTAAGGAAATGACTGTCGAGCTAGGAAAGACAGCCAGTGGGTGGCGTGGGCCGGGGAGCGCTTGCACCAATCTATCGCTCGGTGGAAAACATCACGGGGGCATTGCCTGGGGTGGGAGCAGAACATTTACTAAAGGACTATGAGCAGAATATTTGCTAAAAGGGACGAGGTCTCAGACAACACACACTCCATGCACTAAAACACCACGTGTCTCCCTTTGACACTGAGACTCAACGCGCAGGATGGCCAAGGACGTGCCCAGCAGGAGCAAGACGGCTACGGACGCCAGGGCCGGGGTCCCAGGGGGAAGCTGTGGTGACCCACACCAGTCTGGGCAGAAGCTGGAGAAGCTGGCTCTTCCCTCCTCCCCAGCTCAGAGCGGCCCGAGCCACCCGCCCTGGGAGACGTGCACGGGCCGTGGGGACTCGATCCAGAGCGGGGCTGGCCACAGGCATCTCCGTGGGGAGAGGGGTGGGGGAAGGCAGGACGGCAGTACCCCCCAAGGGCTCCCAGAGGGCCGGGTCCATCGGGGGAAGCCGCAGCGGCGGTGCCAGCAGGGAGCAGGCAAAGCGGGGCGGTGAGGAAAGCCGGGGGCCACTGCCGAGACAGGGCTGACCCCACCGGGGCCGTGGAGTAAAACACCCTCCCTCCCACTGCGGCGCTAATTAGAAACCACAACACAGCAATTACCATCGCAGGAGCTGCGAATGAAGTGGAGAGCCCAGGCCTTTAATGTTCTCCTCTCCAGCGCCAGGCAGAGACTCACACCTCTCTTTTCCAATTATTTCCTCTGGATTTGGAGGGAGAGAGGCAGAGGCGGAGGGAACCCAATTACCCCCGACAGTGCCAGGCTCGCGGTACCCAGGAAAGCCAGGTGCTGCTGTGTTTGCTCCCACACCGGCTGCATGAATGCCGCAGCCTTCCAGCTCCGGGATGGCTGTGCACGGATCACACCACGCCTGCCACGGGAAAAGCCACAGGAGCCAGGATGGTGGATGGGAAAGGGATGCAGCTCATCACCAAGACGACGCGGGAGGGAAGGGAGCAGCTTTTATACAGGGTGCTAAACTGCATCTCGCCTGTAAGATCCCACCAAGCTGCTTTAAAACACGTGCATCCCCGGGGTGGGAGATGGCTGCGGAGGCGAGTGCTCAGACCTGGTGTCGTCGTCACCTCCTTCCCCTTCCAGCACACAGCTCCGATGGGTGCAACCGGTGTGAAAACGCGGCACGCACCCCAGGGGTGGGGGTTCCCCTTGGAGCTGAAGTCTCTCTCCTCTCACTGTGGCAAACTGGACGGAGATCAGAAAGTGCTGGCACCAAACCCCGTTGCCGGCGCAGAGCACAGCACCATGCCGGGCCGGTTTACAGGGAGGGAAGTCCTAGGAGTTCATGTGAGCGTGAAACCTGAGTGGTTTCTGGGTTTGTACCCAGCGGCATCCATGTTTTCTCCAAGCACTCCCGAGCCCCTGCGCCAGGGCTCGGCCACAGCACAAGCACTGAAGGACTTGGCAGTTGTGAGAGCAAAGCCCTTTCCTTCTTGAGACACCGACTTGTTTGCAGTCAGCCCAGCTTAACTTTGCAGGAGACCGTAACCTCCTTTCTGCTGAATCCTGACCCCGCCAGACCCACGTGCCTGGCCCGGGGCTGGATTTCTGGCAGGGCACCCCCACAGTTCTTGGTGGCATCGTACCCGGCTGTGATTTCATCCGTAATGAGCGCAGCCCAAGGTCTGCAGCAGAAAGAAGTATCTTACGTATGCAGCTTCCCCATGAAGCTGCTCATGATTAATATCGGCAGGTTTAGGGGAGGAGGAAAAAGCAAAGAGCAAGAACTTTGCTGTGGAGGCGGTGGGTTCACAAACCCCCAGTGACCTGCCCTGCGCGCAGCTGTTCTGTCACACCCCAGCTTCATTCCTCCACGTATTCACAAACAACGGTGTCTGAACAGCAGTCTTCTAGGATCCCGAGCGGGAGTCAGGGCCCAGAGGGGAGTGCAGAGGTGTGGGGTGGGTCTGGAGAACGTGGCTCTCCCGGCCTCCCTCTGCCCGCGCTCCCCACGTGCCGCAGGCAGTTTGCTAGCCAGGCTGGCAAAATCCATCCTCATGCTTGTGCTCGCTTTCCCGGGCTTGGCATGTTTTCACGCCGCTGGCTGGAAGGGACGACAGCCCCCAACAAATACTGCAACTAAGATATTTCCTAAATGAGAACCTTTGTTTTGTGCCGATCCAGATTACAAAGGCAGAGGGGAAATCGGCAAAAGCCCGTATTGGCCCTGGCTGAACAACGATCCACACAGATGCAGAACACAGACAGCCACGACCTTTTCCTCGACAAGCCACCTGCCCCAAGCTCAGCAGAAACACACGGTGTTGCTAGAGATGCCAGAAGGGACATCCCCTCCCTCCCACCCACGAGGGATCCAGCGTGGCATTGCCAGGTACCAGCCACTCTCCCGATGCTTTGGCAGCTCTTCCAGCGGTGCTGCAGCCATCCCCTCGCTTCCCCGGCCGAACAGAGGGAAGAGAAGTAGATTTCTCCTCCATGCCGTAAGACGTACACTGCAAGCCGGCTGCAGGTCAGAGGAACATCACTCCTTGGGATTGTAATTATATCCTTCTGGCACAGGCCAGCTGGGAGGCAAGTCCTTTGCCTGCTAATTATAGGACATTATATTGCTATTAAAGAGAGCACACTCTAGCTCAGTAGACAACATACTGCTCACTTGGCTTTGCCTGTTTACTAGAAGGTGCTTGCGCATCCTTGATCAACACGGCCAAGCAGCGGAGGGCAGAGGAGGACGGGGATACAGGTGGACTCCAGAAACTCTCTTCTCTCCTTTGCCAGCACGACACCCAAGTGCCCACCCTGCAGCTCCCTCCCTTCCATCCCCGCTCTCCTGCTGCAGGCACAGCCCCAAATCCACCGCAGTATCATGAGGCACACGAGGCCCAGCACCATCCTCTCCTGCTGACTCTACCGCCTCTTTTCACAGCTCCTCTTTTCCCACTGGGTTTTGTTTGAATTTCTGTCCCTGCTTCCAAGTCTCTCCCCGACCTCACTCAGCCCCTGATGTCCAAGTCCGGCCCCACCGCTGCCCCAGGCAGCTGTGACGGCCGTTGGCACACACTCGTTCATGGGGCAGGTACCTACAGATGAGGTTGAACAGTCCTCCAGCCTGGAAACATCCCCTCCATCTCAAATAGGAGCATTTAAACTGCAAGTGCCTCGGGACAGGCCAAGACCTCTCCAGCTCTGATCATTACTTTCAAGACCCAAACACAAAGATGCATTCGTTGTGCTTGATCTTGGTGCATCCTCGGCTATGAGCTGATCAAGGACTCTTTGGTCGCCAAGTTCTGTAGGGGAAAGCACAATCGACACTGCAACTCCATGCGCATGGTTGGAAAGACCAACCGCTGTCCATCGCCAGAAGAGCAGATCTTCTTGGAAAACAAACAAAAAACCACTCTTAGGTCTCTCTGGACACGTACGGATGTCCCACTGCACGGGGAAGTCCTAAACCCCTCTCTCTGGTGTATCTCCCTTCAAGAAAAACAAACCAGCAATAAGCACGTTGGAAAGCTGATCATGAATATCTCTAGCGAGACTGCCAACCTTCTCATGGGTTGCCATCAACTGCCACCACCTCCTCCTCCTCCTCTCTCCCCACCTCTCCTCTTGCTGCCTTCTCATCCCCAAGCCCTGACGCTGCCTAAATCCAAATCCCATCCTGTGACTGCTGGCAGCCCTAAGACAGAGCTCAAGCAAATGAGCCAGGCAGCGCTCGCCAGAAATGGCTCTGGCCAGGAGACGACGAGCCCAAAAGAGACTGAAGCCCTTCCCCTCCCTCGCCGCTCAACCTCTTCCCCAGCGGCAGACTGCAGCCACACTTCAGCCCAGCAGAATGCGCTCAATCGTTTTGCAATGGTTGTCTTCATTTTAGCGTTTTTCCCCACTCCTTGCCCCCAAATAGCACCTGCCCTCCCCCAACGGATTACCTCCCTGCCAGTCTCTGCTTCTGCGCCGATTTGCTGATCATAACGGAGGGGGAGGTGGGGTGGCTGGAAAATAATAACGGTCCTTTTTTCTTTCTTCCTCCTTTAGGAATGCGGGACCCTGGCAAATGGTTTTGCCCCTGGGCTGAGCCGTGGCCAGTTCCACCCCCTGCATGAGAGAGTTAATGAAATACGCAGCCAAAGGTCCCTCCCGCCTCCCGCTCCAGGACTTCAGCTGACTCCAGTACGGCTAATCCCATTACAAGAAAATAACGTGGATAATTCAAGCTAATGAAATCGTTACAAGAATGTGGACAGCCAGGGGTGGACATTCAGAGCCAATTTAACACTCCTTGGTGTTGTTATCCCCAGCACAGGAAATATCTGAAAGGAGGAAGGGAAAGGAGAGAGGGAGGAAAAAAGCCCTCCTCTCTTGTTAGCTTAAATCCTGTTAGAGAGTTCAGGAATTAATCTGCCACCTATCTCCCCTATTACCATTATCATCATCATCATCATCAATAACGTCTCCTCGGTAACCTCTGAAAATTAGCAAATGAATGCGCAGGAGGGCAAGGCAGGAGCGAAGCCTCCCGACACGCTGAACCAAGCACGAACGAACGGCCGCTGCCTCCATCTCCGGCGGAGCCACGGGGGCAGGAGACGATGGCTGGAGGGGACGCTGCCGCAGACCAGGTGTCCCGGCGGAACCGCAGCCCACGGCTACACAGATGAAGCGATGCGGAAAAGTGAGTCCTTGCCTGCCCTGGCCCCGCTGCAAAGCCGATCCTTCATTCCCACAGCAGCTCCTCACCTGCACCGGACACTCCTCCTGGATAATCAAATCACCTTCAAAACCCTTATGAAAAGCCAGCGGTACGCAGGAGGAGGGGCAGCCGTGTCTGCACCTTGTTCTTTCCTACATGGATCATCAGTTTTTCCAGCTTCCTCCGCTCTTTGCCCAGGAGCATCGTCTTTGTTTGGAGGCCTCTTGATCTGCTGCCGCAGCAAAACCGGGTTTTGCTTTATGCAGCTCCCGTTCTTCACTGCTAGCCTCGTGCTGCCGGGAAAAGTGCTGCTGTCTTCTCCTAGCTCAGCTGCTTCCAAGCGATGGACCCCTTCTTAAGGCCAGTGTTCTGGGGGAGACCTGCCCGTGCCGCACAGAGCCTCCTGCGGCAGGTCTAAAGCCACGCTCCCCTCTTGGCCACGCGTACCGAGGGAAGGCGAGCGCCGACGGCACGTGTCTGAGCTCAGCCGCAGCATTTCATCGCAAATTGCTCTTTTTGGCACTGTGCATTTCCAGGCAGGAGCTGCCGGTCGTGCGGCACTCGTGGATGCGGTGGGATACCTCCTCCACGCCACCCGAACGAAGCACAGCCCTGCCTGCTTGGGGTTGGAGTTGCGGGAAGCCTCACCGCGACAAGATTTCAGAGCTATTCAAGCTGGTATCCTCAGCTCCCATGGGATCATGAGTGTTCGAACATCTCCTGCATTTTCAGCTGGATACAAGCGGTTCCCACCCGTCCCTCTCCCGGGTGACGGCAGGATGGGGTCGTGTACCACCCGTCCCCCCAAGACAGCTGCCTTCCCAGGGCGCTGCGATCTCATCCCAGACAGTACACAGCTCCGTACTCCCCCTAAAACACCGCCAACTTGTCTTCCAGAAGCTTTAATCAACCGCTCGATGGAATGAAACAACACAGTGAAGCAAAGGGGAGAGGCTCCCAAGTCTCAAAGGAACTCCAGGTCTCGCCAGGAGATGGGGGTCTCCCTGAAGCGGGAGCGCCCTTTAACACAGACCTGCATGAAGGGCCCACAAACATTCGGGAACAGCATTTTCAAACGAGGAGGTTCTTTGGGATCGACCATCAGGTCCTGTTGAGGCAGGGCCGAGCACCAAGAGACGCTGCAGCCCCTGCTAAAGGAGCTCAGCAGTTGGCAGCGATGCTGGGGAGCAAAGCAGGGGCCCCGGGCTCCTTTTCAGCCTCAGTTTCCCCACGTGGGTGACCCTGCGAAGCCGCAGCTCTCCCATTTTTCCAGCTCACCACCTGCAAAGCCACAGCTGCTGTCTACCCGCCTCACGCAGACACACAACGCTTCGATCAATCCACGAGGGCAGCGGAGGCACTCGTGATTTTAAAAAAAAAGACGGCACAACGTAAACGTCTTTGGTACGAGACAGAAAGCGCAAGCCCCACGGCAAAAGCAGTGGAAATGCTGGAAGTCCTGCAAAAGTGACCTGGCCTTGCAAGAAAGAGAAGTCACCTAGGGACTTCGCTTTGATGGGAGAATCGGGGCCAGAGAAAGGCGCACGAGAAGCACGTTGCTCTGCAGGCTGCGGCGATGGGACATGTGGCATCCAGCCTGGGCGGCCATCCCTTCCCCGCCTCCACGGGGAAAATGCGTCGCAGAGAGGAATTTTCCGCCTTTCTGTCACTACAGCACAAACGCCACCTTCTCCTTTTTCTCAGGGTTGATTTCCTCTAGACTCGCAGGAAATCGACACCAGCCAGATTCCCACCTTGCGTCCCCCCGAACTTGCCTGGAAGGGACCGACGCTTTCTGCAAGCAGCCCTGCCCGCGGCAGGGGAGGGGGGAGCGGGACGAGCCTCCCGGGATGCGCCCGGCACCATTCGATGTCTCCGGGATGCTCTCTCGCGAACACGTCTAATTACATCCAGACGGCGCTTTCGGCACACCTGCCGCAGCAACTGTTTATCTTGCCGACGACTTAAAGAGCATCATTTGCAAAGTTTGCTAGGAAGGAAAGCCAATTAGCATGTCGCCGGCGAGGCACAAAGATCCTCTCGCTTTATCTCTACCGTGGCTGCTCGGCAGAGGACCCTTCGGTGCTTATTTCCTCTCGCCGCTCCCCCCACGTCGCTTCAGCTCCTCCAGTTGGAAATAAATACGGTGTCCGTGTTTTCCTTAAAGCTTTGCTTTAGGGGTTGCAAAGGGAGGGGTGGCGAGCCAGCCCGAGCTGCCAAACTTGCCCGTACCAGGAGATGTTGAGAGGCAGCGGGACAGAGCCGTGCTTGAAGGAGAGCCCGAGGTCCAGGAGCGAGGAGGACCTTTGCAATACACGTGGCAGAGGGTCTTGCAAATAAAGCGTGCGTTTTATCTATTTTTCAAAAACTAATCTGGGGAAGAGGCAGGTACCGTGCTCGCGGCAGAATAAAGCGATGCTTTGCCACAAATGCACGCCAAAAAAAAAATTATCCTGGAGGACACGGCAGCCACGGCAATGTGGTCTGGGAGTTGAGGGGAGCCTGCAAAGCTCCCGCATCCCTGTCCCTACGCCACCCTCCCCAATTCCCCTCTCCATCCGCCACGCTGGCCTGGCTCATCTGCCCCAGCTAAGCCTGGTGGCTCAGGCTTCCCCACGGCACCTGCCCAGCCTCTGCAGTGCCCGCACCGCGCAGTCCTCGCCGATCTCCGCTCCTTCATCCCCATCATCCCGCTGGTTCAGGGTTCCTCTGTGCCAGCTAAAGGCTTCGCCAGGACTCTCCTCTCTCTCCCGCCCGCAGTCTTCACATGTCCTCTCCCTGCTTGTCACCTCAGCGTCCATCGCTCGCCAGGGACCACCAGCTGACTCATTTACTCGCGCTGTCGATTTAAGTTTCACCGCAGTGTCTCCCTGACGTGCCCCGACGCTCCCCGGAATAAAGGCAGCACTGGTCCCAGCTCCGGCGTGCAGAGGAAGCCCACGAGATCCGCTTAGAAACCAGTCCTGGGGAAGCTGGTCTGGCTTTTCGATTGCCCTCGCTGCCTGTGTCTTCTGCGTGTGGAAAACTAAACAACGTTTAGTTTTTAGGTTCTGGATTTATTGAATTTTGGCACAGGTCTTCCAAAGTTCGTTAGACGTTCAATAGCACAATTACTGCCAGTGGACAGATGCGCTTCTTCCAAGGAGCTGTGAATTTACCCACAAGACTCCTGCTAACATTAAGTCCCGCTTTTTGTGGACGGCTCAGTCCGCAGCGGCCTCCCTCGGAGCTCGCCGGGAAGCAGGATCGGAGGCGCGACAGCTTTGGCCCCAGACCAACAGGCAGCCACGGGACCTTCCCCCTCCTCAAGATGCAAGACCCCAAGGCAGCGGCTGTTTCCCGTCGCTTAAACGGCTTGTTTAAAAACGTAGCAAAACATTTTACCCCTTCTCAATTTATTTTCCTTAACAGTTGCTTTTGAGGGACCTTATCAAAAGCTTTCTGAAATTCCAAGTAAATTAGTCATTAGGCAGGTTTTCAGAACAGTAATTAGGCCACTCCATGCCCCTGATGTACTATTTACCTGAGAAGATATACATAATTAGGGCTCTTCTTTATAACTGGTATTACACGCACTAAATTCTACTCCAGTCTATCGTGTAATTACGCAATTAGGCTGCATGCTAAACAGAAAGAAACCAATTCTGAAAACCAAGTAAAAAGAAAAAAGAAAAAACCCACCCCACAACAGTAATTATTATTTTTTAAATCCTCCATCACCAGCACAGTGGCAGGTCTTAAAATTTTAATATCCCTCCACTTAAGTCATTTTTAAACAGGTGCTGCAACCAGGTTTGGTTTCTTAATTTTGCTGCGTTTAATCCTACTTTGCGAGCTCGAACGTCGCGCGAGAGATTCAGCTCCTTCTGCTTTAAAGGCTAATGTTAAACGAGGCCTTTCCCTTCCCTGAGTCGGCACAGATTTGCCACGCCGGTGGAAGCGGCATTGCATTGTCTTGCAGCCTCCCTTTGCCGCTCCTCGGTCCCCCGCCCCTCCCAAACGACGATTATTTTTCAACAGCTTCCCGGCTTGCAGCTGGCGGAGGCAGACAGGTACAGTTGCTATGGTACGACCGTCACAGTAATTTAGCCCTACAGAGCTGGCTCCCGTGCCCGAATTTAACGGGGCAGCGCGGCAAAAAGAAAGGTGGGGAGCGCCGGGGGGAGGAGTGCCAGCCCTTGGGCGTCTGCAGCAGGAGATGCTAACGCGCAGAAAACCACCCAGCAGCCTCCGCATGCCTTTGGGCCGGAGGGACGGACTCGGTCATCTCCCGATTTGTTCCCATTTCCCTCCTGGTCCGACTGCAAAGTGCAATCTCAGCTCTTCTGCAGGTCCCTTCCTACCCGCGCCTGCCCACGGCGTGTTGCGCAAGCAGAACCACGTCTGTCCGCATCTGTCCTGCCTTTGTTTCCCGGTCCTCGCTGACGGAGGAGCGTGTGCCATCGGGTCTAACATAGGCCGATTACAAAGAACTCCCCACCCTATTGCTATACATCTATTTTAGAGCTGGCGAGATCAAAGAAGAACACTGGACTCACCGAGCGCGATATACCTCCCGGAGGAGATACCTGCGTACTACCTGCATTTCTTTTCAGGCTTTAAAGACTCTGATGATTCGTTATTTAGTTAAAGCATGAATACATTTCCTGCTGAAACTTTACATCTCCACGTTCAAAATTTCCAAGCCAGTTCCCAAAGCACAGGGGAAGGCGCAGGGCTGGCACAGGGAACGCCGTAAGCTCTGGGAAGCCCCACGTTTAGACACCGCTGTTGGACTCGCATTGAACTCCGCACGAGAGCTGCAGGGTTCAGAGTCACCTGCCGGTCCCAAAGAGTGTGAGCTGGTGACTCAGAGAACTTAAAAATAACCACTGTTGGGTATCTGCGACTGAAGACGTCACTCAAAACCAGCAGAGAGACCGAAAATCCCACTCTAATACTATTTAGGTTTTGCTGCTGCTTCTCTCCTCTTTTGCTGTCTTACAGAGGGGATCTCCACTCCCGGCCCCAGTCACCGCAGGGCTCTTCCCTCCTCTGCCGCTGCGTGCCAGCCCTGCCGAGGCTCCGCCTGAGCTCTGGTCACTCTCAACTTCTGTGATTTCACCTAACCAGGGGCTTTTAAAATGATTTTTTAAATTTTTAAATTATTTTTTTTAATTTTTAAAATTTTTTAATTTTTAAATTTTTTTAATTTTTAAATTATTTTTAATTTTTAAATTATTTTTTTAATTTTTGAATTATTTTTTCTAGGGGAGAGAAGTGACATTCAAATATAGTGGAGAAAGGAGCAGCTCTGCCAGGGCCATTGACGGAGGACTCGTCTTGAGCCTTCCCCAGCCTCCCATCACACCTACCTCCAAGGACCACACCAGGACCAACCTACGGCTTCTGATACCCCCTCCCACGGTGGCTCTCACCGAGATGTACGAACGACCACAGTCTTGACCCTTATAGCTCAAACCTCACGAAATCTCAATCCTTGCATGGACTTCCACGAGAGCCTCCAACGCTTGCAAAGCCTTTCGCGGAGCTTGTGCTCGTAAGCCACGATTCCCCCCGCACGCAGCACCTTGCAGGACCAGGGCTTAGGAGCCACCAAGTCACCACAGTAATCACCGGCAGGTCAGGATTTCAAAGGAACCTGCAGCTCCAACAGCGCTGAGATTTGGGGATTTATCTTTCCCGGGCTCTCTTGAAAATCCTGATCAGAGTGCAGCTCTGGTCAAATATAAGTTATGCTAAAAATAGCGCTCGCAGGAGGGCCCGGTAGAAATCTCCGCTCCCCTGGGATTCTTATGAGTCAGCTTGTTTCAAAGACAAGACGAATTTTGTACAACTAGCAAAAGAAGTAAACACAGAAGGGAGATGTAGCCATGCCTCATGGGCCCCCAAAGCGGTACCTAGGGCATCCTTTGGAGAAAGCGGCCTTGCTGTCAAGATACCAGCTGCACCAACAGTCCAAAAAAAATAATATCTCAAATTCAACTGCAGAACCTCCCGCGCCGAGCTGGAAGAGAATAAATATAGAAGCAATGAGATATTTATAGGCAGACAGCTATTTTAACACAGCTCTGCTTTAAAGAGAATCCTTATTTAAGTCTTGTCCCTGTAAAGCTGAAGGATGACTTAGAAAAATAACCAGACTAATTATTTTCATCAGGAGAACAGAGAAACACGTAAGGAAGATCAAATGCATGCAAATGCGTTAAGAACGTGGGAGCTCGAATGAATTGCTTCTGTTCTGGTGACTCAAATACAATAAGGATGGCAAAATCTCCCGAGCCGCCCCCGAAGAGCCCACCCTGACCACAACTGAAGCCTGCCAGGGATCAGAACAAGACAAAGCATTACAAACCAGCAAGCGAGGTAGGCCGGGAGCCACCACGCCATCACGCTCCCCTGACCGGCACCGTCCTCTCCGGAGACACGACCAACAGCAAACCGTTAGATTTTTGTCATGGCACTGCAAAAGGAATGAGAGCGGAGGACTATTTCTAGACGTACTGCATTTACTCTGATAACGGTCTGACTCGCTCACGCCGTCCCCAAAATTGGAGGTTGCAGCTACAATCATTGCTCTCTTCCTGCTCCCGGCATGCCCCGTTCCTTTGGTCACCCCTTCCCAACCTGCAACAACTACGCCGCCTGCTACAGCTCAGAGGCTGCTTTAGGCAGCGGGGCACGTCTTTACAGGTCACCTGGAAAACTCTCGGAAGATGAGAGGACAGGGAGCGACTGCACGGTGCAAGCATTATCTGAGCCATCACGGGATACAACGATGATGTTTCTACTCTATTTCTGCAGAAATCTCGTCGCTCTCCACCCTTGCGATGCCTGGATGAAGAGGAGAGAGATCGGCAGCACCGCGGAGTGGCAGAGCCCAGGGTGGGAGTCAACAACCCTGGCCGATCCACGACCGTGGGACTTTCTGGGCAAAGAAATCTGCGCTGAAGGAGCTGCTTGTTGGGTTTGGGTTTTTTTGTTTCCTTATTTACGTCTCGGCACGGAAGAGCACTATACATGCTGCAGGGCTGCACTGCGACGACGGCGCGATTCAACTGAAGAAGCAGGAGCGCGTGTGTCCACACGTAGCGGGGCTGAAGTCCACGCGTAGGGGGGCTGAAGTCCACGCTCATGGGTGCTGCCCTGGGGCCAGGCCCAGGCGTCCCACCCCTGCAGCAGCAGCAGATCCTCCCCATGGGGACGGACCTCTGCAAGGCACAGAGCGAGCCACCACGGGCACTCACTGCCTCCTCGATGGAGGGAGATGTCCCAGAGAAGGGGACGTGCCTCCCCGCACTGTCCTCACCCAGCGTCTCGCTGTATCAGTATGCAAACACCGGCAGCCGTGAACCCTGCCAATGCAACCTTGCTAATTTAATAAATGGACTTTGACAAAGCTAAGTGCCTGCTTCAGCGCTCCCCATCCCCCTGCCCCAGCCCTGCCCACCCTCTCCCAACTCAAAGCTTCTTCAATAAAATAAATTAAACCACCCAACAAAACCACACAGCCTGAGTGTTTTACAGCTCTGCTCTCCGGTGGGAGCCAGAAAAATGCAAAAGAGGGGCAGAGCCAGGCAGGACAGTTCAAAGGCAGTGCCAAATGCTGAACGGGGCATCTGTGCGGTAGGGTGCAAGCTCTCCCCATCATCCCCCTTCTGCTGTCCCCCCCCAAAAACCTTCAGGAAGGCTCATCACAATGCCCTGGGTGTTCACGATCGATTGCAGGCAGAAGCAGACGCTTGCACCTTGCTGACAGATGCCATCAACGCAGCGTGGCAGCCGCACGCTTGCCGAGAAGGTGAACGCGAGGTAGAAATGAGGGGCTACGGCAGAGGAAGAGAAACCATGTTCTTCTCCATCTGCCAGCGATGCCTGCACCAGCTGACCTGAATGAGCTGTAATGCACACATGCATGCCAGGAA
>VZSC01010967.1:141298-192838 GCA_013398225.1 Steatornis caripensis | reverse complement strand
CCGGGGCGCCCCAATCCCAGCCTGGGGCCACCCCTGCCCACTCCCAAAACCCTTCCTTGCCCCTGCCCTGCCCCACAGCCCATCTCTGCCCCACCGCCCTCTGTGCCCAAATGTTCCCGGCCATCAGTGCAAGCCCCTCCGCAGCTCTGGGGGTGCCCCCACCGCCGCAGGCAGCCCNGGCCACCCCTGCCCACTCCCAAAACCCTTCCTTGCCCCTGCCCTGCCCCACAGCCCATCTCTGCCCCACCGCCCTCTGTGCCCAAATGTTCCCGGCCATCAGTGCAAGCCCCTCCGCAGCTCTGGGGGTGCCCCCACCGCCGCAGGCAGCCCCGAGCCCTCCCCGGCCCCAGCGCTGCCCTTGATGGCTGCAGATGCATCCCGGAGCCAAAGCCCTCTGCTCCTCTCCCACAGCTCCTCTGTGCCCCTACGCCAGCTGGGAGCCCCCGACCCGGGCAGCCCCCAGGCCCCCTGCCTGCCCCAGATCAGCTCCCTGCCCCAGGCAGGGTGGCTTGTGGGCACCAGAGGCAAATGGCCTTGCAGGGGGGAGGCAGAGGAGCCAGGGGGGCTACTGGGGCCGGCCACGGTGGCACCCATGCGCTTGCACGGCACCCAACAGCCCCAGTCTGTCTATAAAAGGAAGCATCTTTTTTCCCCGCTCCCCCCAGCGCCGCGTGCCCGGCCGGGCTCTGCAGTCGCTGCCTTGCAGGGCCTTTCCAAGTTTTACTATTCAGCGCTGCCCCCCCCGCCAACCAGCTCCCCCCAGTTCATCCATCGCGGGCAAACCCACTGCAGCAGCTGCTCCAGCTGCTGAGCGGCTTAAAAAAATACCAAGAGGCCCAGCGAGGAGGAGGGAGGTGGGTGCGAGGGAAGCGCGGGCGGAGAGCGCCTGGGGGAGCATCCCAGCCTCCGTCCTGCCGCCCCTTCACCTGTGGGCATTGCCCGTTCCGGGGCCGCGGGCACGTGGCCCGTGGAGCCCTGGTGCACCCGGCCACGGTGGGCAGCGCTTCCCTCCGTGCGCATCCAAAATACGATGCTGGGGCGCCCAGGAGTTGGGCTCCCTTCCCGCCTCGTCCCACTGGCGTGGGGCGTCCCTGCTCTGCATGGCCGAGGGCACCCCGGCTCCCTGGGGACCGGGCGACCAGCCCCACTGCAGGGGGGCACCCGCACGCAGATGAGCCAGGCTCTGCCCCACTGCGCCGCCCACGGACCCAAGCACCCACGACCCACACCGCCCCGCAGCCGGGACCTGCCGGGGGTGCCCCATTGCCCCCCTCAATCCCACGGAGAGTTTGCTGCTGCCCCCCCCTCCTCTGCCTGGGCTAGCCGAGCAGTGGGGGGCCACCGTGACCCCCCGACCCACAGCCCCGAGGCTGCCCCCTCCTTGCCCACGCTGAGCCGCTGCCAGGAGCTGAGCGCAGGGCTGTGAGCAGCAGCAGCAGCCCCAGCACGAGCGGGGCTCGGCACCAGCCGGGCTCGCTGAAGGTTAAACGCTGGCAGCGGGGAAAGCCCCACTGCCTCCCACAGACCCCGCACCTCCCGCCCCGCACGGTCACTTACGGTCCTGGAGGTGACACCGGCCGGGTGCGGGCTGGGCTGGCGGCAGCGGGCTGCGGTGACACCGGGTACGAGCACGCCGCTTCCCTGCTCGCCTTGACTTTGCCACAGGACTCCTCCGGCTCGTCCGCAGGAGCTTGCAGCATCCTCCAGTTCAGCAGAGAAGTTCCTCACTAGGGAGGGAGCGAGGGAGGGATTTAAGGCAGACCCTGCCTGGGATGCGGACGCCTCTGGACGCAGGTGAAGACCCTTCGCTCACTGGGCACCCTGCAGCCCCCTCCTCGCACGTCCCGTCCCAGGCTCGGCGCCCCGGCACACGGCTCGCAGTGCACCCAGCTCTGGGGGTGCTGCGTGGGTGATCTCTGCTGAGAAATTCTCTCCCTCCTGGACGAGGCAGCCAGGGCAGCCACCGGCACGCAGCCAGGCAGCCACCTCTGCCCTCTGCCGCCTGCCCCGCGTCCCCCGAGTGCCTGGCGAGGGTCCTGGAGCGACGCCATGGGGAGAGCCGGCAGGCACTGCTGGGCCCAGCAGCAGCCCAGGGCACCTTGGATGGAGAAGTGGAGCCCGTGGGTCCCTTGGGAGTGTGAAACCTGTCACCACTGCAGCCACAGGGGCTCACCTGGGCCCAGGGGATGCCGAGGGGATGGGGATCCCCCGGCTGCCGCAGGGCACCCGCTCTGGGTGTCCCCAACACCTACGGGGTGGCTGTTCTAGCATCCGGCGCAGCAAAGCCTGGGGGTACAGGGCTGCTCTGCCCGCCCCGGGACCCTGCCGCCCCCGGGCTCCCACCGGTCCTACCTCTGCCTGCAGAGAGCTGGCGGGGCGAGGGGGAGCCCCGCTCGGGGCTGCGGTGGGGGCAGGATGCCGGGAGACACCTTATTGTGGTTCCGAAAGGGAAAAGCCAGAAAAGCAGCGCGGCGTCCCCGCCGCGGCGGTCCCGGCGGCTCCCTGCCTGCCACGCCGCCCTCCCCACCCCGGGTGCGCTCTGTTTGCCTGCTATTTTTGGCAGCCTCCTAAGAGCTCCTCTCAGGCTATTAATAATGAGAGTGCGAAATTCGTTTGGCCTCTCCTATATAAGGAAAGGTAGAGGCTTAGAGGCAGCTAAATATACTGGCGCGTGCGGGAGCAAGCGGGGAGGCTTTGGCACCGCGTGTGGAAAAGAGATTGTTTGAACAATGGAAAGATGGACTCACTTGGTGCACAGGGCCCCCCGCGGATAGACGGACGGACAGAGGGAGGGATGGATGGAGGGTGACGGTGCCCCTGGGCCTGCACCGCAGCACCTGCATCGCACCCCGATGCCCCTCGGGTCCTGCTGCGGCAGGACGAGCGGTGCGAGAGGGGAGGAAGCACCTGCTGCAGCGATGCTGCGCAAAGCCCCCGTCCCAAGGCAGCCGTGCTCTCCCCAAAATGCCTGTAACTAACACCCGCTGGGCCGGCAGTGACTAGAGACAAACGCCGGGGCTGTGCCCGGCCCCGAGGGCCATGCGGGGTGCTGGCGGGGAGCACGGCGGGCTGCGGCAGGGACACAGCCAGCACAGGGTCACTCCTCCAGCCAAGCCCCCTGCAAATCCCAGCCTCTCCTGGGGCAGCGACCGAATGCTCCTGCCACGGCTCTGCCACCTTGACACGGCCCTGGAGGCAGCTCCCGCGGTCGGGGGCCATGCTGGGGTGCCGGTGGTGCTGCCGAGTCCCCAGGAGCCACCAGCACCCCTGCAGTGCTGGGAGCTGCATCCCTCGCCGGGGCTGCCCATGCCCATCGGCACAGGGCTGCTGCCTCAGAGCTATTCCCCAACCCGTAACCGTGTCACCCTCACGGCTGCCGGGGCCGCAGCTGAGGCGTGGGAGCTGCTGCCAGTGCGGCCGCCGAGGCCGGGGAGAGCCCGGCTGGAAGAGGTAAAGCAGCAGCAACTCAGGGAATCCTAATGACGGGAAGGCGCTGGGGAGCAGCGCCAAACCCACATGGTCGGAGCAAGGACTGCGCAAGCAGAGGGGTGAGAACCTGTGCGGAGAGAAAAAGAATGCACTCTCCCCCCAGGCTCCAGCAAGAGGTTTTTTCTGTTTTAACTCCTCCTAGCCCCAGGCACTGCTCAGGGAGGAACAAATGTACAGCTCCCGTAGCTGTGGCTGCACGGAGCTCCCCAGCTCGGCCGCGGTCCGACAGGCGCCCTGGTCTTGGCCTCGGCTGCCTGTGGCATCGAACCGAAGGGCCGCGGGGCTTCCCCCCACCGCTGCACCACCAAAACGCCAGGCAGGGGTGGGCAGAGTCCTTGAGCTGCGGCCTCGGCCCCGGTCACCACCGCCTCAAGTTTCTTGAGCTGTGAAATTCCTGCAAGGAAACCTATTTCTCAGACCGAGAGGCTCAAACAAGGAGCAGCCTGGGGTTGCTCCGAGGCTCCAGGCCTGACCCCGATCTCCCTGGGGCGGTGACACAGCCATAGGCAGGAGCAGCTTTTTGCCCTTGGGACAGGGAGAAGCCCTGGCTCTCTCCCCCAGCTGCCCCGGGGCTGGTGCAAGCTTTTACCCCCGGGAGCCAAGCCCCGAGAGCCCGCAGCTGGGGGTTGTGGTGCTCCCTCACCCACAGCCACCATCCCTGTCCCATGCTGCTCTCCCCAGCGCCGTGAGCAAGCACTTGCTGGGTTTCCTTCCACACGTCCACAAGGAGCCTGCACATGGTAAGCGATGCTGAGCAGGCAGCAAAGGGAGCTGGTTGGGAGCAGCCGGGAAAGGGCAGCCCTTCCGAGAGCTTCCCGCAGGGACAGTGAGCGAGCAGGAGAAGGTAAAAATAGCAGAGCTGGGTGCCACAAAGCAGAGAGCATGAACAGCAAGGAAAGGATCCAGCTGAGCACTGATGGCAGAGGCACAGATTTCGAGAGACGAGGGCTGCCCCAGGCACGCTCCCGTTGTGGGACCTGGGCTACCCCTGCCCTGCCACCACGCAGAGGTGTGCAACAGCAGCAGGAGCTGTCTGATGCCTTGGGGGCGTTGGGGTAGCTTTGTGGTTTGAAGGCAGCTGCTGCTGCGCTTGCGGGCAGAGGCAGGGGGCTGGGGAGCCCAGCAGATCTGGCTTCTTGTGTCCTGAGGTGACATCGAGCAGCGTGAAGGCCCAGGGCTCCAGCGCAGCCCCCGGCCACGCAAGACACACGTGGGCAGTGCTGAAGGTGAGCCTCCTCCCTCCTTTGAAAAAATCCGTGTCCCAGGGTGGCGTCAGGTCCCTTCTATCTGCCATGGTGCTAAAGTGCGGTCCCTGGAGTGACAGCAGGGCAGCCTTCTCGATCTCCTTCAGGGACCCCAATCTAACAGATGTTGCTCTGCTCCCTGGGGAGGTACAGTTACCCAAGGTGTGGGTGCAGCTTGAGCCCCGACCCTGCCCCTGCTTTGCTTCCCAGTGAAAGCAGCAGCCCTGGGCAGGTCAGGGGGCTCTGTACCTGAGACCAGGGGCAAGAGCCCACAGGGACTTAGCCTGAAAGTCAACTTCAAGCAGAAGCAGTGAGTTACGGTTGTGCTAAAGCAGGGGCAGAGGAACAAACTGGGGGTCAAAACACAAGCTCAGGGCACGTAGCACGAGGCTCAGCGCCTCCGGCTCCCTGCGCAAAACACAGCAATGAACACTTGGAGGTTGCTGCACTGTGTGGCTGAGCAAGGAGCAGACTTGGCCATCTGTCAAGCAAGCTCTTGGCAGCCTTGGTACCTGCTACAGTGGCTGGAGCAAAGGCAGCCCCGTGCCCAGCAGCGCCGGCTGAGACCCTGCTGCCAGGCACCGGGCGAGAGGAACGAGGGAGCGCTTCCAGTTCGTACACAGAGCACAGGGGTCTCATTAGGAACCGTCCCGCAGCTGGAAATGGAGAAAGAAGCAAGCTGAGCAGCAGCAAAACATCTTCCCTGTTTATTTGCAAGAAACATTTTGTTTTTTAAAAAAAAAATTACTTTTAGTCTTGATCCAAGTAACACTGCAATCAACAAATATTGTTAAACCAAAGTTCATCCAGGCTGGGCAGCCCCCACTACGCAGAAGAACCGAGAAAGGATTTAAGAGCAAATCATTTTAAAACCAGAACGCAACATTTGCCTCAAACATTTTAACCAGTGTTTGAATACGTTAAAAGAAGAAAACAAAATCTAGTGAAGCTGATGGTTCATCTGCCAGATGTCTCAGCTTTTAACTTCCACACATGGGTAACTTGTAGCCAGCGTCTCTAATTGCAAAATCGTAACACACAGCAATGCAGAAACCTTCGCGAGCAAGGTCAGCCCCGCTCGTGGTGTTCGGGGAACAAACCAGCAGCTACATCAGTGATGCCACGGGGGAGGAGGAGCAGCTGGCAAGGGATTTCAAAATAACGCGCTTGCTCCACGCGCGCACGTGTTGGGAGGGATCTGCGTTAACAGGGCACTGGAGCAGACAGCCCAACCCGGCCCACGGTTACTGCCGTCAGCCTGGGAGGGGCTGCACACCTCCATCATGGCCAGGCTGCGGTCACTGCGTGTCTGCTCCCTGCAGCCTCGCGAAGGCGAGGGCTCGGCCGCACCAACGGTTAACACACAGAGCGAGGAAGAGGGCTGCATGGCCAGGGAATGCTAATGGGAGCCAGAAGTCTAAGAGGAGCTGGTGCTGTCACAGCCCTGCACTCTCCGATGACAAAGCCTCCCAAGCGAAGAAGCCGTCCTCACCGTCCCGCTCTTGCAGAGGGGACACCACAGCCTACCGCAAAATCCAGCCTCTGCAGGCGGCGCTGCCAGCTGACCAAAGCACACCCCCCCCAAACATTCGTTACCCCACAGTGAAAGGTAAGGATGAAAAAAATAACCGCAGCTAAACGAAGGCGCTGGAGATAACACTGCACAGAGTTTAGTTCTTCCCTCTTCCGTAACAAGAGGCCAGCCTTGCTTGAAAGCACGTTCTGCGTCTCCTGTGAGGGTACTGATCTCTGCAGCGATGAATGCCTGATGGCCAAACCACCACCCTCAGCCCCGATCCACTGCTGGGACAGGCAGGAGCAAGAGGCTTAGAAAGCACGAGCCCCAAGGACCAGAACAGGCGAGAGTCCAACAGCTCTCCTCTAACAGCCCCAGGACCGCATATGGTCAATGCCAGCGGCTCCAAACCTCCATTTTCTCAGAGTCTGTTCACCTTACGTCCAACTGAAGGGAAATGCAAACATCATGTTAAGCATCTGGCCATTATACAGCTTGCAACAGTGGCTGCAGCCAGCACTGGGCTGTGCCCCTTTGAGGGACGGTGCAGGGAGGATCCTGGTGTCAGCCGTCCCGTGTGTGGTCCCAGGCAGGCTGGAAGCGAAGGAGCCGTCGGCAGAGCGGGTGCAGGAGCAGCCCAGGGAGGGGAAGCCTGGCTCGGAGCACCAGCTGCGCTCAAGAGGGACAAGGCGGAGGGTGGCCCCGTGCCGTGACGCAGGCGAGAGGCAAACCCGTGCCTGGCAGAGTCAGAAGGGCATGAGTGCCTCGGGACTCGGAGAGCAGCAGGCGCCGGTGCTGGTGCCCGAGGAAGACAGCTGATTGCCCAGAAAAATAAACTTAGCAGCAGCCAGGACTACATTCAGTGAGGGAACATGCCCTCGCATTCAATAGTGTTTAATCTTCATCTAGCTCAACACAAATCAGTAGTGCAGGAATATAAATACAACCGAGGAAGTTAAAGCCTTTTGGCTTTCACAGCTCAAAAAAAAAAGCCAATGAAACAAGTTTCCAGTTTTTAAATTAAACACAAAGAAAGGCAATGAACTGCCCACCCATCCATGGAGGAGCCGTGGCATCTTTCATGCCAGCAAGAGGCTGATTTCTGCCCGAGGACAGGGGTGCAACTCATGAAAGCAGCACAGTGAGACAGAGCAGCGGGTATGGGAAAGGACCACCATGCCTGCTCCCGGCGCCTTGGCCGCAGACACATGGCCACTTGCTGCTGGCACTCACTGTACGATGCTCTTGGTACCGAGAGTTCCCTTTTCCGCCAACTCAAGGACACCAAGTGTGTATCTCACGATGCGCTAGGAGCACGCAGGGCGCTTCAGCCACAACGACACGAGGCCACTAAGCTGCCAGCCAGAGGAAGCAGCCAGCTGCTGGGAACTGAAGATATCAACCCCCTTTTGCCTGGGCCGTGCAAATTTTAAGGAAAAAAAAAAACCCTCAACTGCAGTATATAGCATTTTGTAATTGAGATATGGTCAATATCCAGACTCATGGACGGCTTAGTGACCAACAGAAGGTGCTGAGGCCACTCAACACCACCTTACAGCTTTGGAATTAAGCCAGACATTAGACAGGGGTACCAAAGGTGGGTGTCCCCCCCCAGCTCCGGTACCCAGCAGGAACGCTTGCGGCAGAAGGAGGTTTCCTAGCCCAGCCAATTACCACAGACAGGTCAGCTTTTCACATCTGAACGGGCACCGTGTCATCAACACTCCCAGGGAGAAAAGCGTGACACTAATTTAGAAGAGCTACAAACCCCTCCTACCTGCAAGCTGATGGAGTGTGACGACAGCGTTTAGATTCCCCGCTCTCTACACTCCAAAAGCAGCCAAGTGCATGTCAAAGGACAACTCTAAATTAAAATAGTGCTTAAACCATTAGGGAAGGTGGGAGCAAAAGAGAAGCAAGGTGTTCCACAACAAAAGCAGCCCATGGTAGGCTACTGGAGCATGAAGGAAGCTCAGAGCACAGCCTAGACCTTCCTTCTCTGAGGAGCTCCCAAGGCAGGCAAGCCGAACTCCATGGGTGTCCCCTCCACTGCAGTCTGAGGTGGGCTAGGAGGGTCCTGCACGTTCACAGTTGCTCCAAGTGGTTCTGTCCTGCCGCTCTCCAGCTGCCAGCTCTGTCCTTTTCTGATGCTTTGCCTGGGGTTCACAGTTGCCGCCTCCTCCCTTTGATTTCCCTTGAAAGTTTAAATTCAAGTACAACCAGTTTTAACTGAATGAAAAGAAACCCACAAAAAAAAAAAGTTATTTTCTGTGAAACGAGTTAGCAGCGTTGTCATAATCAAACCGGCCTCCGAAGGGCCCGGTAGGACAGGGACGGGAGTGGCCTTTCCCACTGAGCTCCAGCAAAAGGCCGCCCGAGAGGAGCTATAGGATTTCCTCCCTCTGGTTCTTGGGTTTGAGCATCACTTGCCCATTGCGCAAGGAGCCATTCTGGCTATGGAGCAGTTTCCCTTTTTCACGGTCAGGCCACATGAAGATGGCTTCATCGCTGTCCAGCTCAGACTCAGAGTGCATCAGGCTACTGTTGAGGACCTGCGCTTTCTGTCTGCCACCTTTGAAGGAGAGAGAGCCCCAGGTTAAAAATACTTTGAAGACTGGTCAACCACCTCACCCTACTCCATTTCCTCTTTAAGTCTCCTTCTCCCATCATGTCAAAGGGGCACCCTAATCAGACTTCCCTGTGTCACTTATTCCTTCAAATGCCGAGGGCAAAGCAATCCCGTTTCAGGCACTTTGGCACGAGAAAGGTCATGCAGACACTTCAAGATAGTGCAAAGCACAACAAACAGGTAGGAAAAGCAAATTACATTACCAGAAGGGGCTGTGAGTATATGTGGGAACTTTGTCTCCCTGACCTTGCTTGGGGCACTGCCTAGAAAGCTCTGAGAGCTAATGGCTGTAGTAAAGAGAATATGCAGGTGTGCGAGGCAAGATCACTATGTTCCTAATACCCTCCCTACTCTCATCTCTGCTTCTCCTGCCTGCAAAGGAAGAGAGATAAATTAGCAGGCTGGATTTAGATTAATGCACAAGGACGGGAGAGACATTTACTGATATTGTCAGCAGAGGAAATATTTAAGTTTAGCTTCTTCTTAATGGAGAAATGCAACATTTCCTCTGTTAGCAGAATGCTCCCTGGACATATCTGGTAGGGAAAAAGACACTAGTCAGCAGCAAGCCTCAGAAGCAGCAAGATGAGTTTAGTTACCAGAGAGCAAACAGTTGAGGCACATTTGCTACAGACTGCAGAACAATGAGCCCTTTATTTAACAGTGGGGCTCTTCTGCACGAGGTGACAGATGGTGAGATTAAAGCAGAGTTGGGTGCCGAGGGAGGAAAACACACCCACTTTTTCTTCAAGGGTATTCGTATTGGTGCAGTTGGGATGGCCCAGTTCTCAGAGGAATTGCCTGATCAGTCTGTCACTGCAACGCCCTCCAATGCTGCTGTTAGGCACTGTTCACTTTGCTGGAATACCATTAAATGGGATAACACTAGGACGGGCAGTTATTTTCCACTAGCAAACAAGGATCAGGGACTATTTTCCACGCACAGTTAAAATAATCCCTCCTCTAAACAAAACCAGGACGCACACTCTTATTTGAAACACGTCTTTCAGCAGCTGAGGTGCTCCGCGGCATTTGGTGGGGCTGTGCTTTGCACATGCTTCCCCACATCTCCCTCCTTTCCTGGTCAGTCAGCAGGTGACCACAGCTCGGTTCAGGTAACAGATCGATCGCAGCAAAAATGCTCCAGCCTGAAATGACTCTACGATCTTTGCAAAGGACCGGACAAGCGCTCTTGAGAACAGCAAATGCAGACAGGAAAATGCTGGCTAAGAACACCGAGGACAAATGCTGGAACGGGCCCACGGACATGTAGCCCCACAGAGCACTGAGGACTTCATGGGTCTGTCACCCAAGAGAAACACCTGCTTCGTAGAAAAATTAGAGGATGAGCTAAAATGTGAAACTTTCAGAACCCCATGTTCACAGGTGCAAGAATCAATACATTTATGAATAAGTCATTTGGGAGAGTAGGGGGGCAGAAATAAACCTCGCTCTCTCCAGTCCATGAGCATTTTCAGGAGGCTTTCAGGTGCCCCTTTGCTTACTAGCCGAAGTCAATCGGTTTAGTGAAATGCTTAATGACACTGAATTCATGCTTTGCTGAAGAGGAAGGAATTGCATATTGGCAAGAAGCAAACTACCAGAACTGAGCGGAAAGCTTTAGAGCAAGAGACATTCTAGTCAAGACCCAGTTCTGGGCTTCCTGCATCAGGCCGGTCTGCACAGCTTACGTGCATCCACTTAACCACTTCTGTGATAGGAAATGGAGACATCAGACTAGGCCAGTTTCAGCCCAAATTTCTAAACCAAAGAGTTCGATAACTTGACTAAATACCCTGTGTACAGATCTGAAACGAGCTCTTAGATCTTCTGAGACTTGTCTGTCAGTGCCTAACATCACATTTGTTTCACTCTGATTTTAAGTCCATTGAGCTAGAGTGTTCTTAGTCAGCATTCCGGAAACGCTGAGCTCTTCCCTCTCATGTTTTACCTGCTTTGAGATTTGGTTTTAACTCCAGGCTTTCTTGATCTGTTGCATCCAAAATCTTGTATTTGCTTTTTCTTTTGGATCTTCCTTTTTGTCTGAAGGAGAAAAGGAATTAAGCAGCAGGCCATTTCTAAAAAAGCTGGAAGAAAAAACAACTCTGATCTTCAAAGCTAGAGGACTTATTTATTTCAGATTACGTTCATATCACAAAGTAAAACTTTAAAAACATTGCTTTAGTTGCACATTTATAGGCTAATCCAAATCTTGCTTCTTTACTGAACCCAGAGTTCTAGGACTTCAATGTTTCACTCGAAACACTGAGTAACAAAAACTAACATCCCAGGGCTAAGCAGGTGACCTGCTGGGATGATGGGTTTGAATCTTTCACCTCCTAATGCAGCTACTCGGCTCTGAAGCACTGATACAGTGAGGGTTATGGCCTCAGTCCCACCTCTTGCAACAGCAGATCGCCATCCAGGACAAGATTCCAAAGGCAACCACAATGACGAAAGATGCAATGATCACATACAGCACGCTCCACTCTGAAAGCAAAAGACCCCAGAGATAAAGACATTTTGGCACCTCATACAGTTGACAGTGTGCGCTTTAGATAACTATTCTTGGGAAAGAAAGAGAAAGGCCCGAGCCTTTGCGGAACCAGAGGCTAGCACCCATCACTGACAGCACCACTAACTCGCTTATGGTAGCCAGAAGCTTGAGATCCAGTGTGCGGACTTGCTGCACAAGGGCATTTTTCAATCTGTGTGGATTTATAGAATTTGCTTTCCTGTAGCAGGAAAGCCTCTGCTGCAGAAGCACCACAGAAGAGGTGTGATTTATACGCCAAGAACAGACTCAACTCTTTGTGAGCGCTCACCGAGAGGGCCTGAAGAAGAGTCACTTCCCTGTCAAGTATACCTGCCTAGAAGGTAACGTGTAGAGAGACCAGGGCAGGGACCATCTCCTTGTGTGAGCATCACGTCAGAGATACTGGGAGAAAGCAGGCACCCGTTCCTCTGCCTACCCTGGCTTTCAAACGCTGTTTGCTTTCCAAAGATAAACAGCCCCAGGGAGGCTGCACGTACCACAGTTGCTTTCGCCATCCCCCATCAGCACCCTGATGAAGTTCTCCATCCAGAAAGGGTCACAGACGCAACGCTTGGTGAAGGAGTCACAGCGTCCATGCTCAGAGCAGTTCAGCTGACACGCTAGGGACCAAAACCAGCAAGGTAAACTAAATGACTCGCACGCGAGGTAAACCCTCACAAGCTCTAACTTGACTCTAGTCACTCTGTACTTCAGCCACAGCTCAGCTGTAATCGCAAGCAGTAAGAAGTGCAAACGTAAGCATCTAGGCCTGATGCCAAACTAAAAGTCCCACTTCACCAACAACGTAACACACATAACATGCTAAGCAAAAGTTGCCTAATAAACCATGACTTTGATACAGAAGTTACGGAATTTGTATACTTGTTAAGTAAATGGTTTTAAACAAGGCTTTGATTTTCAAATTCAAACCCAGCCTGTGAGACAAACAAGAAACAAATAGATCCTGTAAAGGATCTGAAAAGGGGCTTCTGAAGGCCACAAAATCGTAAGATCAGGGAGTCCTGAAAATAATTAGATAATTCTAGTTTAAAATATCTAACTGATCAGCAAGTGATCCTCATAGGATGGAACTCATAAAAGAAACAGTGCTAATGTAAAGTCCTAAAAAAAAAAATAGAAGGGAAACATTTCCTTCAGCCTCATGTATGTGCTGCAGAGGAAATGAGTATGTTCACAGCTACCGAGATCTGTAGTTTCATTGTTTTCTGTAAGACACTCGTTTCATTGGCTGTATTCCACTAACACCATATTCTAGTTTCATAAGTATCAATCTGCTTTTGATTTTGTGAATCCTTATCTTCTCAGCGACAAGTGACCATTTAAATGAAGTTGAACAGTGAGTAGACAGAATCAATTGGTAAATAACTGATTAATGTGTAGTCTAACGGATTTATTTTCCTGTTTCCCACTTACAAACACATGAAAGCTACTGGAGTGAGTGTGTGTGTGCGCACGCAGTTGTTTTTAGCAAGCACAAAGGTCCTTATTCTGGCAGGCATCTGAGAAGAAGAAAAAGATGTCAGCTCGTATCACAGTGACTCTTACTTACAGACTGTGTTAATTTCCAAGGCCCGGAAGATGAGGAAGTCTGACTGTTGTTTCCGCAGCTCATTTTTTAGTGTCCAGGCGACCTCTCGTCCTTTGAATATCTGATGGGGAGGCTGGTTCTGCACAAAAAACACCATCTTCGTGCTGGAAGTCAGACAAAAATTATTACCTGCTGCTTCTCCAAACATCAGGTAGAGAGCCATTCTCCTCAGTCTGTCATTAGAGGGACTTACTCAGAATCCCAAATTCATTTGAAGACTAGACTTCTGGCTCCGTCTTGAAAGCAGTAACGGTAGACCTGGCTATGCAGTAGAAAACCCTTTGGGACATCTGATCCATCCATATTTTCAAGGCTAGAGCTGGATGGTTCTCAAGTTTGCTAATCAAGCACATCTTTGCATGTTCACGCTAAGCGTGCAAATCCCCAAACTTTAAGGTCCCGCCATTTCCATCACCTCCTCCCTCGCTGTGAGATCCTTAGACCTGGCGACACGTGGAACTTGGGGGCTCATTTAACTGCTCAGCACAGAGCTCCAGCACCAGAGAAGACAAGGAAGGTTAACAGTCTTTGGCAAAGCTTAGTTTGAATGCGCAAAGTGTTACAGCCAGAATAAAGCACAGGTGCAGAGGATACTGTATTCTGCATCTTTATTGCCTTAACTTCATGATAGAAGTTGCTCCCCTAGGCTCACTAGCCTTGTAGAGCCCTGCGTATCCTTCAGATTCACAAAAGGATGCCTGGATGTTTCAGATTTATTATTGCCAGTGAGCCTGAGTCAACAGGGTATTACCGAAGTCCTCAGAGTATGTGAAAAACCGCAGTCAGGGAAAAAGATCTTTTTTAAACAGTACAAGTTACTTTGATAGCTGAGGCAAAAATGCAGTCTTAAAGCCACCTGTCAGAAAATAATCTCCACTCTTCTAGAACACTTCCTACTCTTTTGTCTACTTAATAAACATATAAAATGATGAAGCATTAATTACAAGCATCCCTTACTCTTCTTACTCAGCGAAGAACAGCAGCAACCGGCCTGGTCGTGGCAGAGACAGTATTACAACAGAAAGTGCTGGCTCTTCTGTTCTGAGCTCTTTAGGTTTGCACGGACAATGAATTCTGATTTTACTGCTACAGCAGGCAACATGAACACAAAGGAATCGATACATTACTGAACTCAAGAAAGTGTAAAGTATAACTGAAGATTTATTGCTGACTTGCTGCCTGACTTTAAGCATGCCCCTTAAATCTTTTCAGTACTTTATCTACCTTAAAACTATTCCACTTTTAGTAAAAATTAAGTGTAATACTGCACTTATTTCAGCAGATTACCACTGTCCTTGATAGGCTTGTCGCCATGCCACTCACACGCATGTTCAGGCATCCTCAAACACACCTGCACTAATGACGGACTGCTGCTGGTACACAGATATGTGCAGCTGTTGCTGCCACAACGCTACAGCACTAGTTGCTGAGGTTTTCTATGCAACAGCAAATTCTCCAGACCAGCCATTTGTGCAGCGGTGGAAAGCTGAACTCAATCAGGTACTTTCATGCCAAAGGAGCATGGCCAGGACCCAGCTGGGCCGAATCATCCCTGGTATGACTTGCTGGTTACTGTACTTGGAGCTGAGCACCACCGTCCAGGCAGGCAACATGACCCTGGCCTACAGCCCTGCCTGTAGGCAAACTTCCACTTGTTCAAAAGAGACCAGCTGTAGTGTGATTGCTATTTAGCTTACAATAAAACCAAGCTTTCCTTATCTCTTCAAGCAAAAATTACATTGGTTTTCAACCCTGTATTTTACATTAAATTGAAGCAGTTGTGTAGGCAGTAAAGCTAATGTAAAACTACGAGGTTGGCATGCAGGGCTACTGCTAAGGGCACTGCTACATCACCACCTCTAGCACGGCATCAGCGTTTCACCGAGCTACTCTTGTACCAAGCCCCATTACTTCTCCAGTTATAAATCACAGCCGTAGAACATCCTTGAGATAGTCTTCGCTATTTTTACAGATTTAGGGGGCAAAGACATTAGCACCAGGAAACAGCTTTCGAGGACACTGCACCATCTCCAGAAGGGAATGACACCCAAGACCTGCTTGATAGCACAGCTTCTTCTCTGACCCGAGCAAGCAGGAATATCAATGTTAAGCAACATCTCCATACGTTTGATTGTCCAATCTCCTTCCCGGGAGAAAACAGCCCTTGGTTTACTAAACGCTCAAGCAATTCCCCTCCATGTACACCCACAGATGAACCCTACCTTTGTTCAGTGTATGGCTGGATTTTCTGCACAGTAATGTCCGAGTCGAGGACCCCCAGCAGAACGCCTATTTGTCGGATGAGCATACCCTTCTGCCTCTCGGTCAGCTGGCTGACGTTAACATCCAGAATTATCTCCACAAGGTTATTTTTCCTAGGATCTAGTGAGAATGTAGATAATACAGATATCTAGAGCTTCTGTTTAATAGTCTGGTACTGCTAAAGTACCAGGGTACAAGTCAGGTTTCTAGTGTCTTTCCAGAATGTTTCTGCTTTGAACACAAAATTACAGAACTGCACTGTAGGAAGGGATACAAGCCTATGACTTCCACAGGTAAGGGTCGACCCCCAAGAACCACGTGAAAATACAATCACATCCCCCCAAACTTTTGACTTTTACAGTTCTAGACTAGACTACAGATTTTAATCTCAGTACACCGTATCCAGACGGAGGGCTTGCTAGCGCACTGTAGGCAGGTGTGGTACAGCACAAAACGCAGACTCACCAGGTTTGACTTCCACTGTGGTCCTTTCTACATCACTCTCTCCTTTGGCATCTGTTACTCTGAGGTGGAATGTGTAGGTCCCTTCTACCAGATTGGACAGGAGGAGGACAGGATGGTGGTCTGAATTATTCAAGACTTCCTGGAAGGCAGAGCAAAATAAGTATCAGGAAAGAAAGGATCAGACTAGCACAATACATCATCATACTTAAGGATATCGCTATGAGGTAGCGGGTGCAACAATGGGCTTTACATTTCCTCAGGAGCTGTCGATGCTACCTTTCACCGACTTTTGTGATGCTGCAGACTGCCATTTAGAAAAGAAACCTCACCCCAGCTGCAGGGCTCCCCTCGTCCCTGGTCCACAAGTAGCTGACGATTCCCTTATCATCAGAGGACTTTGATCCATCCAACTCGGCTGTATTTGTGGGCAAGGTGATGACAACATTACCAGCAATCTTTGCAACTGGTGGCTTGTTTATCTCTAAGCAAACAGAAAGAAGGCAGCTGGAGAAAGATCTGGTAATGCTTAATCAAAAGCTACTGCATTAGATCTCCACTGTAACCCAGAAATCCCTATCTAACCCTGCGGGAAGAGAAGGAAATTCATCCTGTGGGATTCAGCTGAAGATACTGTTTCTCCAGGAAAGGGTAAACCCCTGACTTACAGAAGGCCATTTCAGTGCTCTCCACATTATTCTTTACCCATTCCTTACTCTTATTGTGCCTCCGAACACAGATTTTGCTGAACTGCTCAGAGATCACCTATGTCTCAGGCAGCTCTGCTCACGGCTGGACATACCTTCTTTGACAATGACGTTGACCGAGCTTTGGCTCTGCAAGTTCCTCTCGTCTTTAACTGTCAGAGTAAACTCATATGTCCCGACTTGAAGGCCTGTGACAGTGGCAATGCTGCTGTTGGCATTCTCCAGCTTGACACCATCTGGGCCCCTAACCAAAGTACAAGAGGATCAGTTTAAACTTTACCTAGATCATGGAAGCTAGCCTCACACCAAACAGGAGGCTCAAGCTCAAGCAGAGTTTATGGGGGTGCAAACACATAGTTGCCTGGAAACAGAGTCCACGACAAAAAGGAAAATTATTTTCTCCAGTTACGGTAAGATAATAAAAGAGACAGTACAGCATTCAGAACAAAAAGCATAATTTCTGGTGGTTTAGCGTTTTGGTTATATTTAAACCAGGGGAGCACTGCTACTAGCGTTTAAGTAGGGTTTACAAAAAGTGGTACTTTCAGCAAAATTGGCTTGTGAACTGCACAATAAGTCATTTTTAAAAAGAAAAGGTACAAAGCAAAAATAGTTCCTTCATTTATAAAAGCTTTGCACAGACTTTGCGTTAGCTCATAGGCTTTTTCCTGAATCCTCTGAAGCACTTCAGGGAATTCAGAGTCTGAAGGGAAGCATGACAACGAGAAGTGAAGAGCAGTGCCTCACTCAAACATACTGCAAAAGCCTCAAGTTACAAGGCCCTGCTGTAGTTCCATTACAAGGGTCAGTCTCTTCGTACGACCAGACCATATTACGCTGCTGAGAATCAAACACAGTTGGTATCCTTTACAAGCCACAGCCATGCTGAGAATGGGAATCAGGCCTAGAGATGAAGGGAAAGCTATTTCTAATGCTCAAACAAGACTCCATCTCTCTCCAATCAAACATAAACCCTTGTCTCATTCTAGTCCCTGGTAAAGCTTGTCAGGCCCAACGTGACTGGGATTTAATGCAAGGCAGATATTGTTTTAAATGAAAGACCCAGATACTTGCATAAGAACAGTCTGGAAGATGATACACACCGTGTTTTTTCCCAAAGAAAGGAGACTATCTTCTGGTCGTCTGAGCTCTTGCTGCCATCTAGAGTGGTGCTGTCCACAGGAAGAGTTAATTCTTTATCTGGACCAGCATCCGCCTTTGGGGGCTTATTGTTCTCTGAAAAAGAACACAATACTTCTCACACACATGCCAGAAAAGGTGGAGCTTAAAATCTCAGCATTAAGAATTTTCTCCATGATCCCTAGCACATTTCTTGCCCCCTACCTCAACCTTGTACTTGGAGAAAGCGAGGTTAAAAGCAGTTAAGAGTTCAGATCAGCGTTTCGTTCACACATCTGCAATAAACTGAGAATGAAATCTAGGAGTCCTGATTTTTGCTCTCATTGTCTAAGTACTACTTCACTTTCCCTGCTCCTGTCCCAGGACCTAGCACTGCGGATAGAGACAGCTGCTTGGAAATACAATCCTGCCATTGTGGTGGGATCATGTCAAATAGACTACGTTGCATAAAGTAAGAGAACAGCCTAGAAAGGTAATATTCCTAGAAACTTTGTTTGTTTATCAGCAACATACCAGCCCAGAACAGTCCTAAATGAGAGCAACTTTTCTGAAAGGAGCACAACACTACCATAAGATCTAGAGTATGTTGAAAGATCGATGCTTGCCTCTAACCCCTGGAATGGAAGTGGTAAAAGCAGCTAAAGGCAGCTTACCTGGCTGGACTATCACAGTGACCTCTGCAGTGGACTGGTGTCCAGCAGAATCAGTCACTATTAGCTGGTAAGTGTAATCACCTTCTTGCATTGCAGAGAGCTGCAAGACTGGTGTCCTCACCCCCTTTGAGAAAACATATTCATGTATTAAAATGCATCCTTACACAGATGATGATAGAACAGAAGACTGCTTCTAAAACAACTATTATCAGCAGATTCTTGGGGCTTACTACTAACTCCTACAGGGACAGAACTCTGTGCCACTCAAGCATGCAAGGCACTTGCAGCTAAATTTATGTACAGCATAAAAAGATCTGGTCCCTTGTGTTTGCCCAGCTTAGGAAATGCATGACCTGGCACAATGGGTTTTATCCTGTGCATCTCAACACCATCCTGACTGATAGTTACCTAAAAGCTCACACAGTCTGCCTTCCACACCTGCTGACAACATTTAAGCATCCCTATTACACCATCACCAATACAGCTATCACTGATGTTCTGAGAAGTCAGCAACTGAACAAAGAAAGAACACACTTCCCTAGCAGCAACCTAGGTTGAAGTGAGATACATAGGTGTGATCAAGTTGTGCCCAGACCTGTTGTATGGGACATCAGAATCCAAAGCCATCAAATTCCCGTCTCTCTCAATCCTCCATTCTTCAGCAGTATTTAAGACTGCATTGCTCAAGAAGGCAAACAGCACACCAGTCAGACCCTGTGGCTAGACTGGTGCACCAGCTCAGCCACTAAGCCAATACCAGTTTCATGTGGATTTAGTTTTAAGTGTATATTTAATAATCACACGCTTGCTCTGTAGGATTATGAAAGACATTTGCTAACAGTCAATTAAAAATGGTTTGATTATAGAGGAGAGACAGCTAGCCGGTAATCCAGCACAAGTACTGGGGACACGCACTGACCTGCATCTCCATCACCTTCCCTTTGCTGTTAGGGCTGAGCAGCCACTCATAGCTGACAATGCTGTGGTCATCGGTGCTCTGATTCCCATAGAGGGTGATGGAGTTCTGAGGGAGGGTGATCACTTGGTTAGGGCCTGCATTTGCCACTGGAGGATAATCCACTGCTTTGTTCACAGTCAAGTTTGCAGTGGTGGAGTTGCTGGCACCGTCTGAGTCCACTACCGTTAGACTGAACAGAGGGTGGGGAAAAAAAAAAGCAAGCAGTGAAGAGTCATGATTATCAGAACTGAATACAAAACACTGGCTGGAGTTAACTGAAATGCAAAAGAGCTAGAAACTTAAGGAACTTTTAGGACAGAATCGCAATCTTTTTCTGGAGTGAAAAAACCTATGGTTTGAGCCAACTGTGCTTTTTCTGAAAAGAAACTTCCCCCAAATGCCCAATTATGTGCCTCAAAGCAATGCAAGAAATTCAACAGTCATGTCCATCTCTCACTTGAAATCGACCAACCAGTTCCAAGATATAACTGTACTAGTGAAAGATGATCAGCTTTCAGACACGGCTGTGGCGGAAAAGACCACCCGAGTATGACACTGCCTCCCAATAGGAGACGTTCATTAACACGGACACAGAAGTTCATTACTAACTCAAGTGGCCTGAACATGGTGTGCCTCTTCAGGTAAGCTAGTACCACAAAACAGAACTGATTTTGATCCAGAGCTGAACACCAATCTGATTAGTTTATGTATCAATTGCTTAAGAGAAAATCAGCAGTTATAGGTACTCAGGTTTATTTTATTTTAAATGGATCTGCTGATGCGGTGCATGGACATCACACCAAAATGCAGACCAAAGGAAAAACATACACAAGAAACATTGAAGTAAAATCAGCTACTATCTGTTACTCAGGTACATGCAGAAAACCATTCACTCACTTACCTGCGACAAACACATTACATGTAAAAACTGGATTTAAAGACTGCATTTCTTCCTACGCCTTTACCCAAACAGTTTAGTTTTGGCATTTCAAGAGACATTTTGTAGCTCTGGCAGACCATCCATTCCCTTCTGCCATCATCTTAGACTAGTGCTACAACTTCAGAATAAAAGGTAGCTGGACAGCTTATCTCTTCTGCAGTGAACAGCTGTGAAGCTACATGAAAGTGTACGAGTGCAGAGAGTACATCACAAAACAGAGTTCTCTCCCTGTTTTTTTGAAACCAGACTAACACTTCAGGAATCTTCTAAGTTTTACTCTTAGGGGATGAGAGCTGATCAACTCTTCCAGGTATAACCTACCTGAATGTGTAATTTCCAGGTACCAGGTTGGTCAGTGTCAGTATGGCAGTATCACTAGAAACCTTTTCCTCCCGCAAAGGGCCCTTCAGTTCTTCCCAGTGATAGCTGACAATTTTATCATCATCAGTGCTCTCTGTTTCGATTACAGAAGAAAACGCACATACAAGGAGTTGGAAAACAGTGCCCCACAAAACCCAGATGTTCAGTCTCCCACTTCAGTGCTGGGCTTAGTGGGCAAAGGCATTTTTGGTCCAAGCCCAGAGGTCTCTGTTACGCTCAGATACCCAAACTGTATGCTCTCCGCTACCCTGTTTCTCAGGTATACTCGAACACCCTTAATCCCAGGTTTGTATGTGCTGGAGGAAGACAAAAAACACACCCCAAAACCACTGACAAAATAATACTAGTTGAGGGTAAGACAACCTGAACGCATTTAAAGAAAATCCCGACAAGCTGTAGTGCAGGCCAGGATCAGTACAGGTGGTGTGTTAGCTAACTAATACATTTGGAGCTTAATGCAAGATGCCAGCAATTTTGACTGACCGTATTTTTTTTTTTTTTTATTCTAAGCAGTAACCTCTAGAGCTTTTTCTTTTTTTAGGAGATTGGCTCAGGCCAGTGCCCTTCAAAAGGAAACACAGAGACGTTCTGTCATGTGCGTATTCCTCTCTCCTGGCAAGGGGGGCCAATTGTTTTCACAAAAGTGTGTTTGATAGCATCACAGTCAGTTCCTCTTAAACTTTATGCAAAGGGCCAGCCTGGAACCAAACACACAGAAACCAGACTTGCTAGACTACTGCATTTAAAACAGCAGGGACTCACGGCTGCCGTCAATAACAGTTGAAATGGTTGGCAGTGAAATCTCCTGGAACTGTGGGGACACGATGGCAACAGGAGGCCGATTCACGCGAGGCTCTGCAACAAGAACCGAGCTGTTACAATGACATCTACAGGCAAATCACTACGCAAAGCCCTGGCCAAGGAACTCTGCAAAGCTACTCTGCCTTTGTGACTCAGGAGTAGCAAGTAGAATACATATTGTACACCCTCTTCCCTCTCCCCAGCCCTATCTACCTCCCCTCAGTCCCTGCAGTCAGCAAGTCCACGAGTCCAAAGCATGAAACTGCTGTGCCACACAGCTCCAAGACAGCCCCTGATGAGACTGACCGCAGAGAACTGCACAAACGACCAATTCGTGCTTTCAGCAAGTTATACACCAATGCAGGGAAACAGTGCTAACAAAAGGGATTTACAAAAGGAAGGAGGTGAACCGCCACAACACTAGCGCTCTGGAAACAGCTGCTCTGCATCAGTTCTCCCATACTGGGTCAAGCATTCAAGCACAGACCATTCTAACAGAGCAGCGCCTAGAGATTCTGGCTAAAGTTCGGCTGCGGCTCTGAAAAATGAATGATTTTGATGCATGCTGCCAGCTGCAGAATCACTGCATGTAAGGAAATTACCAGCAACAGCATCCAGAAGGCCAGACACACACTCTTGCTAATTCAGGGAGTGCAAGAGCACTTCTGCACCTATGAAGATTGTATAAAACTCTTGCTGAAGCATGCAAAATAAAAGGTTTTTTTTTCACATAAAAGATGATGCAGAACCTGTGGTTGCCTCTTTAGAAAGGCCATCTAAAAAGTGAGACCTGATGAAACAGCACAAGCTACTGTATCTACACCAGCTCATCTGCAAACCACGTCTTACAGTAAGGAATGAAATTAGACTTAACGTGCCTGTGGTTGTGAGCGATATTCTCTACTGGAGGTTCTTTTCTTCCCTGTCCAAAGGAGCTTCAAAGCTCTGGCTTCCCTTCATTTTTTGTTCCTGCTGCTATAAGCTTTTTACCCGGTTACAGATAGTTTTTATTGAAGCAGCGGCCTTCCAGGGTGAGGTGTTTGCTAAGCACTTTTGTATCAGTATTCCAGTTCTTTTACTGAGTTGTTGGCCCGTATGCACTATAGCAGAAATAGCTATGTGTATTAGCAATAGTTTCACATCTCAGGAAGTGACTTAATACACATACATGTACACCGAGTTCACAGCACAACAAATTTTCACTACATTAAACCAGGGTCCAGTCAAATAAGCAAAACACCATGACACAGGCATCAGAGACAGATGAAGTTAAGAAAAGATACAATTCCAGCAACTCACTTGGATTCACAGTAACATTCACGTAACCTTCCCCACGCGCATTTTCCCCATCAACGACGACTTTGAATTCGTACAGACCAACAGTAAGCTGGAAGCAAACACAAAAGATTATTTACCTTCAGGATGGTAGCACCTTGTCAGGAGCTATTAGAAGGTCGAGTTACCATGCTTTGGCACAGTAGCACAATAGCAGCGTAAAACCCAGGCAATTAAGCTTCAACGTATGCATACACAGCAAAGGATGGTTTCCATGCCAAAATGGTATTACATATCTTTTAGTTTACCATGGCTATGCAGAAACCAAAGACTTATATAAGACAGATATTTATTTCTACTACAGGTGCCACAGGATTGTCAGTCAAGCTTTATTTTTGTCCTGGTTTGAGCTAGCAACAATACGCAAACAGAAAAGAGACAACAGAGATTAGTTCAGGTGGTCTGGCCACAGGAATCTGTACTAGCAGAATGCATTTGAGACGACAAAGGCTGCATGTAAGAGAAGAAAATCTCCTCTTGTGTGTTTTTACAATGGAAAGTCTTCTCTTCCTTCTAGGTGACATGAGTCAGACAGTCACCCCTACATCACTCACTGTTGAGCCAAGATGAGAGGGGCGAAAGACTAGCTGCCAGACAACAATCATGGTATTCAAAAGGCTAAAACCCTGGCAGAGATAGACAAGCTCCTTTCGAAGGGCTTTTCTCTGTGTGATATCATGACTAAAGCCTGTAGATTTTTTTCCTCAGTGCAGCAGGATCCAAGATGCTCAAAGGAATGTCTCAAATACCAAACTGTACATTCACACAATATTTAAAGCCATTCCCTTGTTAAGAATCCCCATGCGCAGAAACTGGCACTGTTAGAGCTTTTCTAAAAGCAGCAGCCAGAGATGCGCTACGAGGTACTCGGCAGCTCTCATTAATGCAATCAGCAAGCCCCTTTTCCAGTGGGTAGTACAAGGCTTCAGACCTAAACAGACCACCACAGTTTCAGTAGCAGAAATATTCACAACCCTTTGTTAATGTTAAATTGTGCTATTTGTATGGCTTGGCACACTGCTTGTAGGCAGTTTTTATATCCTGAAATCAATTTCTTCTTTCCCTCGTGCCAGATCAATCTCCTTTTTATAAGAGACTTAGAAGAGGGCTTGCAGTTAAATGTTGGCTGCCTGCCCATCATGCAATTTCCTATTCATCCTGAAATCACATACAAGTCTTTCCTGGCTGCCAGGGCCCCGGTCTTCTCCATTTGGCATTTAACACAACAGGATACGAAGCAGCAAAAGCTTTACCTTAGATAACTTAAGCGTCTGGGAGTGCTTGCCTTCCATTTCTCCACTGTAGTCTTTTGGATGAGTAATCAATTCCCACTCATAGGAATAAGTGGTTCCTTAAAAAAAAAAAAGTCGTCCAGACATTAGTTTTTAAAAGATTGCCTTTTTGCCATGCTAAAGAAAAGCAAAGCTATTAAACGTTTACAAGGCACGTTCTGCTGCACTATGGAGAAATGAGACCGCTTGGAATTTGGGCTGCAGGTTTTTGGGAATATACCCAGGAGAAGAGATAATCTGCTTCTGAACACATTTACTCCGGAGTCAAAACCCATCTTCCAGCTTCTAAGGCATTAAAGAGCTTTGGAACAATCACAGCTCCAGGATAATAAGAGCAAAATATTGCGCCCTCAAATCCTGCAGACACAACATAATGTCAGCTTTTGAAGAGGAATGCATCTCATCTATCCCTGTTGCTGCACAACACATAACATGCTTGCCTGTCCCACTGCCACTGTGGCCAGAGCTATAGGTAAGGACTTTACAAATACCTGACCTGCAAACACTCTGCATGATGAAATGAGGAGTGTGTAGAAGTGTATCCCTCAGCACAAACCCCCAAATCACATTTTCATCCACCAAACGGGAGATCCCTTGCTAAGACAGCTTGTCACCTATCAGCAAATATCACAACTAGATGCTGAAGATCCACTGCTTTCTCATGCAGCACTTTGAGAACACTCCATCTCCCAAATCTAACGACTTCGTAGCACTTGCAATGTTTTTTGTGTCTTGCTGTTTTCTGTGAAAGACAGCATGAGGTAACAGCACAGGATGAAGAATTTCTACAGGAAAGTGTTCTCTGACAAAAGACACTTTCAATATTGTCCTTATTTAATGCAGAAATGCCTTTTTGCCATTTCACCATCACAAGCTCTTAGCAGAATTCCCAGGGAAGCCTTACGCGGTGGTGGTTCAGGAAGCACAAACGCATTCAGTTGAACTTCATTCTTTGGCAGGGTCACTTCGACGCTGTCTCCAGCGGAAACTACCAGCTCCTTCATAACTGAGGGAGAAACACAGAATTGAAAGAGGAACAGGAAACAAAATAAATAATCAAGTACGTACATAAAAATTACCTTGGTTTCAGAGTCTGTGGAATAAAAACCAGCTACAAACGGCTGTATTTTGTAAACATCCCGCCACTCAATATAGCTCCCGTTTCAGGTTTCGCTCTCATTGTTAATGCAGGAACACTAATGGGGTTTTATAGTTTTAAGACAAGCTCAAAATTACTCACTCATCTCTCTCCTTGCAGATACTGTGCAGCTTCTGCTCCTTTTCTAAAGAGTTGAAACGTGACCCTCAGGCCCTGCACAGGGGAATCTATTCACCCAGGTCCAGCAGGATGGGAAGGGTTTTACCTGACAGGTTTTCGGCAGAGAACCCAGCTGCAGTCTCATGGCACAGCAAGATAAACACTGCTATTTACCAAAGTGCAACTCCAGATCTTCACAAATATATGAAGAATCTATGGTATTTCTTTTTTGAAAAACTGCTTGGGGGCTAAGTGATTTCTTAAAAAAACTGCATAGCTACCACACTGAGTACGGAAAGTCAAAATACAAATATGTTCCTTTTATTTATATTTTCTTTTCAACCGCTGCTTAAGAATTTTCTTGCCATTCCATTTCAAATAAATTGACAGGTAGTTTGTTTTTAAAGACTATAGGGTAAAGACTTGAAAACTACAGCTGGTGACACCTTTTTTTCCTGCTTGTTATTAGCATTAAGGTGACCAGAAAATTGACCGCATTTCTTTAAAAGTACCTCTCGGCCTTGTCATCCCCCTCTTCCCTTCCCATGTATTTTATTTTTGTCTTTTTATTATTGGGCCTGGGAATTATGCATAGAAAACTTATGTTTACCCTAGTTTGACCCTGTCAAAGACCACATTTCAGAGATATGCACTAAATAATCCAAGTTAAAGACAGGGAAAATGTCATTAAACATTTAGCCTCTCTTCCATCTGTTTATCAGCTACTGGAATTAACCCGTTAACTAAAAGAAAACAAATTAATCAAATCCTGTTTTTTCCCCCCCTCTCAATTACTCCAGATCCTGGGATATTATAAACCTATGAGTCTTTCGTCTGCAAAGAGTTCCAAGGCAAAAAGAAATCTGATCTCAGGAGGAAAAAAACCCCCAAACCAACAAACAGACAAAACCCCAAAACCTCACTTGGAAAAACCACCCTTCACATCATCTTTGCATTATCTAGCATTATAAGGAGTCCCTGGCTACGCTACTTTTCCAACACAGCCACTGAAAACGTTTAAAGTGCATTTTCCAATTTTAGCTGGGGTAAGCCCTTAAAAAGAATGCTAACTTGTTAGCACAAGCATCCAATCAGCTTCCTGCCAAAAACATCTTTGGATGCAGCATTTCCTTTACACTTTCCATTTGTTCCCTTGAAAGGGAAAGGAACCCTAAATTCAAGAGAAATTTGGCTGTAAATACTTGAGCAAACTGGATTAACTGAATTCTAAGATATCACACAACTAGTACGCGCCATTCACTGTACATACACACCCTCAGAGGGCGAGCTAACGGCCTGGGTGAGTTCGCAGAGCTGTTCAAAGCATGTTTTGGCTTTTATAAATTTTTCAATAGTTTGTTTTAAGAAACACCACTGCAAACAGAAACATCATTTTGCTGCAAAGCAAAGCAATGCATGAGCTAACAGCCAAGAATGCCGTTTTCCATGGCTGAACTGCGCATTGACATCTCAGGGACAGAAAAGAATCAGTTACACCCGATTTTGTGTTAGACATTACAATTTCTGCTCAGCTGGATAGACAGCAGTGTGTCAAGACTACTGAAAGAACGCTTCATGGGACTATGCCTTGCACCATGTCTCAGCTTCGGCTTTGGGAATTAAGATACCATGATAACTGTTCTTGAAAACAGATCCAACAGTCACGTGCAGATTTATGATGCCGAAGTCCCATTCTCAGACCTCATGAACTAATGGGGCCCAACCTGCACACGCGCTGAAGCTTGTACCTCAGCACTTTCTCAAAGGCACCGTAATTTCTGAAGTTATCTCATTTCAATACTGCAACGGCTTGTCAACAAAACCTGAACAGATGACATTTTGCTGGAGCACTGCATGTTCTCACCTGGCGTGGTAGTACTTGGCAACGCAGCAGTGATGGTCTGGACTGTAGAAACACTGCCATTTGTGGGAACTCCACTTGGCACAGAAGTAGCTGCCTGCATCTTTGTTGTGCTTTTCCCTGTCACGGGGCTGACTGTGGGAAACACATCTGAGGAGTGAGGGTGGACCAAAGCACCACCTGGCTGCCCAGGCTTCTCAGTCTTTCCTATGGCTGTCAAGCCCTGTGCTACAGGACTGGAGAACGTAGCCAACGCTGATGGTTCTGGGGCAGATGTTCCTGTATGGATCTGTAAAGGAAAACATTGTTTTAGCTTGACCGAACGCTGAACACCAGTTTTGTTTTACTGTGGTTAAGTTGCACTTCTCCTCCATTTAGGAAGGCTAAAAAGTCCCTGGTTTGTTTTTCCCATGAGCAGGATGTTTTACTGCTTTCTCTTCTCTCTTCTGAATTGTTTCTCCATGTTCTCCCTCCACAGCAGACAGGCCATTCCTAGCGCAGTTGAACACCAGTTAAGACCACAGATTTAACTACAGCATCTTAAGTACCACGGCTGCTGACGTGGCAAAAGTTACAGGAGATCTAGGTTCAGAATTGCAGCGAGTGGAGTGAGAAGAACAGAGGGGTGGGATAAGACAGAAGCAAAAAGCAGGGACCAAGAACTGGGTTTCATTTGGGACATTTATTTTGGCCATGTATTCCTTTTTCTAAAGTTGTGCAGTTGGCAAGCACAAAGCAGGAGGATTGCGATGGCATTTTTACGTAATAATCAAATCATTGCAGCAAAAGGAAATTTATTTCAGAATCACTCTTCAAAGCAAGGTGACCTGACACAAACAGTTCCCTGCGTGCACGCCACCGGAGATGCTGCTGGGGCAGGGAGCTGAGCTTGCGGGTAGTGTTTGCTCACGTCCATACAGGATGAGCCACTTTATTGAAAACAATCAAAGTGGCAGGAACAATTTCCTGTCTTTCATCAGAAAATTCCTTTTACAGTACCTAGCGCCAGTCCAGTTCTCAGCCTGCCAGGCAACACTCTTTTGACAACTCACCTTCCAACCCTATAGTACATGTGTGTAGCACATTTTGTTGAGCTAACTCTATTTTGAGAGCATCTGCTAAATATTTAAAATTGAGCAATTCACCATCTTTGACATGAGAAATGTTTTGGAGCTTAATTGCCCACTGCTGCTCCCAACTAGAGGAGCTGATCCAAAGCTCATATTGGAAGAAATATTCTCAAGCTTTTATACCATGCTGCTGGCATTCAATCCAGGAAATAACTGTAAAAATGCTGTAATGATGGTGGGCAGCATCCTGGTCAGTAAACGGGCTGGACTTCAGAAAACACTAAATGCCAGTTGTAAAAATAAAGTCAACTGCATGTACTGCAGCAGCCAGCCAGGCCAGGCGTAGCAGTGAAGGCATTGAAGGTTTCTTTGCAAGACGGTTTTTTTGCAGTCTTGGGCAAATCATCTCCTCTCCCCGTATTAGCTAACTTTGCTTACATTCTACGACTGAGGGAATCTCAATGTATTTGTATGTTTGATTAGCCTCTGAGCTTTATGGACCAAAGAACCAAACGCTATTTGTTAGCATTACAGACATACACTGTTCTTCTCTATTTGCTTGCTTGTTGATGGGCTTTTTATCTTTAACAAAACCATAGGTTCTTTGGAACAAAGACACAGGCAAAATCTGGCATGCTGCTCTTCCTCAGCGCCTCAGGGCAGCTGGCTGTCCCAAGCAGTACCTCTTTACACCCATCCATAACTCTGGTCAGCTCCAGACACCTACTCCCTTTTGCCAAGAATGCAAATAAGATCAAGTGAGGAATACTGGCACGACAAGAGGGGAACAGCCAGGCAGGAACTCAGACTCTTCAGACAGACTCTTTAGGAAAGGCACAGGAGCAGAAAGTGTCTGTGACCTCATACCAGTACAGGGAACCACTTTTTGCTTAGCAAGAATCAACCCAGGTGAGTAACAAGAACAGCAGTCATAAACCACGCAGGACACCAGCATCTGCTTGCTGGGCACAGCGACCGAGTCTCCACTTTACTCCACAATATTTTCAGTGAGCTGGATCCTTCCTTGACTCACTTTTTAATGCCTAAAAAAAAACACCCCAAAACTTTACAGTTAAGAGAGATCCTCTTCTCCCAGAAGTCTTCAGGATGACTTGACAGCCAAATGTCTGTGGAGAGCTTGAATTAGATAAGCTTTGCCTGGGGCAACATAACAGTGAAAAATACCTCTAATGCTTGCAAGCTGAGACATTTCTTATCTTTACTCCATAACCTGAATTCTTTAAAGCAAAGAACAGAAGATTTCATTCTTGGGGATAAACAAGGAGGAGACTAGAAGTTTGCCAGCTGTCCTATCTTATTAGCTTAGAAAATAGAGAGAAGTGGCATATTGGCCTGAGTGAACGTAGAAGAGTCAAACGCTTTTGATTCCGACCCCTAACTGCCTTTGGCCTGGAACAAATCTCCCTGTCTGAGAGTCCTGTGTCTGTAAGATGGAACTAGAGCAGCTACGTGCATCAGAATCTGCACTGAACTTAAGCTACTTGAAAGAAAAATACCTGTGTTCTGGAATTTTATTTTTTTAATTTAAATGGGCCTTCCTTTGCTAAGCCTGGTCTGAATTTACAAAACAGGCTTTTCTCAGCTTCGACTGTGTCCTTAGTTGTTTGTACTAGGTGCTGTGTCCACGAAGACCCTTAAGACACAAAAACTGTGGGTAAAGTTACAAAACATTACAGAGTTAGTGCTGGTTGTGAAGCCCTTTCCTCCCTCCTCATAGGGTGAAATGCACCCAGCACTAACAGGGAGCATGACAGAAAGTCAAACACTAGTAGCCAGAATGGCGAGCACAGGAATGAGCTCTCTGGCTCTGTTGTAACAACTCCACTTTAAAGGCTGCAGTTTTCTCCACAGTGTGCCTGCAGAGCTGCTGCAGTGCTGCAGCAGCCCTTCTCATCAGCAGTGTCGCACTTAAATACTTCTCCTGACTGGCTATTAAATGCATTGCTGTATTTTAAAATTGACAAGTGTTTCTACAACAAGGCATAAAAAAAAAATGGTGCCTGGAAAATGTCACTCACTTCAATGGAAAAGCACAAACTTCTCTCCCTTAGTCCAGGGCTGATGAGCAGGGTGCACTGCGGCTTATCCTGGTACACTCTCCTTGACCCACCTCTGGTTCCATGGCATGGATACAGTAAACCCACAAATTAACGCTAGCTGCGCATTAGCTAATGACATTGCAGATGGCTATGGAGCTATCAGAACTGCAAGAGGAAAATTAAAACTCAGTGAGGCAATGTTTCCCTGAAACTGTCACTTGACTTCTCCCTGAGTCTCTAGAAGCCTTGCCACATATCCAATGCTCATCGACAGAAGAGGAGAATATGTACATTAATTTCTTTCTCCCCTTTTAGAGAGGAGTTAAGAGCCAGCTGACCTCAAATGTCCTTTCCCACTCCAGATGTTTGATGCTCCCAGGTATGAACTGCTTTGCACGCTGTAAGGATCCAGTGTTCTCCCCATCTTCCAGCCCACCTGCCAAACCTTCTTTAAGAATACAGTATTAAATGCACAGCATTCACCAGCTGAAGCCACGTGCTTCAAGTACTGGACCAAATCAGGTGAAATTCTACCGATTTCAGCATGTGTGTAACTACTTATTCTTGCCCATAACCCACCCAACTCGAAAAACTCCCTGCTTTAGCATGTCCCTCCTGCAACGGCTGGCCATGTCCCAAGTACACAGCCTTGAATGTTATATCCTTGACCTAAATTAAACTGTTCTCTGATCAGAAATGCAAGGACAGCTGCATGGCTGGCCTTATATTTTGCCAGTAAAAGCTGGATGATTCAATAATCAAGAAATTAGCCCAGGGCTGGGTAGAACCAGCTTCAACTCAATACTCCTGTTAAGGTGGATTTTTTCTTTCTCCTCCTCAAAAACGCTATCCTAAACCTCAAAAACATGACTGCCAGGAATTCCATCACAGCCAATATATTTTAGTAAGAAGCTTTTCTTTTGATGAACCTGCATTTTGTCAAGAGATATGGGCTTTCTTACTAGCAAAAACCAGTAAGGAGAAGAAAAACCTTTTCTCAGCATACATCCAGCGGTGCACCTTAACGACAACAGAGACTGCTTCCTAAAAGCGGGAAGTCCTGGATACTCAGCAATATTCAGAAGCTGATTAATCCATGTAATTTAACATTTGCAGTCAGTTTACTGGACAGGCACAGAACAGTAATAATGCAACACTTCAAACTGAACAAGCAGGGAGATAATAACAACTATTAGCCAAGAGCAACAGAAGACATTTACGACTGGCTGCGAAGAAATCTCCCCAGACACCGCATGCATAACAGCTGAGAGAATGGGGTCACTGTGTAAATCTCAGATATTAGAAGGAGGAAAGAACAGGCAGAGTGGGAATGCTGCAATACTGCAGGGCAGAGAGAAAGCCAAGATGTTGAGTTAGGCCTAAATGCTGTGGGGTTCTGGAAAATCAAACATTTGTAAAGTTTTAGCGCATGATTTCACACACCACCCGGGCTGCCCTGGAGCTCTCAGCGGTGTCCCTTGGCTGCTCTCCACATCCTGCTCTGCAGGGTGGTGGCTCAGATCAGTCACAGCCCTACCTGGAACCAAGATTTGAATACAAGGGAGAGCAATAAATTCAGTCAAGTTTGCAGAAGGCATCAGGCTTCAATAGTGCCAAATCCTAGAAACATGGCAAAAGGTATAGAAGGAACAGTTTCACAAAGTAAAATTCTTTCTATTTCACCATCATGAGTGCATGGGCTTTTTTTCTTTTTTTTTTTTTATTTTTTAGGCTCAAAAAACTATTTACAGATTTAAAAATACAAACATCATTTAACAATTCAAACGTGCCCATTTCTCTTTAAGACTAACATCTAGATTTACTAGATTAACATTGTACACATCTGGAGTAGAGACTAAACTGGTTTCATTCAACCAATGCCAACGTAAGCTTTTGCAGATTTGCAAAACCAAAGCAGTCTTCAAAAACAGAGCAAAAAAGTTGGCATTAAGATGCCAACGCAAGCAAGCAGGTTGACACGAAAGTACACCGGAAACTCTATGTGCGAATCTATGAAATAATGTGCTTGACTGCCTCCATTCAGCACTCAAGGGAAAACAGCTTATTTTATTTTGTGGATCTAAAGAGGTACTTTTACAGGTAACGGCTTTCAACTCCCAGGTGCTTCCCACTGACATCAGATCTTACCTTTCCTTCTCATTTGGCAAGTACGCTGTGTGACTATACAAAGGATGACAAATTATCATGACCTCCACCTCCCCTCATCTTCCCAAAAATAATTTATCCCAGCTAGGAATAGGAGGAAAAAAACCCTAGTCCCCAAAATCCAAACAAAACCCCCAGCCTTTGGCCTTGCCTTTTTCACAGGAGGCTGAAAACAGACATCCAGAAAGGTATCTTATCACTTACGCAGTTTCAAGTCAAAGACTATGCCAAGCAAGCTTGAGCAAGAGGGTGACAGCTGTCCAAGGCAGCCCCATTTCAGCACCAGCAATCGCACTTACCTGTGACAAGCCAACGCCGTCTGCATCACTTGATCTGTTCACATTATTGCTTTTAGGAGGGAACGGGCTTTTGGTTTTCTGCTCTCTTGGATTCTGTCCATTTTTCAGCAAGTCTTTCTTTTGACTGGGATGGCCTTCAGGAACAGGCCTGTCTGCCACTAAGTGCCTCAGCACTTGATCCTTCAAGTGCTCTACTTCACTTCGGCTGCTTCTAGGTTTGCTATCCAATGCTCTGGCCGCAGCCTCACTGCTGGGGCTCGCTGCTACATCCCTTTTCAGGATTTCCACCCTGTTACCCGCCAAGCTCCATTTCTGGAACGATCTCCGCGGTCTTTTTTTCCCCTGGACAGGGATGCCCCTGTCCAACCACTTGCGAAACCAGGTCTTCAGATCACTTTCCGTTTGAAACTTTAAGAAGCACTCCGTGCTTTTTGATTTCTTTAAAAACACCAAAACAGAGTCAGAAACGCCAGTCCTGTTCACCTGACACATGCCAGCCATAGTGCAGTTCACCTGGATGCACATATTTTCCACGAACCAAAAGGCATCACAGGTGGGGCTCTGGCAGCAAGCAGTCTGACATGACCGTACAGTATGAAATCCTTCCAGAACCTGTAAACGGTGATCTTGCCACGATGTCAAACAGCCACCAAACAGGATCTTCCCCAGCTCGCATTTAGATCTGTTCCAGTTTGCATCTAGGAAAAAGGGAGGGAAGACAAATAAAGACAATTCTCAGCCGTTTAAAGCAGTGCGCAAGAGATCCTCATCACTACTGTCAAGTGGAATTTGTGGCACAGGAGCAACGTGGCAGGGAGCGTAGAGGACAGTAAAATGGGGGCCTCTCAGAACCTACACCTGGCCTCAGTATCCAGCACTCGCAAAAGTTTTTAAGTGAAAATCCACTTCCTGCACCGCCCTTTTTGATAGCAATAGAGCTAAACCCATCTACAACAGAAGTGAAGACAGAAATGTTCCTGTTTCAGAGAATACTGCAAGGCACAGACTGAACAGTGAGGCTGAGGTTACACAGCAAGTTAAGAGTGAGAAACTGAACCCAGGAATCCCAAATACAGATTCTTACTGTAACCCAGTAAACAGCATTGCCTCTCTGCCCATAGTCTGCCTTGCAGGAGAACACTGGAAACAGTAACACTGGCTTGTTTCACAGCATAAAGGCACGTTTCCCTCTTCCATGCTGATGCCTGAAGTCAGTCACTTGACTGAAATTGCTCCATTTGAGAAGTCGCAAGGCCTGTTCTCACCACCTGCCCCGCTGTAGTGCTTTCTACAACAGAAATTACCTGTCAAGCAAGTTTAAGAGTCAAGTTACTTCAGATCTCAGATAAACGGTAAAGCAGCAACTGCTTTGCGTATGGATTATTTTTTTTTCTTAACACAAAAAAAATAGACTGCTTGCAGGGATCTGGATTATAAAGGCTTCCAAAATTCAGAGCTCTGCAGATTAAGGACTCCCTAAAAATAGACTAATGACCTATGGGACTGATATGCTGTGCTGTGTTCAGCATCCCAGGGATAATAGGTCACTGGCAGATTACTTCACAAACTATGTCGCTGGACTCTAAGTGGTGCAGCTGGAGAATATGCTCCAGATCTGGCTCCCTGCCTGTCAAGTATGGAGTTCTTGAACACAACAGGAAACTTTTTTCTCCATTAAAATAAAGAAGTCTGAATTTAAATTATAACACCCTGATCCCCATTTCTTGACAACATATAAAGAAAAGTTCAGTAACATACTACTATGCCAGCAGCTCTGAATAAATACAGACTTCATGTTGCAGTATACCAACAAACACTACAGCGGCAACTGAGCAAATTAACAGGCATGGATGTAGACGCTACTGATCCGTCTGTGTCTCCCCTGAGAAGAAATATCACCCCACTTCTCCCATCACTTCCAAAAAGTTAAACACATTAAAGATGGAATACGATGAAACACAGAATAAAGGCCACAAAAAAACCTCAATATCATAGTCCACCAAATAGAAGTTAATGGCTAACGACACTGCAGTGCATTTTATGACTCTTGAAAGAAATCACGCAAGGTCCCTGCTGCCCAGCACAACTCAGACAGCCTCACATAGCAGGAAGCTTTCCAAGTGTCAACCACAACACACAGAAGTGCAGAGAGGGAAGTATTCTTCTGATCAAGTCCAGAGCTCACAAGCAGTTATCAACCTTAACCTCCCAAAGCACCGATGCTCTAAAACTCTGAGACTACAACAGTACAGACGGATGCAAGTGTCTCCCACTCTCGCTCTTTACACTACTTGAAGCATTTGACTTCACGACTTCAAAATCCAGCCACAAAGACACTTAACCTCACACTACCGAGACGGCAAGCAACTCTGACCCTCTGAATCACAGCTAATACCCAGCGTTAGGGATATAAGTGCTACAACTTTACCCTTCCTCCTGCACCATCCCCAGGTGCAGGAGCAAGGGGAAACTCATAGCACTTTTATAACCTCATATGACCTGGATAACCTTACGTGACCAAAGAAAGCAAGCGGGGAACACAGAGGACATAAATTCACTTATCCCAAACACCACAGCAGGCGTACGAGCTCTGCTACTCCTGATTATTAAAGGTATCCACATGCAATGATTTTCTCATCCAGAACGGATTAGCCACTTGTTTATTTTAAAGGACGATGGCCACATTCACGTACCTTTTGTGTGGAGTCTCCCGCTATACCAAGAACTTCAACCCGAAAAGCGAACTCCACCACGAGGAAAAGTTTGTTTGAGATATTAGAAAGCAGGAAGCAAAAGTGTTATTTATAGGTTATTGTGAAGGCAGCTCAGCAAAGGCAGTTTGAAGACAAAGCTCCAGAAAGCTAGCATCAGCTGCGACAGAACGTGCTCAGGATCTGTGATCAAGTCACAGGGGATCAGAGCTCCCTGGGGGTGTCTGAACCCACAGCCGCACAGAAGGAGGGGAAGCTCTTCACTCGAGAAATCACCAACTGCAACGTGTAAATGAAACTGCATATGTTCAACCACGAGAGAAGTTGACAGCAGCACCTTTAAAATCAGCACCATCCTTGTCGCACTTCATCAACATGCAGCACTTCCTTCAAGAGCAAGCAGACAGGCAGCCTGTCTGCCCGGGGCAACAACCGACCTCATTACACTCCGAAGTGCTTGGACTGACAGTGACCCTGACATGACTGCGCGCACAGGCGGGGACAAGCACCTGGCACTGATGGGCCTGGAATTAGGACAGAGTACGGGGTGGGTGCACATGCGAGGTACGTGTGTGTACACACACGCACATCCCCCAGCCTTAGAGAAACAAGGAACAAATAGAAGAATAGCACTATTGCTGTGAATTTCAAGAGGATCTTATCCATTAAGATTCAGTTTAGTCTAAAAAAAATTTTTTTAAAAAAATCACTTTCTGTTAAAGGCGAAGCACTGCCCCTAATATATGCTGTGCAAAGGGAAATGTGCTGTTTCCCGCATCCCTAAAATCCCTCCTCCTCAACAAGCGCTCATCAGTCTCTCCTCAGATGTCAGCCCTGGCCCATACATAGCACTCAAATTAAGGCTTGATACAGAACACAGTGAAACTGAGCAGCAGCTTTCTAGTAACAGGCTTAGAACTGGGGCACAAACAGAATGGGGCACAGTTCATAGAAAAGTGTTCTCAGGGAAGAGATCCCTCGTGAAAAATCACTACATAACACATGTACTTTATTTACTCATCAAAAATGCAAAACCCGAATCCCCATAAGCATCTCCCAGGTATGCCAGAGCCATGACTTAGCCCAGATGACACAACACTACCATGCTGAGAGCATTCTGCTTCTCTTTTAACTCACTGCTAAACCAAGATGCAGAGATCTGAATTATATCTTGGCCAGATTTCATTGTCAGAATGCTGCTAATGCCCACCTAGGACATGTTTATTTGAAATTAGCCGATATGGTTTCTGAATTGCTGTACATTGACAGCTTAAAGCTTCCCTTAACTCTCAGGGAACTCACAAAACACCTGCCCAGCATTCTAGATGTACATTTTCCACAGAACCATACTGATTTTCATCTAAGCAAGTTCCACGGTGGGCATCACACATTCAGACAACTCTAAGTGCCATGGCAGAAAGCAGAGCTCCTCAGTCCACATTTGCATTTCATCTTTGGAAAGATGAAAGATTTTATGCCAGGAAAATTCACCCAGCTTGTTCACACAATACTTCCTCCCCGAGCGCCCTGCAAGAACACACTACGGGCCAAACAAATCATTGTTATCAGAAGCCACACGTTGGTATCTGCAGTCTTGCAGAGAGGGACCTCCACAGAACGTGGTGCAGCACCTGCAGCAAGCACACATGGACCTGCACCAAACGAGAAAAGGCAGCTGTGAGTACTGGCAGAGTTACTAACTGCTGCTTACTGAGAGGGCAGCCTGTTCAGTCCCTTCCCGTTCCTTGTGCTGGACCCTAGGCAACCATACATGGGAACTCATAGGCTGGGTCAGACCAGCAGGCCAGTAACTCTGGTCACTGACAGCAGCAATGCCAGCTGAAAAAAGTTTTTCTCTTCCAGAGAAAAACACAAGAAACCTGTCAGCAGGAACAGCCCCGAGGACGAGCTCCCCCCTAGGCTGAGTTCCCACTCAGCCTACCACAACACAAATCACAAGACGCCTGCACAGAGGCGGTGTTTAGTCACTACTTATTGTTTTTGTCTTTTTTTTTTTCTTCCCTAGTATATCAGTACAAAAAAACGCTCCTCTTCGCAGAAACTGGGGAATTCTTGTCCTGGTGATGCAGCTCACAGCTTTGCTGAACAGCAGGGGAATGGAACGGACAGGAACAGTTTATATTAATAAGCTCAGGTTCACAGACTTGCTCAGGCAGTTAATCCTCCTGATATCAGATTAATGATTAAAGACCTGACTCTATGGACTTTCCTAATCTGTCACATGTAACCACTTATGTCAACATAGTTCCTCTTACGTAACTCTGCATGATCACACTGATTTCTAGGCTGCCATAATTCCTCTTCAGTTTAACAAACTCTGCTGCCTAAGTGACACAAATAAGACTAGAAGAACAAAAGCTCTGCAGTGGAAAAAGTGTCCAGATCATGATAACCATGTCACATATAATTATATTTGCTTCCGTACATGCACCAGCCTTCACAGTTTTAACGGTCTCAAGCAGATCAGCTCTCAAACACTGCAGAATACCCTTTAAGAGCAACACAGGACTCGCGGCTCTAGCTCTAGACTTCTAAGATACTACTAAAGACAGGAAACACCGAGCAGGAAGCCCAGTCTACAAAGAAACACACAACCCACCTGACACACCATCCAAACACACAGCGCTGAGAACCCTTTGCTAGGACCAGGAACACAAATACATCTTTCCATGTTCTAAATTAGCTGATTAAGGTCATGCAGCTCATTAGCTTATCAAATCTGTGACTCAGTAAGCGTCCAGGAAGGCCCGGTGAAACAACAGACACTGCAGCAGCCTAGAGAACACATCCACATAACCAAGAAACAAAAGAAAACAACCCTCCTTTTCAGATCTTGCTGCCACTAAGACATAGCAACCTTCCAGCAAAAAGCAAGCAGCTGGCAGCTGTCACACAGGTTGATATGTACTTATCACTGCCTCGAACCTGCAACTCATCAGAACTTGAACAAAGAGGAAGAAAAAGTCACAGAACAAACATTCTTAACCAGGATCTGGTGAATGCTACACGCACACATGGGGAAAACACCACCTCTTGGTGATGTGGCCTCAAAATGCTCACAGGAACAAAACACGTCTCTCTGAAAAGTTCTAATATGAACGTTTAAAATAAAAAAACCCACCACACAATCCATTCCACGAAAACTTTCATACAAGCCACTAATTTGGTTATTTACTTGAGCAGGAGGTTGGTTACTCAAGTTTGAACAGGAAATTAAAAACCCAAACATAACAATTGCCTGTATGCAAATACAGATCATTGACATACTGTGTTCAGGGAGAGTCTTAAACACTTGCGGGCTGAAAGAAACATTCCTGTCTTCCCAACTTCAAGTATTCCTTAGCTGAAATTTATTTTCCACAGTACCACTTGTCCATTTTGCAGAAAAAAAAGGATTCTCAGCTCACAGAAAGCTCTGTATGAGATACAAGCCAGTGGCTGAAAGCCAGCACCACGTGTGAAGATCCCAACAGTAGCTGCGTGGAACAGACAGACACCCTGCTGCTGACCACTTGGTGACTGCAAAGAACAGCTCTGAATCAGAGCAACGCAGCGTAAGGAGAAGGGACCCCCCCATCTCTCCTACCCTTCTGACAGATCATTTAGTAACTCTTAAGGAAAGGTGTGTGTTTGGTTTTTAAACAAGTTACAATGCCTAGCAGCAAATAATTTCACCTTCCTCAGAATATTTTTAAAAAGTGAGAGGGATAAACGTCATTAAAAATAAAGACACGGTTCCAAAGAAAACAGAAGAATCACCTGCTGAGGAGCACAAGGCACACAGGCAAGCGCACAGGTAGAACAGCTGCAGACTTCTCAGCTCTGTTGCAGGTCTTCCCAAGCAGTATCGTGACAGAAATCGGGCGCTAATGCTGAACTTGGCTTCCAACCTCTTCTCCATGGCCTTTGTGGGCAGCAGCAGGGTTCTGGAATCATGTAAGATATGAAACACAAAACATCCACTGGCAGTTGATACTTTCTTGCACAGATTCAGTTGACATTATGAAGAACACTCGGCATTTGCAGAAGAAAAGGAATGTCTTATCTTATCTGCTGGAACTTAGTCCAGCTGCTGCTAAGTAACTATCAATATACAATACTAAAATGAAATCCATAGTAGCAAAGTTTCCAGCTGCAGCAGGCCACCACCACAATGGCCTTTCCCATCAGCCTTGTGATTTCCTCCTCCAGACCTCACCGCTTTCAGTGGCAGAATCTCTCATATCACAGTGCACTGGATTTCAGAGATGCAGTTGGTAAACTTCAGTTTCAAATATACCTTGGGGAACGGCCACCCAGCCAGCACCACGAGCCTAACACAGGCACCAATAAACCCAGCACATCCGCCTGGTGATGGCAAAAGTCACAGAATCAGAGCCACAGAATCCCAGGGCAGGCACTGGCAGGGTCCTCTGGGGATCCCCCAGCCCCCTCCCTGCTAAAGCAGGTGCCCCCAGCGCAGGGGGCACAGGGACACGTCCAGGCGGCGTTGAATCTCTCCGCAGAAGGAGACTCCACAGCCTCTCTGGGCAGCCTGGGCCAGGGCTCGGGCACCCTCACGGCAAAGAAGTTCTTCTTCACGCTCAGGGGGAACTGCCCGGGCTCCAGTTTGTGGCCGGTGCCCCTCGTCCTGGTGCTGGGCACCACTGAAAAGAGCCTGGCCCCAAAGCGATGTCATAGCTTGCCCGTTGGCGCTGGCTGGTACCAGCTAGAAATGCTGAGAAACAAGAGCTGAAGACCTGTTCTGCCTCATATTTCGCTCTGCGGGGCGCAGAGCATGAAAGCTGACACTCCTTCTCAGACTTTCTAATGACAAAGGCTCTTTTACAGCCTCGTATGTTACCGAAATCTAAACTAGCTCTAGGTGATGTGATATGAAAACAATTATTTCACAAGTAATAAATATTGTCTATTTTCAAAGAGTAACAAAGCGCCATTAGGAGTCAAACCTGCCGTTTCCGACGGACCAAAAGGGANCGGGTGATTTGCCCACAGGCCGCGCGGAGGCGGTGGCTTCGGGGACTGCCCAACAAGGCGGCAGGCGGTTGGCCGGCGGCGCGGCGGCGGCGCGCGCGGATTGGCTGAGAGTCGGCGCGGGGCCGCGGGCGACCGGGCGGAACAGCGGTGAGGGAAGGGGCTGAGCGCCCGCGGCTGCGAGCGGAGCTGCCTGGCCATGGCCTCGGACTCCGGGGACGGGCGCGCCACGCTGAAGCGGTGCCTCGGTGTCCTCAGAGACCNGGGCTGAAAGAAACATTCCTGTCTTCCCAAATTCAAGTATTCCTTAGCTGAAATTTATTTTCCACAGTACCACTTGTCCATTTTGCAGAAAAAAAAGGATTCTCAGCTCACAGAAAGCTCTGTATGAGATACAAGCCAGTGGCTGAAAGCCAGCACCACGTGTGAAGATCCCAACAGTAGCTGCGTGGAACAGACAGACACCCTGCTGCTGACCACTTGGTGACTGCAAAGAACAGCTCTGAATCAGAGCAACGCAGCGTAAGGAGAAGGGACCCCCCCATCTCTCCTACCCTTCTGACAGATCATTTAGTAACTCTTAAGGAAAGGTGTGTGTTTGGTTTTTAAACAAGTTACAATGCCTAGCAGCAAATAATTTCACCTTCCTCAGAATATTTTTAAAAAGTGAGAGGGATAAACGTCATTAAAAATAAAGACACGGTTCCAAAGAAAACAGAAGAATCACCTGCTGAGGAGCACAAGGCACACAGGCAAGCGCACAGGTAGAACAGCTGCAGACTTCTCAGCTCTGTTGCAGGTCTTCCCAAGCAGTATCGTGACAGAAATCGGGCGCTAATGCTGAACTTGGCTTCCAACCTCTTCTCCATGGCCTTTGTGGGCAGCAGCAGGGTTCTGGAATCATGTAAGATATGAAACACAAAACATCCACTGGCAGTTGATACTTTCTTGCACAGATTCAGTTGACATTATGAAGAACACTCGGCATTTGCAGAAGAAAAGGAATGTCTTATCTTATCTGCTGGAACTTAGTCCAGCTGCTGCTAAGTAACTATCAATATACAATACTAAAATGAAATCCATAGTAGCAAAGTTTCCAGCTGCAGCAGGCCACCACCACAATGGCCTTTCCCATCAGCCTTGTGATTTCCTCCTCCAGACCTCACCGCTTTCAGTGGCAGAATCTCTCATATCACAGTGCACTGGATTTCAGAGATGCAGTTGGTAAACTTCAGTTTCAAATATACCTTGGGGAACGGCCACCCAGCCAGCACCACGAGCCTAACACAGGCACCAATAAACCCAGCACATCCGCCTGGTGATGGCAAAAGTCACAGAATCAGAGCCACAGAATCCCAGGGCAGGCACTGGCAGGGTCCTCTGGGGATCCCCCAGCCCCCTCCCTGCTAAAGCAGGTGCCCCCAGCGCAGGGGGCACAGGGACACGTCCAGGCGGCGTTGAATCTCTCCGCAGAAGGAGACTCCACAGCCTCTCTGGGCAGCCTGGGCCAGGGCTCGGGCACCCTCACGGCAAAGAAGTTCTTCTTCACGCTCAGGGGGAACTGCCCGGGCTCCAGTTTGTGGCCGGTGCCCCTCGTCCTGGTGCTGGGCACCACTGAAAAGAGCCTGGCCCCAAAGCGATGTCATAGCTTGCCCGTTGGCGCTGGCTGGTACCAGCTAGAAATGCTGAGAAACAAGAGCTGAAGACCTGTTCTGCCTCATATTTCGCTCTGCGGGGCGCAGAGCATGAAAGCTGACACTCCTTCTCAGACTTTCTAATGACAAAGGCTCTTTTACAGCCTCGTATGTTACCGAAATCTAAACTAGCTCTAGGTGATGTGATATGAAAACAATTATTTCACAAGTAATAAATATTGTCTATTTTCAAAGAGTAACAAAGCGCCATTAGGAGTCAAACCTGCCGTTTCCGACGGACCAAAAGGGAATATTGTCAGAGACCAGGCTACCAGCGCCGCGCTCCAACACCCATCCTTCGGGAAACCTCGAGGGAATTTCACTCAGCCGCCCTGGCATCCAGGAGCGCCGACAGGGATGGACCCAGGAGAAAAACCTCGCGTCGGGAGCCGTAAACCCGCGGCTGCCCAGCCGACAGGTCGTTACGGAAACTTCCCGGCCCTCCCCCCCCCGGGCTCCGGCCCGCCCGCCCCTCGCTCCCGGGGGGCCCGGCCCGCGCCGGCCGCCGTGACGGGGCTGGGGTGGAGGCACCGCCCGGCTGGGCTCACCCCGCACCGGCCCGGCCGGCAGGACAGNCCGAGAAACGACAGCGAGCAGTTCGCAGCCCTGCTCCTGGTAAGGAACGGCTGCGGGGCGGCGCCGCGGGCGCGATCGCCTCAGGAACGGGCGGAGGGAAGGCGAACCCCGCCGCTGGAAACGGGAGCGCCCGAGCGGCGGTTGCAGCCGCGGCTGCTGGCGTTGGGGGCTTGGAGCAAGGCGCTTCAGTGCCTCAGTGTCCCCACCAGCAAAGCGGGGGGAGCCAGGCCTGGGGTGTGCTGGGGGTCAGGCAGCGCTGCCGCCGCTCTCGAAGCGCTCTGGTGGAGGCCTGGCTTAACGCTTGGACCGAGCGCCCAGCTCAGTGGTAACGGTTCACTTTTCCGTCCTCGTGAAACTTGTTCAGGCTTCTGATTTTCCTGTAAATTCAGCAAAGCCTCTTGCCGTGGTGGGTGCTCACCCCTGGTTTGCCTTACAGGTGACCAAAGCGGTCAGAGCCGGAGAAGTGGACGCCAAGACCCGTCGCCAGATCTTTGACGCGATTGGATTCACATTTCCGAATCGCCTGCTCGCCTCCAGGCAGCCCCCGGCGGGCTGCCCTGAGCACACGTTCCGGGCGCTGGGCCTTACTCTGTTGGCATGTTTCTGCACGGATCCGGAGTTAGCTGGTCACTCCCAGATCCTGAATAAAATCCCAACCTTCAATGACATCCTGGTTTCCCCCTGCAATCCGGACAGCACATCCATGATCGATGATGTATACCAGTGCCTGAGTGCTGTCATGGCCACTACCAGGGGCCCCAGAGAGCTGGTGACCAAAGGGACGGTGTCTGCCCTGTGCGAGTCCTACGTGAATTGCAGTTATGGCTCTGACCGTGCCTTGACGCTGCTCTTGGGGCTGTTGGCCACAGTAGAGGTGAAGTGCTGGCAGAGAGACGCTCCACACCTCCTGGCTGTGCTGAGCAAGCTCTCCGATGATTTTCTCAAGGCTGAAGACATGACCAAATTTGAGCTGTGTGAGGTTCTGCCTCACTTCGTCCCTCTGTCGCCACCACTCACACAGGACTCGCAGGGCTCTGAGTGCCTCCACAGAATCTACAAAGGGCTGGCTGACATCTTGGGCAGTAAACTCAGCCCATCACAGCGGGATCCTGCTCTGAAGCTTGCTGCCTGCCTCGTGCAGGCCTGTGGGTCAGAGTGGATCCCAGCAGGGAGTGCTGGAAGCAAGTTCCTGGCCTTGCTGGTGAACTTGGCTTGTGTGGAGGTCCGCCTGACCCTGGAGGAGCCAGATCCCTTGGAGGTGGAGGGGAAAAAAGAAGTGGTAACAGCCTGCTATGTTCTTATTGAGATGGGGATCCAGGAGTGCCTGACAGAAGAGAAGCCGCTGCTAGAAGAGGGGCAGAAAATGCAGCTCATGAGGATCATGGAGGAGGCATTTGGAGCTGTAATATTCTACTTGAGGCAGGTAAAGGGCTTTCAAGCAAAGAGCATGTTTTTGTGGGTTTTAGCTGTTCGCTGGGATGCTTAACGGGTGCTCAGCAGCTCGTGGCTGTAGCTGCGTAGAACAAAATGTGAGTCTTGGCCCAATGCAGTTTTCGTACCTGCGGTAGCTCAATAGGATGGCGGCCCGAAGGTGGCGTTTTCTGTCTGCTTTCCTCTTCATGCAGGTTAAACAGGAGGAGCTACAAGATCCTTTCGTATTTGCTTCTGTTCGAATCCTCGGAGCCTGGATGGCAGAAGAGACATCCTCTCTCAAGGAGGAAATCTGTGAGCTCTTGCCTTTCCTTGTTCAATATGCCAAGAAGCTCTTCAAAGAGAGCAGCCCAGCTGCGAGTCTTCCCCAGCCAGAGCTGGTCAGCACCGAGGGCTCTGGCCTACCCCAGGATGCTCTGAGGTGCGTATTTTAAGCGCAGAGTTGATGCGTTTTGGCACAAACCTGCTCAAATATTTTTCTATTTTCTGTTCTCCCCGCGGTGCCAGTTCCGCAGCTCTTTTTTCCCCCAGCTGGATGTAAATGCTGGGCATAGACCCATTCTACCTCATGTTCCAAATTTCTTTCCCCTTCTAGGTTTCTGCTACCTGGCTTTTGCCATTTAACAGCAGAGGACAGGCCCCGCGACATCCTCATCTCAGCAGGGGCACCAGCACTGCTGTGTGAGTACTTCCTCCATCAGTGGGAGGTGCTGACCTCCAAGCCCGGGTCCCTGACGCCACTGACAAGCACTGAAATGAGTCTACAGACTGCATGTGGGATTTTCCTTAACCTGGTCGTGACTGCACCGGACCTAATCAGGTAACAGAGCCGCGGAAGCTTGCCTTAAGATTGTCAGTGGGAGGAAGGAGGGTGCGCTGTGAAATGAGCTTGCAGGCTCTTTTAAGACACTGCTGAAAAAGGGATGTCCCTTTTTCAACACCAATTACGTTACTTTTTTCGTGCTGCATTTAACCTTGACATTTTCAGGTGCTTCTGGCTCTGCTCAGGAAACGTGTCTTGGGGTTTGCTTTCTCTCTAGGCGAGACAAAACCTTTTCCTCCTTGATGGACATGTTGCTGAAGTCTCTTCCGCTTTTGCTGCCCCAGAAAGATCACCTGGTTCTGGCAGCCAACATTGCGACTCTGGGCCTGATGATGGCCAGGATCCTTGCAAGTTCCACAGGTAAGGAGAGTTCCCGCTGGCAAAGTTGCACGTTGCTCTGCGTGGGCAGAGACCAGGTGTGGGTGGTTGGGCTGCAGACAGCAAATACAAGGGAAACAGCTCCAGTTTCTGTCATTGGAAAAGCGACAAAACCGAAAACCCAGAGGAGCAAGGAATATGCAGAAAATTCAGGGCTGGGGTTGAGCAATTTCAGGCGCGGAGGATGGTATTCTGCTCTCCCCAGAAGCCCTGCTGCAGACAGACCCGCCAAAGGGTCCCTCCTTTGGCCAAGCGAGCTCTTTATCGAGTCACTAGTTTCCTTTTTCTTCCAGTTCTTCAGGGGACCCAGTCTGCCAAGGAATTTTTCAGAGCTGCCGTTTGCTTCCTGTCACAGGCCCACATCGCCCAAGCGGAGCCCGGTAGCGACGGCTTGGCCGCAGCGGTGTCGCCTGCCTACACGAGTGCCTGGGCTGACGTCCGGGAGCTCTGGTTCCTGGGCATGCAGGCCTTGGCCAGCTGCATCCCGCTTTTCCCCTGGCTGCCGCAAGCCGTCCTCCAGGTGCAGTGGCTGGAAAGCCTCTCGGAGTTACTGACCCGCGTTACTCCAGCCTCAGTGGATTTTGAACTCATCGCTGCTTTCCAGGGCGTGTTGGTAGAGCTTGCCAGAGCCAGCGAGCCGTGCAGGGACGTGATCCTGTCACACCGTGGCAGGGAGTGGGCCAACCTTTACGGAATGGCAGCTTTGGAACAGTGTCTGTCTGAGCGATGAAGAGCAGCACCCTGGTGTGGGAAGTGAGGCCAGACACCTGCACGAGGTCTGTTCCACATTTCTCCCGCACCCTTTGGTGCCCAATGGGGACAAAAAACATCTGAATGACCGAACTTTATAAAACTGGAGCGAGGCAGCAGAGCTCAGTGGAATTTGCACTGTCCACAACCTCACGTGCAGAACCATCGCTGCCTCAGAATGTTTCAACATGCGCCCGCGTGACCTGTCGGTATTTCCCTTTGGAAAAAGCACGTTTTATTATTAAAGTTGTTTTCTGTTGCTTTGTTTTTCAAACTCCTGCAATGTCCAGATTTATTTCTGCCCAGGGCCCTGGGAGGTTCCCTGCTTCTCCCTTTAAAGTGCTCTCCCAATTTTGCCACAGTAAGCCCTTCAGGATGTCACCGTATTTTCTGTCAGAGGCCTGCACATGTTAATAAAGTAATTTGGCACTACACGTAGAGGGCCGCGAAAGGCGGGAACAGGGAGAGCTTTAAAATTTACCAATAGCAGTGAGAATAACTCCATAGCTTGGCGCAGACCTGTCCCCTTCTGGGGCGAAGTTGCACCAAGGCCCCTTTACCGTGCTGTGGGATGACCCCCCAGCTTATATCCACAACCGGTACCATCATCCCAAATTCATGCCTGGAAAACCCTTTGCAACACCGCTTGCTGTTGCCTGTTCTACTCCGTAAAACGCCGCCACGAGGCACGGCTGTGAGGATTTATATTTGCTCGGGCTCCCTCTCGCTGCGGGGATGGGATGCGCGGGGGCAGTTTTCCGCTCTGGCAAGTCGAGGGGTTCAACCTGCAGAGGCCTGGGCTCTTCAGAGCCTTCGGGTATGGGCTGTGAAAGCAGAAACAGTGAATTACACTTTGCTGACTTCCTGCAGACCGAGGAGGGGGTTGCTTTATAGAAAAGCCACATGTAGGACGGGGGAGTCAAATCACCCGTGCCACTGCTTTGCAGCCTGGGCTGCCAGCTCTCTGCTACCCGGTGAGCTGGAGTGTAAAAACTCCCAGAAAGAGCAGCCGGCACCGGGTGATATTTCGGAGTTTGACGGATGGCTCCGGCCAGAGCAGAGCTGCCTGCCCGGGCTGCAGCCGGCTGCGGGAAGGGTTCCCACCAGGTGTCAGCCGAGGAGCTCTTTGGGAGCAGCAGCCTCGCCGGGGACGGGCTCTCCAGCCAGACCAAGGCACTCGGCGTGCCTGCCCTCAAAACTCATGCTCGGGGCGCTGTGGAATCGTTTGATGGAGACAAAATCAAGCAAGGGGCTGTCTCGAAAAGAGGGCTGAGCCTGGGTGCGTTCCTGCTTTATACATGTTTTTAGCTCACCGTTTTACAAAAGCGAACGCCTTACACAACCAGAGAGGAGGCGCCTGCTGTTGGTCAGGAAAAGTAACTTTCTGATCTTTCCAGCTCAGCCCCGAAAAGTTAATGCAAGTTGGAACAAAGGTAGGTGCTGCCAGAAGAAAGCGATGCGAGCCAAACAAGCAAATGAGCCTCCTGGCCTCGGAAAAGAGCATAAATCCGCTTGAGCGTGGGCTGGGAAAGTCACCCCATGCTGCCAAGAACACCTCATCCCTGCACCGCGGGGAAACATCAATGCGTTGGAAGAGTCAGAAACGCATTTCAGATTGTCAGAAAAAACATCCAAACCTTCAAATGCTTTACCTTCCACTGTTCCCAGTCCCATATGCTCTCCTGCCTCTGGTCAAAGGGTGTGGGCTTCCCATTAACAAAAGGCTATCATTAGTGGTAATGAGAGATACGTGCCTGTATCAGCAGGAGGGTGCTCTCCTCTCCCCCTGCGCCGCACTGGGCTCTCAGTGGTTAGGAGTGCTGGCTTGGCCGTCGTTCATGCCCGCCGGCAGCGGTCAGAGCTTCCACAACACCTGACCAGAGATCCAGGCTGGGCCTGCAGGACCCCATCCAAGACCAGAGCCGTCCTAGACCGGGAGGCCTTTGGCTGCTGGTCTTTAATTCCCAGGCAGGCTTCCTGCTCACGGCATAGCCACGCTCCCTGGGAGCAAACCAGGAGCCCGGGGAAGTCCTCCATGTCATCCTTCAGCACATCCCAGGGCAGCGGGGTTTGGCCACCAGCAGGTGCTTGGAGAGGAGCAGCTGTCCCTCATTCTCATGCTCTTCAGCGGAAAATCCCACCAGGTGTGAGAGGGACCATCCACACCTCTCCGGAGCTGGATCCTCCCTGAGACCCTGATGGCGCATCATATACTTATTTCTTTGCATAAGATGGAACGCACTCTTCTCGGCTGCCCGCGAGCTGACAAAGGACAGGGTGAGACACTGGCCTTGCTCTGGGATGTTACCGGGCTGAATGCCAGAGGGGATGCATTGTGTGGTTGCCGGGGCTCCTTGAGCGACACCACTGCTCTCTTGTCCCAGGACACCACTTTCCAAACACGTTCTTGGACAGAGCACCCCTAAAAGGCTGGTTTCCCTCCCTGAGACCCCTGGGCTCTGACAACAGAGAGCACAGCACACAGAGGAGGGGAGAACACTGGAGCTGGTGGAGGCCTCCAGCCACGTGGGCGTCTCCGTTGGCTCTGCTTGTGCTGGTTTGCAGGCCCTGGCATGCCCGGGGCGGCGCAGCCCAGCGCAGGGGAGATGGTGCCTCAGCAGCCCGGCCAAGGCTTCAAAGGCTGCAGGGTGACTCCTCGGCCACCCCAGCCGCAGGTTGCAAGCCCAACCGCAGGTTCTGCCACCGGCAGCTGGCATCTGCCGGCATGGATCCTCTAGTGCCAGAAAGGCGGATGATGGCATCACCTAACGTCCCCTGTCTACCACAGCGCTTTGAGATCCCAGCACGGAGTGGGATTGCAGCCAGCAACACCCAGAGCAAACTGTGCTTTGTCTCCCAACGCATTTTCAAAACCAGGGCAAGCTCTCCAGGAACAAGACGATCATTCACCATGGCTTGGACAAGATGGATAAGGCCCCAGAGGAGCAAACGCACGTTCTGTTTCACTTTGGCAGCTTCAATTTCATAATGCCATCGTAAACCCGACCATGGCATACGTTATCTTACAGTGTTTATTCATAGCACCCCAAATGCACTGGCAATAAAATTAAATATTTCATAAGGTTGTTATTTGGCTGTTGTGCCGCAGGAACCAAGCACAGCCCCTGCCCACAAACCTCTTGCTGCAAGACGTCACGTGGGTGGTGGGGTGCGAGGCTGAACAGCGAGGGGGGCTGCCCCGTTCCCTGCCCACTCCTCCACATGGCCCCTGTCCTCCCCCCCCGAAGCCCTGCCCAGCTCTCCAGCCCCATAGCAAGGAGCTTCCTTCCCCACCTGGATTGCCAGGGAGAGGGTGTGGGAAATGGAAGGAGGAGCCCGCATTTCTCCCAGGCTCGACGGGAGCCGGGCTTCTGGGGAAGAATGAGTTCACCTTTGGCTCGGGCAGAGCACTGCACTCAATACTTCTGTTTCGGTGCCCCCACTGCCCTGCTCGGCAGGTATTTTCACTGCTGAGCCCCAAGACCAGAGGCTGCTGCCTCAAGTCCCTCGCACGCTCCTGGCAGAGGCGACGTACACATTGATCTCCCCGGGAAGGAGCACCTTGTTACAAAACCAGTTTTTCAGAGATTTCTGGCTCAGGTGCAAATGCAACAAGTGGTCCCTGGGGTGGAGATGTGGCCCAGACCAACAGCAAACACTCCCCATAGATGCGAGGCGAGGGGGCAGGTCTCATGTTGAGGACCTCACATGACCACAAGATCATGTTCTGGTAGCAAACATGAAGGATGTTCGGCAGAGCAAAACGCGAGCACAGCTGGATGTGCACGTGGTCCTCAAACTGGGAGGCTAAAGAGCAGGGAGTGGAGAGCTGCGTTTGAGTGCCCTGTGTTCAGATGACCCCCAGCGACTGCTCTGGCCACGCTGAACCAGCAACAGAACCAGGCAGCCGCTGGGACAGCGTGCCTGCAGCACCTGGCATGACAGCCCTTGGCCCTGCCTGGGACCTCGGGACAGCGGGATAAAGCGAGTAATTGTTCGTCATCGGTTCTAATGGCTTCACGCTGCCTCCTGCCCATGCAAGGCCCGNAGAACCAGGCAGCCGCTGGGACAGCGTGCCTGCAGCACCTGGCATGACAGCCCTTGGCCCTGCCTGGGACCTCGGGACAGCGGGATAAAGCGAGTAATTGTTCGTCATTGGTTCTAATGGCTTCACGCTGCCTCCTGCCCATGCGAGGCCCATGGGTTTAGTTTGCCCTCATCACCAGGCGGGTGAGAACACCCTTAGCAGAGCTCTACGGAGGGCATGGGGCGGCGAGGGACTCGGGGAGCTCTCAGGTACCTTGCAAGGACCGTTCAGGGGCTTGCAGGCTCTGAGCGTGTTGCTGGCCAGGACCCGAGGGCTGGGAAGGTGCTGCTTGTGCTCCCGACGGAGAGGGTGCCGGGGCGGAGGAGCTCCTGGGGGCTGCACGCAGGCCAGAGGAGAGGGACGGTCAGGGCTTGCCTTTGGCACAGACACGCTCAGCCCCCAACAGCAGCCGCAGCCACTCGCTCCTGCCTGCTGCGAGGTCCCTTGTCCCCTTCCCAGGCAGCGCTGGGCTGAGGGGGGTGACGAGCCCTGACCCGACCCCTGGCAGCCCCACGGCCCCACCAGGCTCCGGCTGCCCGGCCCCCTGCCCCAGCACACCGCGTTGCCACGAGCCCAGTTTGCCCGGCGTGTTTGGTGGCAGCGGGGCAGCTTTGCCTTTTGTTTTGCCTTCCCTTTGTCTGTCAGCGTTGCGGGTTTCCTCTGCTCTGTCTCATTTTTGGGTGGAAACGCAGCTCCCCTGCAAGCTGCCGCCGGGGAGCGTTGCCCTGCTCGCCCCACGGTCCCGCGCACGGGCCGGCTCGTGGCCCTTCCCGCACGGATTTTGCACAGTTTCACCTCTTTCAGATGAATAAAGACTTGACATGGTACAGACTAGACGAGCAAGGGACGCCAAGAATGAACTGGAACATAACTGCAAAATACAGCATGTCCAATCCAATTTTTCCTAGCAAATGAAACGGATCTGGTGGAAAATAAATACAGAACTTTCAGGAGCGGCGTCCTTGAACGGCGTTCGAGGGGGCTGAAGAGATTTGAATGGATCAGCCCTTTACACCCCTGCACATCCCTCCTCCCTCACTTAAATGCCATCTTTAGTAGAAATAAATTAGAATAAATGATCAGCCTTTGCCTCCTAAAGACAGGTGGCAGGGTAATATTAAAAGAAATGAATAAAAATTCATTTAATGAGCATTGTTAATTAAACCTGGAAATCAAAGAGGTCTGAGTTGTGGGAATTCAGAGGAAAAATGAAAATGAAGGGAGCTGTAGCTCGGGGCAGGAAGAGCGGAATTAAATTAAATGCGATGTGGGATTGCGTTTGTTAATGTCGCTCACACATCACGGTGCGTTACGGTCGGGGTAAAGGGTTTGCCCTCCGCTCGCGCACGAATTGCGCGCTGCCGCCCATGGAAACGCCCGCGCCGCGCGGCTGGCACGGTGAGACGGCGCGGCCCCGCGGGGACACG
>VZSC01010967.1:76567-135822 GCA_013398225.1 Steatornis caripensis | reverse complement strand
TTTTTCCCCCCCCCCCCCCGCCCCCGTTTTCATTCTTAAATAAAACGTCCACGGTTTTAGCACGCGATGCCGCTCCGGGGGATTTTTGCGGGGATCTGAGGGTCGCAGCGCCCTGGTGGCCCCCGGGTGCGTTCTCCCGCAGCGCTCCGGCCCCTTTTTGCTGCAGGTGGCCTCGATTTTAGCAAACGGCAGAGTGGGACACCCCCACACACACACACACACACGCACACATCGCCTCAGCAAGGGCTCGGGGGGGCGGCCCCGGCCGCCCCGTCCCGCATCGGGGAGCCGGGTGCCGTCGGAGCGGGCAGCGCCGGGAGGCAGATCCGGGCTGGAAACACGCGTTCCGAACTCCAGATCCACGCTGGCTCTCGGGACTGGCTCCGGTTCGTTGTTCCCGTGGGCAGCCCCCGGACCGGAGGAGCTGGGGGGGGCTGCGCAGGTCCCGGGGGACACCGGGGTCGGGGGGTCCCGTTCGGCTGCGGGGATGCCGCGTGTGACGGAGGTAGAGCTGGGATTTCACTGCCGGCGCGGAGAGCTGGGAATAGCCCTGCAAAACGAAGGATGAGCCCCGGTACTGGCGTGACAACCGGGGTCTATTTAGTTTGAGTATTAAATGGGTAAAATCTTGGATGGGGCAGCAGAGCTTTTAGGAATATCTTTTGCATATGCATTTGTTCGTTCTGCCTCTTTTCCTTCAGTATTTCAGAAACGGTTTTCTGCGTCCTTCTTCTGTTGTTTTATTTGTTTGGGCTTGTTGTTTGGTTTTTGGGGTTTTTTTTTTTCTTCTTTTTTCCTCCCAAGTATTTATGTAAGACCAGCAGCACATTTGACTCGAAAACAGGAAAAGTAAATCTGAAAAAGTTTAAGCCGTAGCTCTGGCTGCTTTAGGCTACAGCAGCCACAGGCATTTTCTGCTCCATTCACCTGCTGCCCTGGTGTTTAACCGCCTGGGACACCTACCCATGGCCTGACACGAATCCCCCCAGACAAACGCTGGAGACCCAGCAAGCCCCGAGCAGCCGGTGCTCCTGGTGCGGGTCCTTTCCTCGGCTGAGCGAGGGGAGGGTGACTTTCTGCTTATGAAATCAAGCATTACGCCATTGCACTCGGTAGCAAAAAATCCTGTGGCTTGGTCATAAAATAAGGAGGGGTTTTATTGCTTTGACATCCTTTCAGGATCAGTCAAAAGCTTCTGATACAGCCTTTTTAATACGAATTAAAATACAGATTCCTTTCCCTGGCACCTCGGTGCCCAGGGGCACTCCGGGGCGCAGGAGCAGCCTGGCGTCCCAGGGCGAGACGGGGCCCTGCGAGCAGCGGGGAGAGCTGCAGGGCCTGTGCACCCCGCTCGCGGGCAAGCGTTTTGGCTGCAGCGTTTTACAACCTGGAGTACAGCCGGAGCAGGGTGTAGCCAGCGTGGGCTGGTGCTGGCACCCAGGCGTGTGCGGTGCACGGGCTCAGCGTGGCTGCTGGGGACTGAACTCCCCCGGCCCCGCGTTGAGGCAGGAGGATTCGGCCGCCGCGCTCTCCTTCGTGTTTGTGACTTGTTTAAATTTCCATCCGAGGCTTTTCAGCTGCTCCGGAGTGGCGATGGTAGCGTTTCTGCTCAGGAATGTGGACCTGTTTGGCTGGATGCTGGACAGACGGACGGAAAGCTGTGCCTCACAGTGCTCTGAGCCCACATTTAGAAATATTGCAAGAAGTAGCTGTCACTACTAAAGAATGCAGCAGAGGAGGGAGATTAAGACTCAGATCCTTAGATCCACTCGCCACTGCATGCGAGCTCCAGGTTTTGGTGCAAAATCTCCCCACGCGCTTCCCATGCAGGGCCGCCGGCGCGACCAGGGTGCTGGCAGCGGTGCCATTTCTCCTTCAGTTCAGCGCAGAGAGGAACTGAGCTGTAAGAAAGGCCGCATGAAGCCAGATGTGGCAGAAAAAAATCTTGAAAGAATGGTAGATTAGATAAACATCATTTCCTGTGATGAGCAAGGTAATAAATGAGGTCACCCTGTAAAACACCCGGGGCTGCGAAGGCACGTCTTTTATAAGACTGTCCGCGGACGTGGGTGGAGGTGCTTGGACTCCAGTCAGCTGCAGGGTGCTGAGCTCGGCTGGCAGAGCCCTCCCAGCTTTCTGCAGCTTTATCTGCTGCGGTAGTGTGCCTGAGTGGGAAAAGGGGCTCACCGGGGACAAGCCAGGTCTTGACTGGAGGCTTTGCTGCCTTAGCGCTGCTCACAAAGGCTTTAAGGTTTAGACAAGCCCTCACACACACCACGAGATACAGCGTTCCTCAAAACACAGGCACACCTCCCGATCTGGGCGCTTCTCCCTCGCACACACATGCGTGCGTGGCAGGAACACCTACTCATCAAACTGAGAAACTTAAAAGAAAGTTTTTACTCTGAACTGCATCCAGATCACCATTCCTCCATTAAATTATATTTTTAATGTCCTGTAATTGCACCAGGATAAAACCAGGTGTGTGTTCATGTGAGATAACACACGCGGGTACCGGAGAAGGCGCTGGGCTTTGTCTCAACCTCCCCGGTGCCTCCCAGGCATGTGTTATCTCCAAGTTTCATGTACCTTGTCATGACTTACTGTTTAATTAGATGTTTTTCAATGAATTTTTTTCTTTGTTAGAAGTAAAGAGCAGTTCTTAAAGGGTAGGCTCAGAAAAGCCAGCTTGGGTAGCTTTTGGCATGTGGCTTGTGGGTCAAAGCGAGGAGCTGGGCCCCAGGTGAGGCTTCTCCGCGGGACAGCGCGAGGCGAGGCACCGCAGATGCGCTGGGACGGCTCTGGAGCAGCTCTTCCTTGAGTTCTATTTTTGCAGCTCGGTGGTTTGGCTGACGTTCGGCTGGTGCAGACCCTGCTTGTTGGGGCAGGCAGGGCCGCAGCCACACACGCTCACGGGTGAGGGTGTCACCAGGGGCTGGCTGTCCCTGGCCACCCCATCACCCCCATATACTCCCTCCATAATTTGCAGAAGCACGGAAAGGCACAAAAGCTTTTGGCAAAGAGCACAGTCCACACTCCCACGCTCCTGGGCAGAGGGTCGCTGCTGCACCACAGCCCCGGCTCCCGTGGGGACTGCTTCGTCCACTGCTCCCGCAGGGACCCTGCAGCCCAGGGTCACACCAAATCTGCAGCAGAGCAGAGGCAAAGGTAGACCACTCCTCCCTGTCTAGGAATATTCCAAGATACACGCTCTCAGGAAAAAAAGAAAACCCTTTGCCATCTGTCTTAATTATTTGAAGAGGCTAAGCAAGGTTCTCAAGTCCTAGACTAGCACCTTAGCCACTAAACCATCCCACCCTTTCCTGTGTGATCCTAGGGAACTACTCATTCTTGCTGTCCTTCCATTTGTTTGTTTATTTTAATTCTTAATGGAGGAACTAATTAGCAAATGTGGATATAATGCTTGGAGCTGCTGCATGCTCAGCATTTGTCTCCGCGCCTGGGTATTGCCTTCGGTTTGGAGAGAGGTGAAGTGTTGTGGCTTGGCGGAGAAGAGCAGAGACACACAAGGGAGCGAGAAAGAATTGCTAGAAATGAACCCAGAGGGCGGTGTGCGTGCGGCCCAGGAGCGAGGGGCTCTGGGGCAGGACGGAGGGAGCTGTGAGCAGGTTCACCTTGGCAGCGTAAAAAACCATCGCAGCTTCTGCGGTGCGTGCTTAGGATTCCAGCCGGGCCAAGTCTCCCCACCCTCTATCTCAGGCATTTATCTGGCATCAGTCACCCAAGCGCCGAGGCGCCAGGGAGCGAGGGATCGGGTCAGGCCCTATTCCCTCTGGACTGGTCAGACAGGTCCCGGGGAGCAAGCGGTGTCCCCAGGGAGGTGGCTTGCATGGGGACGGTGTGTCCCCAGGGCTCCGTGGGAGCCCCGGTGCGGCCCGATGCGCTGGGGAAAGCCGCAGCGCCAGGGCTGGCGTGGTCTGAGCAGGGGATCTGGCCAAGGGCGCTCAGGCTTGCTTCGAGCACCAGATCCAAGTTAGCCAGAGACAGGGATAGCTGTTGAAGAAACATCAGCAGAGGGTTTGTAGACACTGCAAGAGCTGCGCCAGCCACCCGCACGCTCCTGCGCCGGCTGGCTTCTCCCCGTGCTGTTTCTGTGGCTGGTTGGAATTTTCCCCATAGAAAGACATGGACCTTGCTCCTTCACCGGGGCTCCTCCCTGGCACCGTGGCGGGTCCCAGCCGCTGCGGAGGGGTTTCCCGATGTGCGTCCTGGCCGGGGCACGGTGCTGACCGGGCTGCAGTGTCTGCTTTGCCAGACTGACATAGGCGTTGGAAACCCAGGGCACCTTCCGAGCAAGGAAAAGTAAAAGTATTTTTGCTCTGATAGCAGGCGAGCCGGCCACTCCAGCCCGGCAGGTGAACCAACAGATTTACATCGCTGCGGTCCGAGGCTCAGATCGAAACCCTCCCGCACACTCCGCGGATTGGCAGCAAGTTCTCTATAAAAAAAAAAAAGTATTTCTCTATTATTATTCATGTCTAATCTTTGCTGAAGGGTCTTCTGCCCTTCAAAAATCTAAATACATTTTAACAAATTGATAGCAACGTTACCGTGGCTTACATAGGATCCGCCGCCGCTCGCAGACGACACTGCATCTTTGTTCTCCCTTTTTAGATTATGTAGATCCGAGCCACACAAATTCAGGCGCTTCTATAGGGAATACAGGGAAAACCTCTCAAGCATGTTACTGTAAAATGGATTATACCGTTTAAACATATAAAGATCCTGTAGACTGGTTGCCAAAACGTAACGGGAGTTTGTGCTGCTAAATGAATAAACCTGTGATGGTTAACGCTACGGGGCAGAGCGCACGCGAGTCCGGGAGCGCTCGCTGCCGCACGGCACGGCTGAACCGGGCTGGGGCTGACACAGGAGGAGGAACTTTCCTCGGCGTCAGCACAGAGCAGCGCAGGTTTCTGGCTTGAATCCTCCAGCTTTGCAGCCTCCCGTTTCAGTTTCTCGCCTTCCCAACACCCGTGTGTTTTGTGCTGCGAAACCCAGGCGTTCCATGCACGCAGGGGCCGAGCCACATGGGTCCATCCGGAGCAGTTAGCAGCTGAACTGGATTTTAAATGGTTATTTTTCTAATGTAGGTATGAAAGGGCTTAGCTGCAGATTCAGAAAAAAATAACGTCGAATCGGGCAGGAATGAAATAATCTGAATCACTGCACTAAACTGACTTTTCGAATGAAGTGAAGGCACGCGTGAGAAGCGCAGCGGGAGGGGATGGGGACGCCGCTCTGTCAACGGGCAGCGAAGCCCGCGTGCAGTAGATACCTGCAAACACGCTCCGACACTCAAAAGTAGAATCCAAATCCTTTTTCATTCGTTTCCTGCAAAGGTTCGAGCACATGGGTTTCACTCATTAGGAGGACATTTTAATCACTAATAACTGCTGCTTCCCAGGGGGATATTCCCGAGTACCATTCGGGCGGCTACATCAGTGGCTCCCCAGACAGCGCGGCCCCGTCCAAAAAATGAAGTACGGCAGGGAAACGTGTGGAACTCGCAACACACTGTGAGCATTTTCCAAAAAAATTCACAAAATACTCTGAACAAGCAGCAAACCTGAGGCCAAGTCATTCCTAAATGGTAAAGGAGGGAAATGCGTTAGCTGAAATTACTAATTGCAAACTGCTTACTCATCCCCTTCCCAGTCCTGATGGAGCATAGGATGCTTTTGCAAAGGTCTGAGCAAATCTTGTTGTTATATTGATTGGCTGTTCCTATCAAGGCACGATGTGCTAAGAAGGTACCACCCTTAACCGAGACGTCGCATCCACCGCTCTCGGGGAGTCTGAGCCTCCCTGCCCCATCGGTCCGGCCTGAAGCTCCCTGGGAGCAGAGACCTGCGGTGACACGCGGCGGGTACTTTGCTGGGTAAAACTGAGGCGCAGAAAGAAAAATGCAATTAATATCACATGGCACCTTAAAATTTAGTTCGTAACCTAATGTATTGATTTGCATTGGAAACAAAACGTGAAGTGCGGGAGCTTTGCATAGGCATGGGACCTCTCCCGATCAGCTTTCTCGTGGGAATAGTTTGAGGCTGCCGAGCTGTATCCCTGCTCCCTGTCTTCTTGCGAGGGTCCGAGATCCATTTCCCTATCAGGGCTCAGCAATCTGGAAAGCCCAGAGATAAAACCAAGATTCTTTCCATCCTTCTTCCATTTGAAAAGGCCTTCGAGCCGATTACGAGGTTTCCTAGAGAGGCTCTTTGACATGGGGACTTGGTTCAGGTTGTGCATTCAAGATAAAGAAAATACCTGTGTAATCCCCTCTGGGAAGAGAGGATAATTACAGACTGCGGGTTTGAAATACAGCTGATGGCGCTGACCTCCTTCCCCGGACCATCAATAAATACCTCTCTGCTGAAACACCAGGAAATTGAAGCAGCTGAACTCTGCAGCACCTCCTCGGTGAAAAGGGGCTTTTAAAGCGATGGTGGGAGCAGTTGCCTCTGGCTCACACCCACATGCAGATACTTCTTTATATATGTATCTCCGTCTTATAATTTACATCAGAGACATTCAAACGAAGGTTAGATTAGTTCACTGGAAGCTCTTCCTGAAAGACAGCAGTAATCCCACACCTTCCTGGAGCACCTTTCATCAGGGGCTACGCACAAACATCCATCAGCCAGAGCTTCCCACCGCTGCCGGCCGGAGCGGGGCAGAGCCGTGGGGGCACCCCAGCTGCTGCAGGGAACACAGCCCGGGGGGGCTCGGGGCTGTCGCCACCAGACCTCCAAATATTGTGGGAGCAAATCGCGGCAGCTGCAGCAAGGAGCAGCTGAAATAGCTCTGCGCGGTGCAGGCGGCCCCCTTGCAGGGTGGCCCAGCCCAGCCCAGCCCTCCCGCCAACTTTTTTGGGGGCCACCCCGACCCCGCAGCGATGCTCGACGCGGCCGAGCTGAGCGATGCGTGGCCATGGGAAGGGACCGGGGGGCTGGGGTGCTTTTTGGGCTGGCTGGAGACAGCGCTGTGCATGAAGATGAGAGATTGCTTTGTCCCAGGCAGTCCCCTGAAAGGATTACCTGGTGCCTTTTTAAACCGCGACCTAAGCTGTAGCACACTCCCACTTTTGAAAGAAATGTTGCAACAAAAGCTCCAATATCCAGGGATTCGGCGCTGCTGAGGAGGACGATTTACCTGTACTGTATCTAAGGAGAGAAGACAACAGACTTGCAAGACGGGCAGCGATTTGCGTGTTCCCTCTGGACTTGTTTTTCCCCCCTCACAGCACCCCGAGCTCCATCTGGAAATGGAACTGCACAAACACCACCACGACAAGCAATTCAATCCCCAAGTACCACAAATTTTCCTGCTTACAAATCGTTTTGCAAGCAGGTAGCACGCTTCTCCTGTGGAAATGAGTCAGTACTCCGTCTTTTTCTTCCTGTAGGTAAAGTCTGTTTCCCCTTAAAACCAGAAGCTGACGGCGTGCAGGGAGCCCCCGAGCACCGGCACGACGGCCCCGCAGCTCCCGGCAGCACCCACGCGCCGAGCTGAGCCCCGGCTGCGGATGCGCCCTTTGCACTCGATGTTTACACGGACAAGCGGCCGTTTCCAGGAACCGTAGCGGTGGCCTCGGACACAAACGTTTGTGAACGCAGGTGGGAAAGGAGAGGGAATGGGAGGGCAGCACGAGGGCTCAGGGACGGAGCATCGTCACCGTGGATGGTGGCAGGGGCACTGGGCACCGGATCGGTCCGTGCGGAAACTCATCAGGGAACAGCAGGAGATTCTCCGAGGCTTTCTAGCTCCCTGGGTAAAAGCCTTTGAAGAATGTGTTGCTTTTGCTCCTTGTGTCTGGAACTGAAAAAACAAGGGACTCGCCTCTGGAAGCCAGAACAAAAGTGTCAGAATCTCCATGCTTTATCTTAGGACACCCCGAAGGCACTCGGCTCCTTACTCCATCGGCTCGATTCACAACCGAGCGATCGTCGCTTCAGTGGTTTCTGCTCTTTCACCTTGCTGCCTGGTATCTCCTGAAAAGCCCTGACAGAAACAAGGCTGTGGCATCCCATCACAGCCGCAGCATCGCTGGAGGCGTCGGGACCTCGTGTTCGCGGGGATTGCCTTTCCACGCCCGCCTGCCTCTGCAGGGAGCATCATCACGCCCTGTGCTTAGGGGCTGGACCAACCCCTTCTGGCTACATTTACCACCCAGGGACTTCTCACCTGGAGAAACCTTTCATCCAGGGATCACTTGGCAAGATTTAACAGGGTATCACAGCATCCCTCCCAGGTAGACATTATTATCTCCATTTTACTGATGGAGACAGTCAAGCCCAGTCCGGGGAGGTGACCTGCCCAGCGCCACGAGACAGCTCCCTGGCAGAGCAGGGAGCCGGCTGCAGCCGTCCCAGCCTGCGGGCTCCCCGCTGCGCAGGGCACGGGGGACAAGCGCACGCAGGCAGGGTGCTCCCCAGCTCAGGGCAGTCAAGGGACAAAGCCTTTGGTGGTGGTGCTTGGAAACCAGGACCGGTTTCAAAATCGCTTGCTCTCTCTGCATCAGGGGTTTTCACGCCACAGCAGATGGAGCGGCGCGAGTTTCATCATCTGACGGTTAAACCCGAGGTGTGTTTAAAAGAGAACCCAGATCCACAGCAGGAGAAAGGCATCTCCGACAGGAGATCACGAGCCTCACGGGTTCAAAGGGAAGATGGAGCTGTGTACCTGCTGCGCTGCACCAGGGCAGGCGGCTCACGTGGGAGCTTGTGTCGCCCGGCACTGCTGCTCAACACACACGTGAAACATGGAACGTACTGCGAGCAGTACCTGCCTTGCAACGTTGAAGGCGGCAGTGAGATACTGAGCCTCACGGAAACGCTTCCCGTGACAGCATACACTCAAAACGGAGGAGGATCGCTTCCCTTCCTACATCCAGGGATACGTCGTATGCCTATTATCGACACGCTGCCGGTCTCAGCGGCTAAGTTCAAAATACAAGAGCGCCGTGAGACAAGACGATGTGGTGACAAACACCCGTACTTCACAGTATTAAGAAGAAAGTCTGGCGTTACAGAAGCAGAGGCCGTACTTACTCAGTTTTCTGTAGCTGTTGCCCAAGCGTTGAGAGGTGCTGCAAAGCCCGGATTGCTCAGAAAAGCGTTCCCACAGACCAGAGGCGTGTGCATTCAGATCACGCCCATGTGCCTGATCTTTGGTAAATCATTTAACTTGTTCTGTGCCTCAGTTTTCCCCAGCTGCAATAACAAGACAGCTTGCACAGGCACCGGGAGCGAGTTAATGACGTCAGGAGCCAGTCCTGACCCAGCACTGGGCTCGGGATTAGCAATGTGTGAAGCTCGTTGAGGTCTGTCCGCATAACCTTGTATCAAAATCTGTGTTCCACTTCAAATCAGATCCCTCTGTGCGCAGCCCCACAGCGCTTACCCGCGGCATGCCCGGGAGTGGAGGCTCAGCAGGGCCGAGCGCTTCACTGGGGCTTTAGTTTGTGAAATCCGCAGCTAGGCTCGCCTCTACGTGAGGAGCTGAGTATCAGCAACGCCGGTCGAGGCCTTTTGGATTTGCTGAGCTAGAAGCAGCAGGAGGAATCTGAACTAAACCACCCTGCGGTGGGGACAGAGCCTCTCAGAAGTGCCTGGCAGCTAAAGGAAAGAGCAAAAAACGTTTTGGGGGCAGAGTAAAGCAGCTGAGCCTCAGCGACCAAGTGGTTTCAGGGAACAGACAACGATACATTTTTCTTTTCCCCCCATGTAGACACATCCACAGTCTCTCCAGTAACTCACCCTGCCAGGGCCATGGCCCGGCGCTTGGTCCCTCTCCCCCCATCCTGGCTCCCCGGGCAGCTCACTTCCACAAAAGCCCCCGTACTCACACCATTTCTTGCTTGAACAAGCCTGCTGGTAGCAGAGCACAAATGTTCTCACCCTCTCGTTCTTTGATTCGGCTGTGTCTATGCAATAAGGTTCCCGATCGGCACCCACCGGCACCGGTGCGGCCGCCTGCCGCTCCTGGTTTTTGCGAGCGGCCTTTCCCCAGCACTGCTGCAGGCACCCCAGCTCACCCTCCCTTCACCATCTATCACACAGCTTGCGCAGCTCACACGAGGGCAAACAGAAAATACTTAGGAAATAACAATAGCAAAGACGCACATAAGAGAAAAGGGCCTCTCGCTCCCCAGCAAGTCGCCGAGCAGTCACTAAAAGCCTTTCCTCCCCTTCCTTTGACTGAATCAACCCACGCGGAGCCCTACAAAGGGAAACACAGCTTGTGTGCTGCCCTTTATAGCTTCCTGGGGTGGGGTGGGGTGGGGTGACCCAGCTGAGCTGTGTCCCGCTCATCAGGCAGGGTCCTGAGGGAGGGGGCCAAGCACCTGGGCACCCCGGCCGTTTGGGGGACCAGCACCCAAGCCTTTCGTCGTCAGCCTGCGTAACGTGTCGGTCCGTCGCTGTGTGAGCGAGCATCTCTGGGGCGCGTTTCTGCTGAAAACCCCGTCCTCTGCAGCCACGAGTGGGAGCTGCGCCTGCCCAAGCCCCTGCCGTGGGGATGAGCAGGGCGAGAGCCGGTGCGTTGAGGGGAAGGCAACGTCCTGCCCCGGTGCCGAGGCCAAACCCCGGAAACCTCGGAAGGGGCAACCAGTGCAGCAACACCGACGAGACCTTTCTATTCCCAGCTGCAAAGCGTTGCGTGGGGTTCAGGTCTGCGCCTTGCCCGGCCGCTCCTGTGCTCGGGTACGGGGGCACTGAGCGCCTCCCACTCGCGATGCGGCTACTCAGCGCCTGGCGCCCAGAAACCTCGTCGTGGAAACTCCGTCTCTGCTCCAGTGGTTTATTTCTCTGCCCCATAGCTCGGGGGAACCCTCGACACGATGCTGTGTGAAGCAGCACGCGGTGCTTCCCAGCGGGGCCAGGCACCTGCATGCACCCGTCTGGGTTTGGAAGCGTCCTGCGGCTCCTGCCCGCGGCGGCAGCGGACGCAGGGGGTCGGCGTGCTCGCGCGCCGGGGTGTCGGGCTGTCGGCTGCGCGCCGTGCCGACCCGCAACGGTCTCATGCTTCCTTCTCGTCTGCAGGCTGGCTCAGGTGCTCCGATCACCTGCTGCTTGCGGGAACAGGAAAGCAGCAGCTGAAGATCGAGGGGGACTTTTGGTTTACTCAGATGACAAGAGACAATTTTGGTTCCCCAAAAGCCAAGGAAACAAAGCTGTCAGGCTTTAATGGTAGCTTGTCTCCCTCCTGCAGCATGTTTATGGGCAAACAAGCTGCAGATCAGACCAGGCAAACAGCAGCAGGTGAGGCCAAATAACAATAATTAATAATTAATGGCGAATGTGGCTGTGTTTATTCTTGTTGTACTGAGGCAACCTTGTCTAACGGATGAAGCACTGTTACAGGACTCAAGAGACCAGCTCAGCTTCCAGCGCTGCCGCTAACCCCTGCGTGATGCTGGGCCGGCCACCCGTTCTGCTTCTCCCTCCGCGGTCTGTGTGCCTCGCTGCTGAGGGCGCAAGCTCTGAGCGTCGCGGGCAGCCCTGCCCCGTGCCCGCATGTGCCGAGTGCGGCCGGGCTCTGGCCTCGGCTGGGGCGTCGAGGCAGAAGAGCGACGCCGATATTCGTGTTCTGTGCCGGGCGCCTCGCGCCGGTGCCTGCATGGTTTGCTTGTGGCACGGAGCGGGGCTGACCTGACCGCGCTGGGCATTAACCTTCGCAGCGGTGGGCTCTGGGTTACAGCTTTCGAGGGGGTTTGTTTCTGACAGTAGGATCGCTCCTAAAAATGCCAGTACGTGTTTCAAAATTGCTGTGACGTCTCCATGTCATCACCCTGCTGTGCATCGGCATCCGTCCGTGCCTTCCCACCGCCATGCCCTGCCCCTCCCCTCCCCACACGCTGCCGGTGCGCGGGGCGACTCGCAAACACGCCGGAGCTGCGTCCGTCCGATCTCCCGGCCGGTTTCGCATGGGCTCCAGTGTTAACTCACACTGGTGCCGGCTGGGTTTGCCTCTCCCCAGATGCCAAGTTTCACGGACACGTGTGGTGGGGCACGATTCCCTCTCCTGCATGGCTGTTCGGTCCCTCGTGTGTACGCAGGTGCCCAACCACGCATGCGGCTTGAATGCACGCCACCGCATGACTTCAGGCATGCACAAATACGCGAGTGTATAAATCATGCGGAGCTCTTCACGCACAGACGAACTGTTTGATACTACAAGCAACGCCTGCTCTCCAGGGGCGTCTGGTTTGGGGGGGCCCTTGCTGCAGCAGAACCCACGCGTGCTGGGTACCTGGGCCTGAGGTGGCGCACGCCTTGGCAGCAATGCACGGGTATCTGTAAAACATGCTCTGACTTTTTATTTCAAGGGTGTCCCCTAGAGACAAATAGAACCTGTTCTGGGACCGTGGAAGAAAGCTTTGAAGTTGCTGCTTCCTGGAAATAGCTCTGGTTTCCTACGTCGCACGGCGATGCTCCCGTGTTTGTTCTTCCCTGAACGTCCCTCGACCAGCTACAGTTGTGGCAAACGCCAGCACCGCAGCGGCTGACTGCAGCAGGCCGCCAGTGCGTCGTGCCCTCGAGTCCCCCACCCTTGTCCGAGCTTCACGCCGAGAGGAAACTTAATGTACCTCAGCTCCTTTCCATTGATCTTTTAGTCTTAAAACATTAGCCATTTTTATGGAGCACGTGCTGCGTTTTCATTGCCACGCTAAAAAGTTGTTGAGCCGTATTTACAATACGCTCATTGTAAGTGCCCCCCAATAGGTCCAGTCTACGTACCCTCCCCGGTTAATTTGGGGGTTTTCTGTTGCGCTTTGGGCGTGTGTATTTCCTGCATAAAACCTGCACCTCGCCCTGGTATTTGTTGCTGCGTTACTTGCAGGAGCCATGTGAATGCGCATTGTGGAAGTGCCATTACCGAGGGACCGCAAAGGACGCCCCGGCTGGAACGATCTGCAGCGATGGCGTTTGCAGTCCTCTTTGGATTCTTTCAAAACCTGCTTTTTTTCCAGAGTTAAATTGGTTATTCATTTCAGAACATAAAAGCCAAAGAGATTTGGCACAAGTTTCAGCCACAGTTTTAACCTATAAACCTTTATTGCGTCTAAGAACGTTTCTTACTGCAATGACGTATGGGAAAACCGTGCCCATTTCACCCCGGGCGTGATGCCACAGGCCCGATGCGATGCCGCAGTCACCATTGCCTGTCCAACCTCTTGTGTTAACTGACTTTGGCTCATTAAGTCAAAGGAAGTCTGTGCTGGATTAATTGGGTNCAGCAGGCCGCCAGTGCGTCGTGCCCTCGAGTCCCCCACCCTTGTCCGAGCTTCACGCCGAGAGGAAACTTAATGTACCTCAGCTCCTTTCCATTGATCTTTTAGTCTTAAAACATTAGCCATTTTTATGGAGCACGTGCTGCGTTTTCATTGCCACGCTAAAAAGTTGTTGAGCCGTATTTACAATACGCTCATTGTAAGTGCCCCCCAATAGGTCCAGTCTACGTACCCTCCCCGGTTAATTTGGGGGTTTTCTGTTGCGCTTTGGGCGTGTGTATTTCCTGCATAAAACCTGCACCTCGCCCTGGTATTTGTTGCTGCGTTACTTGCAGGAGCCATGTGAATGCGCATTGTGGAAGTGCCATTACCGAGGGACCGCAAAGGACGCCCCGGCTGGAACGATCTGCAGCGATGGCGTTTGCAGTCCTCTTTGGATTCTTTCAAAACCTGCTTTTTTTCCAGAGTTAAATTGGTTATTCATTTCAGAACATAAAAGCCAAAGAGATTTGGCACAAGTTTCAGCCACAGTTTTAACCTATAAACCTTTATTGCGTCTAAGAACGTTTCTTACTGCAATGACGTATGGGAAAACCGTGCCCATTTCACCCCGGGCGTGATGCCACAGGCCCGATGCGATGCCGCAGTCACCATTGCCTGTCCAACCTCTTGTGTTAACTGACTTTGGCTCATTAAGTCAAAGGAAGTCTGTGCTGGATTAATTGGGTTTGATCTTCCTTTAAGCCAGGGAGGGTGACAGTTTAGGCCTGCGGCTTGTTGTGGGGCTGAAAAGGTGAAGTCAAAGAAACTCTTTCCACGGGTCCCTGTGGGCGCATACGGGCGAACACGGCCCTCGGCCACCCCAGCACCTCCCGGGTTTATGCAGGGTACGAAGGTCGTGGCTCAGCCCTGCCGATCCCATCCGGCGCGACACAGCCGGGTGNCGCTCATTGTAAGTGCCCCCCAATAGGTCCAGTCTACGTACCCTCCCCGGTTAATTTGGGGGTTTTCTGTTGCGCTTTGGGCGTGTGTATTTCCTGCATAAAACCTGCACCTCGCCCTGGTATTCGTTGCTGCGTTACTTGCAGGAGCCATGTGAATGCGCATTGTGGAAGTGCCATTACCGAGGGACCGCAAAGGACGCCCCGGCTGGAACGATCTGCAGCGATGGCGTTTGCAGTCCTCTTTGGATTCTTTCAAAACCTGCTTTTTTTCCAGAGTTAAATTGGTTATTCATTTCAGAACATAAAAGCCAAAGAGATTTGGCACAAGTTTCAGCCACAGTTTTAACCTATAAACCTTTATTGCGTCTAAGAACGTTTCTTACTGCAATGACGTATGGGAAAACCGTGCCCATTTCACCCCGGGCGTGATGCCACAGGCCCGATGCGATGCCGCAGTCACCATTGCCTGTCCAACCTCTTGTGTTAACTGACTTTGGCTCATTAAGTCAAAGGAAGTCTGTGCTGGATTAATTGGGTTTGATCTTCCTTTAAGCCAGGGAGGGTGACAGTTTAGGCCTGCGGCTTGTTGTGGGGCTGAAAAGGTGAAGTCAAAGAAACTCTTTCCACGGGTCCCTGTGGGCGCATACGGGCGAACACGGCCCTCGGCCACCCCAGCACCTCCCGGGTTTATGCAGGGTACGAAGGTCGTGGCTCAGCCCTGCTGATCCCATCCGGCGCGACACAGCCGGGTGCCTGTGCAGAGCTGGGCTGCCGCTGCGGCCCTGTCCCAAAGCCGGGAGAGGAACGGCACCCAGGCCAGGGCTCCGAGCCGGCGCCCCGAGCCAGCATTCTGCCTCGCCACCCCAGCTCCACGCAGCGCCCAGGGGAGACAGGGAGGGGAAGCTGGTCGCAGGTCCAGGCAGCGATGCTGCGGACAGTCTCAGCCTTCCAGGAGACCAGCCCAAAACCTTGGGTTTAATTACAGTCGAGCTGGGAAGCGTGGGAAAGCAGGCAAGAGCAGAGTCCAGGCTCCTTCCGGTTTTTTTTTTCTTTATTTAGTTTAGTTTCATCACCCCACCTCTCCTATTGAGGAAAGCATGAACCTAACCGAGATATCCCAGCCAGCCATGGTGACGCCTGCGGATGGCGGTGCACGGGTGCGGGGGGGTAGAAACTGCCAGAAGAGTCACCGAGTGGCTTCCCTGGCTCGGGAGTCTCTCAGCCACGGTATCCTCTTCTCTCCCTTCCTTGTCTCCCAGTGCCCATCCCCTCGAAGGCCAACGGCACCACCATTTCCACCCTGTCGATGAACAAAGACGGCCTGATCGGAGGGGTGACGAATCCCAACGAGGTCTTCTGCTCCGTGCCTGGCCGCCTCTCTCTTCTCAGCTCCACCTCCAAGTACAAGGTGACCGTCGGGGAGGTGCAGAGAAGGCTCTCGCCCCCCGAGTGTCTCAACGCTTCTCTCCTCGGAGGAGTCCTCCGCAGGTAAGCTGCTCCCGAGAGCCCTGGGACAGCCCCGGGACGCAGGGCTGCGCTGGGTGCTGAACTGCAGGGCGTAACGCCGAAGCGAGTTTTGCGTTCAGCAGCGGCTCTTACCTCTCAGATTAACGGGGACGAGAAGTTCTGCTGTGTGGTATACTGGGGAATAGCATTTTTGTTGCTTTGTCGTCTTTCCTTTCAAACCTAAAAGCTTAAAACTGGGATTAGTTGTAGTTATTTTAGCATTCGTTACTTTTTTTTTTTTCTCGTCCTTGTTTTTTCAGAGCAAAATCAAAAAACGGGGGTCGATGTTTAAGGGAAAGGTTAGAGAAGATCGGACTAAACCTACCTGCAGGAAGGCGCAAAGCTGCCAACGTCACCCTGCTGACATCCCTCGTGGAAGGTAAGAGTCGCTCTCCGCTCCCGCGGAGGACGGGAGTGCCGAAACTTCAATACCCTTCATTTGCAGCTTTCCACAAACGAGAGCACTTAAAACAAAGTATGCAGCGGTCACCACCGACTGAGACTGGAAATATCCCCGTGGAAGGCTCCGTGCTGATTCAAGCATGTCTGTCGTCCGAAAGTCAGACGTTTCTGTCGGACTGGTCACAGCCCACGGGGAAAAGGCACCCACAGCCTGAACGGGGCTGGACCTGAGCGTCAGCGTGCATTTCGGTGGACTAGTTCGACTAACGCTTAGTCAGGTTCACAGAAACCAAATACAAAGAAAAGCTTGAATAAGGCTGCCGAGCATTTAGGAGCTGTTCTGCAGCACCGTGCGCCCGCTTAGGACGCAACCTGTTCTGTCGAGGCTCCATCGTGTCTCGTCTCCCGTAAGAAGGAGACGCCCCGTTCCCGAGTCCTGCCCCCCCGCCCAGGGACAGCGGGGACAAGTGCGACATCGAGGAGACGCCGCACAGCTCTGAGGTCTCGCAAGCGGCCATAAAGTTTGTAGCGGCCGCCCTCAGAGCGCGGCGTTAGGGGGTGGCTACGGACAACGTGCTGCGGGCAGCACGGCCTCGGCAGGCAGCGCGCGACCTGCCCTGACGCGTGAGGTGCCCCTGCTTAAAGCCGCTTGTTTATTTGCTCCCCTCCCACTTTTTGCGCTATGGAAATGATGATGTCGCCGCTGCATCTTGGGAGAAAGGGACACGGGACGCAAACAAATGCGATGACAGCTCCGACTGCCTTCGAGCTTTGGAATCCATTGTGTTTGCGCCCGGCGTGTTGGAGGCAGCTGCCTGCAGTTTCTGAATAGAAAATCATCTCCATTGTTGGCAGCAAATTAAATGACCCGCTTCATTAGGCCGAGGTTGTTACTGAGGGCAGTTGCTTCGTGCTGAACGAAAGGCTGATTTCCATTAAAAGAAAAGAAAGAAAAGAGTGAAAGAAAGAAAGGAAGGAAGAAACACACATTCTGATTTCAGGTGGCTGCTGATGTTTCGGTTACTGCTTACCAGCTCATAGTAAATAGAAGAGTGGTGCCATGTGTGCTCGGTGGATACCGTTTCCTCCCGCACATAAGTGTTATGGGATGGGGAGACGTTTCACGCGGAGGAAGGTGCTACCGCACTGTCATCACTCAGCGCACAGAAGCTGGCCCCTCTGCCCCAGGCGCCCTCTTTCTTGGACATATCCTATCCTGGTTTAATTCGTTTTCTCCCCTCTGCCTTCCCAAAGTCTGTTTATTTAAAACAGAAAAATGCTGGGTGTTCTTTTGAGTGCTAATGATATCCTTTTTCTTACACTGAGCCACAGCTGTGCATACAGACGGGGAGAACGGGTGCCCAGGGCTCACGGCGAGGGCTGCAGGTAGAAGCGCAGCTTCCTTTGGGAGCCCTTGCCACGTACGGCGAGCGCTTGCCCTCTCTTGGGCACCTGCTCTGGGGGAGTAGCTCCAGCACGGACCCAGGGGAGCGGCAGGGCTAGAGTTCAGCTTCAGAAACAACCCTGAGCTCTCAGAAAGAGCCACGCACGCAGGCAGGCTCCCGTCGCCCCGCGAGCGCTCTCCTTCCACCTCTCCTCCCCTGGGCTCTGACTCGGTGCGGCTTTAACACCGCTTCAAAAGCTGGACCGCCTTGTCCCCTCCGCTCACACCTCCCCAAGCCAGCATCCAAACGGCCTTTAAAACATTCAGCTGCGTAGCCACTCGCACACACACCCGGAGGAGCGCCTTGGCTCTCACCGTGAGGTCACACAGCCCTTCTTTATTGTCACGATAACTGGTTTTTTCAGCAGCTATTACTTTCTGATTGTTTTTCAACATGGAGGCAACTGCAGTTCCCATTCCCCAGGTTCACCTTGTTTGCTCCTTCTTTGGAGGAGGAGATAAAGAGGAAAGCAGAGGCGTTGTAAGGGAAGCACAGACACTTTCCCCATAATGCGGCTTCACAGCCTGAGCTCCGGGAGCTGGCGAGACTGCGATGGGATCTAGGTTAATGCTATTAGGATGGATGGCCTAATACGTACGAGCAGCAGGGAGGCAAGTCAAATTAGCTCTGCCTGCCCAACCGGGATTTCGGGTGCTGGGCATGATCAATTGCCATCAGCTCTGATTATTTCCACGGGGACGCCTGGAGATGGATCAATTCCATCAATGGGTGGGCATTTCCACGGGGTGATGGATGTGCTGCCTGCACGTCCAGCCCGAGGGCCCCCGCTTGCTGTGGCAGGACGTAAACCCCTTCCTTCCGCCCGCTTCTCACATCCCCGTTTTGTCTAGCAGCCATGGGGCTCAGGCCGCGTTTTCACCCTCCAGCCCCTGCTTAAATCTCTGCTCACTTTGGAGAGGCTGAGCAGAAAATTTTGGAAGAAGCGGGAAGAAAAAGATGCAGCAAGGGAAGCGTCCAAGTGAGAAACACCTCTGCCGCCCCGAGAGCTCTTGCGTGGCTCCAGTCCCGGCAGAAACAAGCCACAGCAGTGGGACGGCTGAAGTTGCTACAGAAAGCGCGTCCCTTTGACGCAGACCTTGACACAGCTTGTTAATCTGTCCTGCTCCTAGGTGAAGCCGTTCACCTGGCTCGGGATTTCGGGTACGTGTGCGAAACGGAGTTCCCAGCCAAGGCGGCGGCAGAGTACCTGTGCCGACAGCACTCCGACCCCACGGAGCTCCACACCAGGAAAAACATGCTGCTGGCTACCAAGTGAGTACAGATGGCAACGAGCCACCGCTGCGTCAGGTCCCCGCAGCCTGGAAGGGCAGCGTTGGCACTGAAAGCTTGCGCTTCCACGGGGAAGAGATGGTCTCATATGCTGCACGCAGGTCTGAAAGATGTGCAGCAAATAGTTAGCACAGAGGGAAGGGCTTGCTCCTAGCCCGGAGAGGTTACCCTAACCCCAGGGAGCATTTGGGCACTGCCACACGTGCCCCTTCGAAGCAGCGGCAGCAGCTGCACCGGCTCCGACCCTGCAGGCAGGGGCTTTCCCCAGGCTGGAGCCAAAAACTCCCGCAGCGAGCGGGAAGAGAGACCCCAAGCACCCCTACGTCCCTGCAGCTTTCCAGCAGCATTTACAGTAACGCAACCCTTTCTCTTCCAGGCAAATCTGTAAAGAGTTTGCAGACTTGATAGCCCAGGATCGCTCGCCGCTGGGGAACAGCCGCCCCTCGCTCATCTTGGAGCCCGGTGTCCAGAGCTGTTTGACTCATTTCAGCTTGATAACCCACGGCTTTGGGGGCCCAGCCATCTGCGCGGCACTCACAGCCTTCCAGAACTACCTGGTGGAGTCCCTTAAGGGGCTGGATAAAGTGTTCATGAACAGCACAGGGAACGGGCACGCGGCCGGCGACTCCAAAGCGTCAGAAAAAGAAGGGAAGCATCGGAAATAACGCGCTGTCTCCCTCCCTCTCCTCGGTCGCGAGAGGAAGGCGGAACGGCACGGAGGGTGAAAGACCACCCCGTGCACCGTTTTCTGAACTGCAACATTTGAACATTTGAACTCAAAGCAAACAAGGAAAAGACAAAAAAGAAGATTTACAGAATTTAAGAAGAAAACAACTCTAATGGTCATANAACTGGTGCTGCTTAAAGTGTGATAAAATCACATCCAGGTAGAAATATAAACACGCTTTCCAATAACAAAAATATCCAAGATTTGACCTTAAACGTATCTGATCTTTGTAGAGTGGATGTAGAATCTCTTTTCCTCTCTTCCTTACCTCCATCTTTTAATCTAAAAACCAAAGGGATAATTTTGCAACAGCAGAAGTGTCAATACCTGTGAAACCCTGCCATCTGTCTTTTTTTTTCTTCAACACCAGAAATCTTCGGGGTTTTGCCTTTTTTTTTTTTTTAAATCGTGGATGCAGGAAGCCAAGTCATGTGCAATTTTGTTTTGTTTTTTAAAAACCCATAGTGAAATCCTAACATGCTCCAGGAATTTGTTCCGACTGAAAAACTGAGAAAAAAAAAAGAGCAAAAGCCTCATCAATGCAAGAACCGGAGGCACCAGCAGCAGAGGGCAGGGAGCTGGATCGCTGGCTATACCTGGATCTATGAGCTGGTTTTGACAGGAAACCTCCCGATTTCCTCGCCTACAGCCCCGTCCTAAAGCCAGGCCAAGAGAAAATTGCCAGCAGAACTGCTCTGGGTTCAAAGCAGTTTCAGACTTCGTTTACAGTTTTCAAACTGAGACTCACCGTGGGTTTTCTCCGGGGCTGGGGAGCCCTGCGCCGCACCACGCGGGGAGGAACAAACCGCACCGCCGACGGGTGCCAGGGCAGGAGCCGATCGAGGAGAGCCTTCCCGACTGCTGCCGTCACAGCCGGCGATCAAGCAGGTTAAGTCAAACCCAGGACTAATTAAAACTCCACAACCTACAGATAACAGCACACAAGTTTCTAAAATGAGTAATAATTAATAAAGCACAAGGAGCAGAACTTGAACCAGGCCAAACTGAACTGTTCTAAATCTGTATATATTTATTTATGTGTAATTAAAATCTGAAAGTTTTAAAATGTCCAGTGCAAGTTATTTATATCAAATTGAGTTGAGTTTTTTGTTTTGCCTTTATTTTGTTTGTTTGTTTGTTTCTGTTTTGGGGTTTTCTTTTGAAAGATGAAAGTCTTTGGATCTTCTGCCATTAGAAATGGGAATGAAGTTTTGGACACTCAAAACTGTAGCATGGACAAGGTAGGCTGTGATGATAATGACTATAGAAGTTCTGCAGGATTTTGTACTTGCTGTTGTTTCTCTTAACGCTGCAATAGATGTACAACACCCATACCACAATGTCATTCTCATTATCTTAATAAACCTCTTTTTATTTGAAGAAAGCACCTCCATTGTCTTTGTGAACAAGGGTCCTTCTGCCTCCGTGGTTGTATCTTGAAATATTAGATAGATTTAAGAAACAGTACCCTCCAGTTTCACAGCTGACGTTGGACTGATCTGCGCAGTCACAAATAGAGAGTTCAGAGAACGGAGGGCGCTGGCGTTTACGCCCTAATCTCGCAAGCCATCGCAGCCGAGCCGGCCGGCGCCTCTGGTAATGCTGGAGATGATGAATAGTGAAACGATGCGTTTGCAGATGGTTCAGAACTACTCGGGATAGTCAAATCTAAACCTGTCTGTGAAGAGCTGCAGAAGGACCTCATGGTATCAAGACAACGAGTGATAAAACCGGCAGATAAAGTAACCCTACTAATCTACATGCAATGAAGCTCTCCAAATCAGCTCCCGTGTTTGTGGCGTTATTCAGGACAGGACTCTGCAAACAGCCACCTCGTGCTCACAGGAGGTTGGAAATACAAAATGGTGGGAACTGTTAGAAAAGGATCAACAAACCAGACAGCAGATTATCCTGCATGACATACGTGTGCTTGCATGTTATTGCTCTGTCTCAAATGCCACTTGCCGATCCAGCCAGCCCAACTGGTAAAGCCATGGAGATCCCAGGTGGGAGCCGACTTCTGTGCGAGGAAAGACCAAGGGATCAGAGCTGCACCTCTTCCGAAGGGCACGAGCAGTACGTGACAGAGGCGCATAAAGCTACGGCACAGAAGAATACAAACAGGGAACGATGACACTAAAACTCGAGGCGGGATGCCAAACGAAGTAGTCAGGAAGCAGGTTTAAATAAATGAACAGCAGAGAAGTAAGAAGCCGTGGTGTTTCGCAGAAGCAGACGTGCGAGCGGCTTTTGGCACGATGGAAGGGGGTGATTTTGGAGAGCGTGTTTGCAGTCTTCCTACACATCCATCGCTCATCACAGCTAGAGACTGGGCAGATGGACATGGCTCCGAGTCATTACAGCCCTTGTTATAGCAGACCTTTCTCAGAGCTGTACCCATCAGTTTTCTCCGGAGTTTGCAGAATTGGCTGATGATAATACAGAAATAATCAAACGGTTCTGAAAAGGACCACAGGCTTCCAGAGGGATCTCCCTTTCAGAAAAGTGTGAAAGGAAATATTTTATGTACTAATATAATTTGTGGGGATGGCTCAGAGTCAGAAACTTGCATCTAAATGCTCCCTTCAAAAGCTTAGGGATGCCTTTAAAATGGGGAACCAGATTGGAAATGTCCCTTGGTATGAAGTTTGTGAAGGCAAAGACCTAAATGACGGGCTCTGCAGGTCTGGTTTTGCTCTGGACCTTCCCAAAGGAAGAGCCAGGGAGCAGAATGGAAATCCTACAGACACATTAGAGGCTTGTTTACACTTCAAAGCTATTTTGGATAATGCAGGGTGTGAGCCAAACACACAAATACTATTGCTATTTAAAATTATTCCAAAATAGGAGTGCCCTGTTCTGCATCAGCATAATCCATGCTTAAAATGGATTATGATAAAGCAGAGTAAGGTGCTTTTGTGGTACAACACAGGTTGCCCTACATGGACTCTACGTGGAGTTATTTAGGATAACTATCCTAAAATAATTCAATTTGTAGACGTCCTCTGGTGCGTGGTATCAGAGAAGAACAAACTGCACTCCGAAACATGAAAGTGTATGTGTGCACACTGTAATATACAGGCGTGAAACATAATTTCATAACGTAATCATACTATGAAAACCTGACTTGGTTGGGGCGCTCTTTGAATATCAAGGAATTTTTAGACATAGCAGCGATGAGCAATGCAGACTAGGAATCAGGATATGCCTACAGTAATTACATGCCATGTCCATCGGGTGGAAAAATACCTCCCTCCTCATTTTCCTCTTTGGGTAACTGCAAGGCTTTTGAATGTTTTATGAGGAACAGTCTGGTGCCTGAAAGACCATGATGCCACCAATTACCTTTTAATTGGGAAGAAGTCTGATTATTTGGATTCACTTGATTCTGCCGCAGATGCCCAAGACCAACGATGGACGCGTCACGTAGGATCGACTTTCTAAACGCATTGAGAATTCCGCTTCCCAAAATTTTGGGCACCTTCATTTCTGCGGGCCCACAGAAATACTTGAGAAGAGCACAGCTTTCCGAGGTTGTACCAGGCTAATTATTGTTTGCAATGAGTTAGTACTGGAGTTCTCCTCCCAGCTCACTGTCAAAGGCGGCCATACCCTCACGCGTTCTTTGCCTTTCCATCGTAAGAGAGGAAAAAAAAAAAAAAAGGCATTTTACACAATTCACAGCTCAACCCCGATACAAATTCCCACACTGATTACAAATATTATCGTGGGAAAATACGTGGGATTGTGTCAAAGACTGAAAATAGATTCAGACTTGTGGTTTCTACGCTTGTTATGGAACACTCTGGAATTTCAATCCTAAAGGGGAACTGAAAAAAGTCTTTTTTGAATTAATTTTGAATGAATGACAAGTCCACGGAAACCACATGACAATCCTTGACAAGTGAAAAAGAACATTAACAAAACTCTTCATTCCCTAGCAGTCAGCTATCCCAAGGGTAAGCTGAGGTTAACATTGAACTGTGACTCTATGCTGCATCATTAACGTAAACATGCAGATGTTGTGTTGGCATTCTGCATGGCTTTGGACAGACTAAATAATTACATCTAAGCAGGCTACCTTAAAAGCAACAGGGTAATAATAGCTTTCCGTACTAAAACAACACAATAACCAGACTTTGCTGACCTGTAGTTAATGCATTCTTTCATATATGAGAGAGTCCATTAAATTCCAAACTTTACATACAGAATCCGAGGAGCCGCACCATCAGCGAGCAGAGGAAGCTTTTCCTGTTTGCGCAACTGAACCAAAACACCAAAACCATTCCCAAATCAGGCAGCAAAACAACTGCTATTCGCAAGGGTGACAAAACGCTTGCTTCAGAGATTATTGATCTAGCAGCCTAGACAGATAGCACAGCATCACGTGCAGCGTACGACTGCAGCCTTAATTATCCTAACAGACTTTGGGGGAAACAGTCCAAACCCAGTCATTACACAGAATCTGAACCCGCTGAGCCAGAAGGTATTATTTTGGTCTTCCTGCCTGACCTCCTTCATATTCCAAAGAATTCCCACCGTGGCCACCTGAGCATCACTGCATTTTCAAGAGGATACCATAAATAGCAATAATAATTCCAGACACTGAATATACACCTGAGCTTTGACCACATAATCGCGCTGTTGGAGCATCCCAGTAACCTCTGAGGCAGGCAGGCAGCAAAACTGATGCCAGTGTTATTCTGGATGGCTCCTTGTACATTTTCATCCTGACACCTTCAGATGCTTCTCATTTGATTCTTCTCAGCTAAAATCACACCCTGAAAGTCAGAAGTATTTCCCATAAGGGTAGTTTCATTTTAGTAGCAAAGTTATAGCCAAAGAACATTTGTTAAATGGAGACAACTCAGCTCGTTTTGCGGTGTGAAATGAGTTCAGAGAGAGATCGAGCTATTGCTTCAAGTCAGTAAATTCCGCAGCAAGTCAAGATGTGTCGGGATGCTACAGTCTTCTCACCTGATGATAGGTCTGTCTGTGCAGAAGTGCTTTGGGTTCCCCTCGAGCTTTTCCACTGTACAGAGCCTTAAACTGGCTAAAGAACCCCCAAGAGGCAGCATTTCCTCGGTGTGACCGAACGACCTGCACTCAACCAAAACCAATAACCAGCCCACCATCCTCCTCTGTCCACACCCAAAATGTCCTTGTGTTCTATGTGGTTCCATTTACTACCTCACAGAACAGATAAGTTCAAGCTAATTCTGCAGTGGTATCTTGGATTTATTTATTCTCAAGTGCATGCTATAGGTAGTAAATCACATTCATTCTGTAAGTCGCTCCAGGTCTTCCGTAGTCACACTGTGTTACAGACCTGATCAAAGCGGATCCACGGAGGCCTTTACTCAAGCTTCGGAACATCGGTGGCTGAAATACCGCACGCTCTTATTCTGGAATTCACAAGAGCTTCATCACAACCTCGGAGACTTTCTTTCTGACAGCTATGTGGTATTGTAAACAGTGGACGTACCTGCATTTCCTACCTAGATTGTATCATCCAGGGATGTTTCTTCCCCTGTGGGTTTACTTCTCATCACACAGAAAATATTTTCAAAAAAGGAGCACTTCCTACACAACCATTTCATCCAATCAGCATACCTATTTGTTTCAGGAAGGTTATGTGTACCTTCCAGTAGCACCTTGTCGCGCCCTCAGACATCAAATCCTCGTGGTATTAGGCCCAGTGCAAAGAGATTTTTACCCCAAAATTTCTGTTTCAGTAGACAAGATCAAGAAGGAAATAGTTCCTGCAACTGACAGAAAACAGACGCGACATCAGATGCGACATTCAGAGTTAAAGCGATTTGCAGAGGGAGACGTAGGGAGTTTGGGAAAACGCTGGGATCCAAACCCAGATAATTCAAGTCTAGCACTGTAACTATGAAAACCCAGAACTAGCTTCAACAGTCTGTTTCAGACAAAGATATTGTCTGTAAGTTTGTATTATTTTATTTCCAATGATAAAAAGTTATCACCTTTAAACATCTCTGTCCTACTTTGCTGCCTGTTGGTTCAATGCAAAAACAAAGGCAGAAAAGCATCCAGACTAGGAAGGGAATACATCAAGTGTTTGCGCTGCAGGTGCTACAGGCACTGCTGAGGAGGAGACTAGTGGCAAGGCCAGTTTGCTCAGTTCGGACAATGAAAACAGCCTTTCTACACCCTCTTTGTAATGTGCTGCTGTTTTGACTCTTAAATGGACCCTGGCACCACAGGGAATTGCATCAGCCCAGGCCTCCCACTCCTGACCCATTTTCATTTCATTTCCTCTCCCCCAGCCTTGTCACATGCGAGGAGCACGTTACGCCTTTTAGAGGTTCCTGCTAACGCGGCCATCGCAGGGAGCCTCCAGAACACAGTCATTACCACGCTACATCAGACTGGGCTTTTAGCACAGATAACTCTGTCTCTGCCCCACTCGGGATCTCTGCAAGGAGGACAGGGTCTGGCACAGTCCTCTGGAGCCAAAATGGGAGCGAGCGCATCCGCAGCGCTGCGCGGGACAGGGAGCCCGTCACCGCCTCGGCACGGCCACGCGTGCGTGAAGCCTGCCTCTTTCCCCCCGCTGCAAACCGAGAGGCGTCCAGCTGTCCCCAGGAAGGCGAGCAAGGCAAAAGAGGTGGGAAAACCACCCAGCCCCTGGAGTGTCTTTCCTAACACTTGCAAGAAAGACAGACAGTTTAGAGAATCTGCGCTATAGGTCTTATCTGGTAAAGTCTGCAGACTTTCATGAAAAGGTGAAAGAGAAAGGAACATTCCTGTTTAAATTATTCTTTAAAAAAAAGTTGTCAGTGCCTTTGAATCTGCTGAGCTAAGGAGTAATTCATCCTAGTGCTGTGGGGAAAAATAGCTCTCTTCAGTTCGGGGCAAAAATGTTTTCTATTAATGCCATGTGCTAACAAGCTTTTTCACAGCTTTTGAACATAAAGAACCTTTTGGTTTAGTTCTCCACAAGTTTTGGTGCCAGCATGGAAACCAAAAACGTGTGGCTTTACAGCTCCTAAAAACATCAGCAGAGGTTAACCTCAAATCTTTAGCCAGCTTATGTAAACAGCTGAGATGAAGGCAAGCTGACCTCTGGCAGTGCTCACACAACCAGCCTTGCTGATGTTTCATCAAAGCACGGGCAATAAACACTAAGGTAAATACTAATACGCAAACCTAGGACTGTCAGATGCAAAGACCAAAGCCCCAAGTGTGACGATTTGGCCAGGTTTCTCCTGTGCTTTGAGTGAATACTGTAAGACAAAGGAAATTCAAACCCAGTTTTAATGTTTTCTTCTTGAAGGTGCTCACTCAGAGCTCCATGATTTTAAGGATGATTATAAAAAATGAAAGGAGAAACAGGTCCAAACCTTGTCATTTTAAATGGGAGAAAATACAGAATAAGTGAACCCTGGAGATCCTTTTATATCCTGCACTTGGCCTTGCACAGTAACAGAAGTTTCAAAGAGTCAAGAAACTGTTGTTCAAAAAAGAAAAAGACAAAATGATCTGACAGCTTCGGAAATGTCTTCCCAATGCCCGGACATCAGAGTCTGGTTATGTACTTCAAAGTATATGATATCTTTCAGCCGTGGCCTCAACACACTACGCGGTTGCTGGGTAAAAGCAAATGAATGTGTTATAATACTCCACGTTCTGAAACGGCCATTTCAGACTTTTCCTGATTTTTTTTTTTCTTAAGCAATTTTTTTTTGCTGTGGGCTCACAGAAAGCTCTTTGAAAATAGTATCACGTAGCTCTTCCTCCCCGGCATACTGTTGCTGATAACATACTGTGAGCATCCTCACTTCAAGCACGTAGCAGTAATCATCAACAGTGCTTTTGCAAGGGAGAATGGTATTATTGTAACAAAATTAAAGACGTACTTTAACTTTACCTCTGCTCGTTAGTGCTTGGGCTAACTCGTAGAGGATGGATTCCAGCTACTTTTTTGGTTGTTTTGGCAAGTCACCAGCTATCTTAGCCGTCACTTGTGAAAACACGGAGGATCACCCGTTTCATGGGACAACTGTTCAACACTTGTGAAAAATAAAACGTGCACCTTCCAAGGGAAGAAGCAACCCTGTACCTCTTACCTGCTGCTGCCAGACAAGGCATTAATCCGTTCCCCGTAACGCTGAGTTTCTGTGACCAGGAGATGATCTGCAGAGATGAAGAGGCCAAACAAGTCTGTAAGGAGGCGGCGGTGTGCGTGCAAGATCACTGCCCTCTGCTGAATGGAAGAGCTGCGTGAGAGGCACAGGATTTCGCCACAAACTAAGAGTCCCAAGAGCTCTGGTAGCAGGGTAGTGGCATCCGTTGCCTTTCAAGAGCAACATTTAGCAAGAGGAGATCAAGCGTCACTTCAGCTCACGGGCATTTTGGTGGTACTACAGTAGGATACTGTCAATAATCCTAAAAAACAACACCACAAAATACGACGGAGCCTGCTTCGTCTTCTGCAAGTTAACTAAAGGAGATGTACTATTTTCACATCTGGCCATAAACACTACAAATATTTGACAACATCACGGAAGCCTCTACTAAGCGAAAGGTACTTTACCCAAATCNAGTCCCAAGAGCTCTGGTAGCAGGGTAGTGGCATCCGTTGCCTTTCAAGAGCAACATTTAGCAAGAGGAGATCAAGCGTCACTTCAGCTCACGGGCATTTTGGTGGTACTACAGTAGGATACTGTCAATAATCCTAAAAAACAACACCACAAAATACGACGGAGCCTGCTTCGTCTTCTGCAAGTTAACTAAAGGAGATGTACTATTTTCACATCTGGCCATAAACACTACAAATATTTGACAACATCACGGAAGCCTCTACTAAGCGAAAGGTACTTCACCCAAATCAAAACACACTTAGCCAAGTCATCATTGCAGACAATTAGATTATTAGCTTGGCCTCACCACGTATGGCTGCCTTACAAGTTCATTTCTAGATCCAGACTTGCATTACATTTGCTGGCATTCAGATCTGCCCACATTTCAGTTTTCTCTCTATAGATTTGATCAGCGGAATTTAATTTTTAATATGTCTCGTTAATCTTTAATGCTTTACTATACTACACAGGGAAAAGAACATGCTGGCAATTATGAAAAGCATCCTTTTCAACATCCTTTCCCCTCTCACCATCCCTCAACAGCAAAGGGTTTGCTCTATTCCTTCCACAGCTGTCTTGAGTTAGACTACGTGAATAAGCTTATTGGATAACTACCTAATTGCACATTACCAGAGAAACAAAACGTTCAAACTGTCACTTCACATTTTCAAGACAACTAACTTATTCTTAACACTGTCCTCAGCAAGTCAGGAGTACACAGAGGCTCAAGCCAACGTAGTCAGGAATACGGAAAAGAGAGAAGTTGCATGCTTTAACGCCACCTTTTCTGTGATGCTTTTTAAAATCTGTTAAAACAACATACGTCTGTTTAGTTCGATCAGCGCTCACGTGAAAATTTCCTGCTCTTAATTACGGTTGATGGCAGACAGGTAACACCACATGGGAACTCCGCGTAAGGTTAAACCATTAAAGAATTATAAATGGCTTGCAGGACAAACTTTTTATAAGCAGGGTAAACTTATTTTTCTTTACAGACACAATACGTACGGTGCTTCACATGTAGCAAAGTTAGAGGCTTTTCCTTCCTTAGACACCACGCTATTTTATACAAAAAGAAAATTCCGTCCCTGCTTCAGATTGGAAAATGGAATCAATCAGATCCTAAGCACTATGAACATAATCCATAATGTCAGCCCTGGCACCAGCTAATACTTCTTGTAGGAACCTACTGTCAAAACTGGAGACAAGAGCAAATGAAAACACATCCTTGGGACGGTTCAGCCCGGTCCTCTCTGCTCCTACAGCTTTACTCTGAAAAGCGACAGCTCCATTTTCTTGCAAAGTTCCTGCCAGCGACTGTTTCATCACTTCACCATGAACAGAAGTCAAAGACTGCTGAGAACACCACATAGGATTGCTCCAAACATGCTTTGTTTCCGTCTCTGATTACTCTGTTGCTGCATAGCCTCTACCAGGACATGTGCTGAGGGCCCTCAGGTTTACACAGAAAAAGCAGTTCCTGCCCAAGGCACTTCACCTGCCCGTGGCTGAAGCATCTCTTGGCTTGTTTAGCTGAAAGGGGTCACGGGTTTCTTGGACTGGAAAAATCTTCGGGAAACACACGTAGGTCAATCAGCTCTGGGCACTCTCCCCCACCAGCAGTTTCACACAAAGGCTGAACACAGCAATAGGGGAAGGAGTTTTTACCTTTCAGCCCTTTCAATTTTTAATTGCATGTCTGTGCTCAGCCATCACTTGCCCTCCCACGCAGGGAGAAGCTTCATCACTCCGGATGACTTCTAGCCATCTAGTCACTTTTAGGACTGCAGAACTGTCCTGACGACACCACAGACTTGCGCTAAGCACAATTACGCCAGCCCAGCTGCCTGTGTACCAATGACCGTCTCTGTGCCAATGTTTCTAGTACGCATGAAGGGCTACAGACGCAGATTTTTTCACAAAAAGGTATAATTAACACCAAGATAAAGACCTACAAGCACTGCACCTACACTCACATACTTCCTTCAGCATAGCACTCCCAAAGTAACATGGCCTAAGGCACAGAGGCTCTGTTCCCTTGTAAACCGATCTCAGAGCAAACTCCAAGCTCTTGAAGAGATGAGCTGGTGCAATGATCTGTTACACGCACTGAGCTCAGGAAGAGACCATCTTTAATCAGGAAACCTAAAACGAGAAAAAGTGCCTTGTTAACTCTTTAGGCCCTGAGGCCTTGGTAGCAAAACATATGGTCAGAATTACCAGCCAAAGCAAAGCAGAACAGCTCGCTGTGGCTATGGTACCCTAGGAATACGTTACCTTGGTTTACAACATTGATTTTTTAAAATATGAAGAACAAAAAACTCACTTATCAGTAGAAAGCAGTACTTTCTTGCAGTGCTCAATTCTTTGAGATTTCTTATGAGAGAGGCCTGTCGTGATAAATATAGATGCTTTTCAAGTGGAAAGGTGAATTCTTTCCAAAAGGTATTCCAGAATTCTAGGCAAAATATGGTTTTCAAAAGCTTTAGGGTTAAAGCTGAAGCAGGCAAGAGGTTTTCTTCTCCTGAAGTAATGCAAACAGGAAACTTGAAAGATTGATTTTTTCAAAGATTCCACATATCAGTGTCAAAAGCGAAGGCAGAATGTTTCTGAATTTAAAGATCAGCACTGTAGATCTTTAAAACAATCCAAAGTTACACAGCATTAGTATTACACCTTTCCTTACAAAATGTAAATTCTTGGAAAGTCCTCAGAAGAATCTACTTTGTTAGGGGCTACAGTCCAATCTCATTGCGGGCCAATTCTTTTGTTCTACTGCTTGGCAATAAAGGCCTGTATTTATTCATTCCTAGAGGTTGCTGCTCTGCTGGCTTCTGATGCAACCCCTTGTATCTCTCACTCAATGGGGGATTCAGATCCTGGTCCCTGCCCTCAGGCAAAACATATGTTCCACTCCAACCTGAATCCAACAAGGGTGTTTGCAAGGCAATAATTGTTTTATGTTTATTAATCACCTGCATGCAAATAGGTGCCAATAAAAACTCCAGGCAGATTCTCTGCCAGACTCGCGTGATCTAATAGCACCACACCTCAGTTTTGGTGTCTGAAATAACGAATACCTCCAATAAGGAGGCATTACTACTTTGATATGCAGTGACAAAAATATCACATCAGCTCAGCCACTCTGCAATGACGACTTTGAAAAGAGAGACAAGAAACCTGCAAAAACATTCAACATCGGTGGTAAAATAAATTAGAGATGCTGCATATTAAGCTAAACAAATACATTAATGCAACATGAAGGGGTGAGATATCAGTCACAGAACCAGAACACTCAGCCTTCACTCATGTTAAATGTGACCTGCCAAGAGAAAATCATCATGCTGGGGACTTTCTTACAGTGTAAGAAAGTTTGAAAAGGTTTTCAAAAGACAAAGTAAATTTTAGCAAAATGTTGCAGTTATGTCATCAGCCTTAAATAAAAACCATTGAAGCAATGACTACAACAAAACCAGCTGATAATTAAACTCGTTCTAGAAAAAAATTAAACTAGAAAGCCTGATAGGACGTCAGTTAAGAATTTGATTTAAGTAAGGGCAGTCCTAAGAGGCAGGATGAGTTCAAGCATTGGAGCTGCAAGGTTCCTGTGACACTCGGCGAGTCTCAGTCTCTAATTCAGTTCTCATGTTCAACAAGATGGGAACACTTGGTCTTTAAGACTTGACAACTTTTTGGGGAAGAGACCAACATTCTCAAACACACTACTGAGGCGAGACCAAAAAAGCTTTGGCAAATAAAGACAGTTAGGTCTGTCACTTACCTTTCCTAACCGAGAACTTAGGTGTTACGCCATGCCACACAAGTAACACAGCCCGCACACCATCTTGTATGCATCCGTCCTATTTCTAAGATTCTTTTCCCAAGCTTATTCAAACATAAAACAAGGACCCAAACACAGCATTTTAAGTAGTTAACTCATTCAATGCAAATTCAAGTAGGAAAGCAGACTCAATGAAAATTATTCTCAGAAGAATCGCTTCTGGGCAGACTGCAAGTATCAGCCACATGATAATTATCTGAGGCTGTTCTGTGAATGGAGTTTTTGTATGGAAGCATCATCTAGAGCCTAGACAGATCAGTGATTATTCTCATAGAAACAAAGCTCTAGCTAGTTGAGAGTAATTCAAAGATTTATGAAAAGTGCTGCAGTTTTATTTCTCACTGAACTGCTTTCACGTATTTCTAATGTACAGACATCTATTAAGAAAAACCACACGATTGATACATCAGTTTATATTTAAAATACTTAATGTAGTTACGAGTCTACTGTGCCAGTGAGAGAATATCCTTTCCCAGTAAAAGAACCACAGCCAGATGAGTTAAAAATGACACCAGCATTCTAAAATCCATTCTAGTTGAAAGTATTCTTTCACCTTTCACTCGGATTAGATTGAAACAAAGTATAACAAAAGCAAATTTAATCTTTGAAAACATGATTATTAATTGTTTTATAAAGCAAACAGTGGTAACATCTTCAGGAAAATAAAGCAGACGCTCTATGTTTAGCATGAAACACTTGCCCGGTGTTCGTTGAGCTTTAACGATGCGAGTGTATGACATCACATCGTCACCTAGAAAATACAGTACCAGCTTTCCCACACGTAAGAAAACTCATGGGGAGGGGGAAGTAAAAGCCTCAGGAGAGGAAAGGAAGATAAGTAACCTGAGTGTGCACCCACTAACAGTAAATCAAGTCTCACATTCACTGTGGAACAATTTACTCAAATATTCTCAGGAAGGATCAGTGGAATAAAAAGATAAACTGGCTATATAAATGTCAATCTTTATTCGATCTCCCAGTGCGGTACATGACTTGTGTGCTTCAAATTAATAGAAAAAAACAAAAGTGAAAGAAAAAAAAAGACGACTGCTGAAGAAAGATCTCAGGGGTTAGGACATCGCTTTTGGAAGGGGTATATTGTCCACTTCATGGATGCCATCTTTGTCAATGAACCGGGCATTGAAAGAAGTCAGATTTAGGATGAAGCGCTTCTGAAGCTGTTCAACAAAAGACAAAAAGACAAAAGCCATGAGATTCATTCAAAGCTTCGATAAAAGAGAAGAGCATAATTTAAGGGATATGGTGTTGCACATCACATTTCCATCCTGGTTCTAGTGACTTGAAATACTAGGAACTAGAGTGGTTTGTTCACTGCTCAGGAATCAAGTAGCACAAGTTTGCTCTCTGTTAGAAGCCATGTTAGACAAGCCTAGCCTGGAGATGCAAAATACACAAACCTGTTAACAAGGAAGACATTTAAGCAGGAAGAAAAAACTAGAGTGGGCTACAACTTAGGGCAAAGTGTATGTATCAAAAAGACACTTCAAACAGAACCTCTTCAGAGTACTTCTTCCTGAGGTTTCCCCAAATGTTTCTTCCCAATCACATTCAATTCAATGTCTTATAGACAAGAATAAAGATTATTTTCCTACAATAAAAGCCTTGGAGTCTGAAAGGTTATGTTTAAACAAAAACTGATCACAAACTTTAAGGTCGAGTCTTTATCTCAGTCATATCACTTCACAAGCTAGAAGCGGAGTACACACTAGTTAAGTGTAATGCAAGTAACAGAAGGATGCTTGCACTATGTTCAGAAGAAACATGAACGGAGAAAGTGAAAGGCTGTCCATATCGATGTTACGGTAAGCACGGAAGAAGCAGAAGTAAAGAAAAGCAACTAAGCTTCAAGTTTACGTTCTGCAGGACATGAACCATGCTAAGACAACGCAAGCACCCACAAATCCTTTTCCTCAGTAGCTATTCCACATCTGGTCAATGTGCATTTACTATCCCTTCTGGCAAAGACAGAAAAAAAAGGCAACAAGAGGAACAGGAAAATATCAGCAAATGAATGCAAACAAACATTCCTCTCTTAAGATCACAAGGGCCTAAGTTTGGCAGCTCACCTCCTCTAGACATTTTTTTAGGAGCTCCACAGCTTCCTCACGTGTGATACCTGAAAGAGAAAACATCCACAGATTGATTTAATTAGAGGCCATCCCTCTCAACAGAAACTTTATTAAATTTAAACAACTTTTCAGCTGAGCACCAAAAACTCTCCTTCCCAGCTCACAGCAAACACTTTCCAGATGTACTGAGGACGTCCTGCACCAAAGCGCTCACGCTGCAACAAGCCATTGAGAATCAATTTGTTACACTGAACGGGAAGCATGACGGAATTTTGCCTCCCATGGCCAGGGACTGGGCTTCGGAGAAGTCCAGCCGTCTCTCTCTCCTTGAGTTTATTACAGTTTTAAATCAGCTCCATCTGTCCACAGCCGGCTGCAAGTCAGTGACAGTAGGCGGAGATTGGTTTTAGTGCTACGTTCCCTGCTGGGTATTAGTTTTAATAATGGGAAAGGCACGTGTGTGATGCCCCTGCTATTCTCACACATTAGGATAAAGTCCAGCACTCTATAGGGATGGCAAGCCATGACAACATATTGTAGCTCACTATTTTTTGCTTTTCACAAGGAACGGTGGAAACAGAGCAGTGTAATTTTCAAGGGACGTGAGTAGAAAACAACTAAGCTCTGTGGATCTCACAAAACTCGTTTCTAGAGTTTGTTCCAGACCTGCGCCCGCTGCTCAGGCAGAAGTCCCATTAGAATAACATTGTCAGTTTAAGGCTACATTTCTTGCAGGAGTCAGATGAAAGGATTACTAAGCAAACATCTATGCTATGAGATTAAACTCAGCTTTGCACATAGGAGTAAAGTAGTTTTGTAGCTAAAGCCAAAGATGTCAGATTAACAATATTCCACGCTTTGTACATTTCCTGACCTGTAAAGTTGGGATAAGGCCATGTTTATTTTGTGGCAGTGTAAGAACTGGATTATGATTCTAAAATCAAAACTTTGGACAGGTACAGACACGTACAAGAATTACGAACAAGAGCTACCACGTGCCTGAAACTGCAAGCCAAACCAATCTTCATCACCACCACTTCAGAGCGCTGAACATAATCTTGCAAGGAACATCTTTTCCTTTGTGTGTTTTAAATGTAGCACACAGAAAGCCAATCCAGGATATGGAGCAACAGGATCTGGGAGTGCCCTCTGAAGACTGATACTCTGGGAAAATGTACATGTCATAGCCAACAGCCAAGCAAGCAGAAGATAAAATTATCAAAATGTTATTTATTAAAAACAGGCTACTAGCAGCTAATGGTCCAGGAACGTCTAGTCATGTTTTAGACTAAACCGAAGTTTCCTTCACTTACAGTCTGTTATGCTTCAAAGAAGAAAACCCTTTAAGGAGTTGACTAGTTTCACATTACCATTTCAGCAAAACCTTCAGCAATCTTGAAAGTTACATTTATTCTAACAAAAAGTCAAATTCAAATCTGTAGCATCACAGCAACTGCACTGAACCATGTGACTCAGCAAACGTCAATCTCTCAGTTTAAGCCTTTATTTTATTAATTGCTAACAGGAGAATTTTCTTCTCCAGTGACTCTACTTACCTGGCTTGTAATAGCGGTCAAGGATGCTGAGTGTAAGGAATGCACCATATCCATGTGCTGCAAAAGGAGCTTTAGCCAGAGCCGCGAGGTAATCCATGTAATAAAGGGCAGGACCTTCGTGGTCATCATAGCCAGCCAGGAGAAGGTTGACGTGGTAAGGGGTCTACAAACAGAAACTATGTTTTCATTAAGGCAGCACACTCAAATCTTTGAATCTTAATTCCCCATGCCATCCACAGAATAGCAACATGGTTTCACAAGTCTTTGCCATAAATCCTACTAGCAACTACATCCATACTGTCTGCAGGAGATTATGGATCCCAATCTAAAAACAACTAGCTCTTTTGGTAATACAGAAGCAAATAAAAACATCAAACACTGATTCTCCTGAAAACTAGTGTTTTGGGTTTTTTTTAAAGCTTTCATGGCACATTCAAACTTAAGAAAACTTTATGTTTTCACACCAGATTCTTTCATCTCAAATTAAAACTCGTGGATTTCTACTGTCGACATGTGAGCACAATGTGAACATTTTACAGTTTGTAAGAACTTTCTTGTTAATTTAGCATGCTCTTTTCTCAGTCACACTACCATTAACCACGGACTATTTTAGCACAGACAAAAGCTTACATAGAGTGCAGTTATAGTGTTACGCTGTCTTGTTAATTGGCAGTCAGATTTTTATTGCACGTACCAAGTTTCATCTTTAATATTAGGCTAACTTGACCAAGTGAATGAGGAAGATTTAAGGAATCATTTCTATTCAAAACTGACTACTGAGATAGTGCAACATCATGTTAGCAGTAGCTTTTTTGTTTGGTTGGAAACAGTTTTCTTAAACCAGAAATATAGTCTGCTTTAGTTGCTACCTTCTTTGATTCTTGTTTATGACTTCAGCAAGAGCCTATCAAATAAGACTGAGAAGTATCTACTTCTTATCCAAAAAGACTGTGTAACCACATTAATGTAACCATGTCTTTTTATTGTGCTGTACTTGCAGGTTTAGCAATTCCTTCGTGTTTGAGTTTCCTTTGTGCTTTAGGTTTAGCATGTTCCACCATAACAGATAAAGCAGATGTCCCTATATATCTTCTTCCAAGATGTGTACTTTTTAAGACCACGAAACATGCACGCAATGTATTATTTTTAAATGTAGGCTCAGAAGAAAATAATGGAATTTTATATTTTTTTAAAAATCTGCTTTTATATACTTCCAGTATTTTCATATCTATATAATGTTTCTATTAAATTAATCATACTAACAGGGTATCTCCTAAAATGCTGGAAAGTCTAGAACAAAAAACCAACAAAATGAGAAAAAAAAGATGATGCAACTAACAATAGATTAGAACAAGCAAACACAATTTCACCCTAAAGGCAAAACATTAACTTTATGATAGAAAAAAGTTAATTTTGATACTAAGCACAGTGAATTTGCACTCAAAAAAATACTATAGGATACTATATTTTTACTTACTATAGTAAGAAAGAATAAAGCAGGCTACAGTTATATATCAAACATCACTGTAGATTGTGTGATTTAATCTTCAAAGCATTCAAGAATATTTGGAACCAAGTTACCATGCAGCTGTATTTGTTTAATTAGTCTGTATTTCATCATTTATTTATTCTGAAACATCACACAAGTTGATATTTAAGAGCCATGACACAAGATCACTCAAATTATTGTGTGACTTTGAATTACCAACATTGGCATATGCGAGATACTCAACCATAAATAAATGGTGTTACATAGACTTAAACAAATCTGTAAGCTGTTTTTCAGTTGTAAGTTCTCCTGCTAATGGTCTAGGAGACAACTTCTTAAAGCTCAAACATAAATAAATAATAGGAGGGCATGGGGCGCACTTTAAGAAACATAGGATTTAACCATTACAAAATAGACATCATCTATTTACAACTTGCATGATTACAAATGAAATTTGCAGACAGCATCTCTTAGCAGGACTAAGATCTCTACGCTGGGACTGGTATTCCTTGGACAGCTCAATCCTTTTGTCCCTTCCAAAAGCAGCCTTGCTTCTGTAACTAGCAACAGTTCTGAACTCTTTAAAAGATTGGTGGGATTAAAGGGCTACCAAATGAATGGATGACTGACACTCTGTGATAGATTAAATTTCTCCCCCCCCCCAACTTAACCTTCCTGTTAGAGGCGGTATTTCTTATCCCAAGTAGCTTTGCACTTTATGCTGTTTGATTTAAAATAACTACAGCAATTAAGAGATGTGTGAAATTCTTCAGAATTTACAGCTGAAGAGAACAGTTGTGATAAATACACTAAAACACCAAGATCAGCAGCGGGAGGCTGGGCGGTGACAAGCAGTGGTGTGACATCTGACGGAAGCCAAAGCCACAGCGAGGGGGAGAAAGGTGGGCGTGAGGAAGCATCCTGCCAAGCGTGGACAAGGAGAGAGGAACTGACAGTCTTCCTCTGGACTCAGGCCAGACCCTCTCACCTATAATTAAACATGCCATCACAACAAGAAACTGAACTTCACGGGGTTTGGACGGGCAGGGGCTTATTTTCCCTATTCCCCACCACGACACTAAATGTACTAACCCCGGCATTTGATTCAGCAGGCGAATGAAGCGAGATGCTGGAGTAGGTAATGGTGGAAGAGGAACTACAACGCTACTCACCCATGTGAAAGCCAGTTGGCTTCAAAGCAGTTTCTGGGTTTGCCTCAAGTGCAATGTATAAATGGAAAACAACAAAGATTCTCTTCAGATCCTACTCTGGAACATGTGGGGTTTTTTTTTTTAAGTAATAAAAAAACCACACATCGACTATTCAGGAAAAGAAAAGATCTCAGTAATGAAGTGGCCTTAAGTTACAAGCCCAGTGCCATTACACTTGAAACTTTCCACCAAGAGAACAACTTCAAGGCACAGCCATCCCCAAGGTGTCAGGGACTTGGGACTACATGAGCCACAAGGTTCATAAATGAAATCAAACTAGGTAACACAGGGAGGATCCCAGATGGTGAGTAACAATGCAGAACAAGCTCTGTTTTGGGCTGGCCCATGACAACAGCACAATGCCTGAAAAACTACTGTTTCAGTATTAGCCACTCCCCTTCACACGCCTTTCAGCCCTCCGTCAGAAACGGCTTCACACAGTGAATGGCAAATACAGCAACAAACTACCTTTTCCCCTACCAAGCTCTTTACTTCTGAACTATTTCCCCCCACTCCTAACAGGAGCCGGTTTTACCTTTTCATTTTTTATTTTTATCATCCGTGTAATTAAATTAATGGCCTCCAGGAATCCTATGTGCAATTTAAATAGATACAGAGAGCTAGTGCTAATCCTTCTGGTATCCCACAAATTATCATGAAAATGTAAGAAAAAAAATCACAGGAAAAAAATTCTGATGGCAAGGTTTGTATTGTCAGGTTCTAAATCCCACAAACCAATCATTTAGGGCTATGTTTAAAGAAAAAGAGTTCTCCCTACAGTATAGAGATCACTGTAGTGTGACAGCAGTGTCAGAGTGCGCCACTTGCTCCAGGGCATTGCCATCTGCAACAGCACAACATTTTGTCTCCGGTAAATAAACACATCTGCCTTTGCCAGTGTCCTCCCCACTGTGCTGCCCATCTGGAGCAGGTGAGCTGGAATACAGACATGGGCTCAGGAAGGAGGGGAGACACAGGGAGGATCAGGGCTCAAGGGACGTGGCATAGAGGAAGACAACAGTGCGACATCAATGCCACATGCTGCTGGCCAAGTTTACTAAAAAGCCTGTTTAATTACTCCTGTTAACGGTACTTTAAATCGTCTGTAAGAATGGCCGAATCTGCTTAGGTGGGCAGGACATTCGGTGTCAGCCTCACCTACACTATCTGGGCAGGTCAGAGGCCCTTGAGACGAGCCGCCAGCCATCTGGGCCAGGCACCAAGCACCATTACTCCTCCACATCAACCTCAAAAACTGCACGGAGTTCCACAAAACACACACAGACCTTCCAAATCACATCTGAACAAAAGCTAAAGCAAGCAGCGTCACTGCCAACCATGCTTAATCCGTGAAGCCATTTAAACCGGGAGAGTAGCGTTTCATGTAGGAGGCAGAGGCAGGATCCTGCACTGATTTGCTCTAACTGTACTAACTTGAAAACTTGCTACCTTCAGCTGTCACCCATGTCAGAAACGAGAACAGGGATCTCAGGTTGCTCCTGCGGATGAGTTCTTGAAGAAGGGTCTGTGCCTCACTCTGCACGTATAATTCTCAACACAGATGATATTAATACTGACTTTCATTTGCCACCTTAAAGCACCATTTCAGGCCTGTGCAGTATACTGTTAGAGCAGCAACATAATCTATCCCACGCCCTATCCCTGACAGATTTGTTCAACTTCATTCTCGACATCCTATTTCTTCTTGTTTTCTTTCATACAGCACGTTGAGAAGAATGCTAATGAAATGCTTCCTAAACCCTGGGTGTTTAAAAGCACATTTGTCCCTTCACAACATCTTTTCATACTTTGAAAAATTTACCGTGAGAAAAATCAGTAATTGCAGTTTAGTAACTTGAAAATACAGCTCCAACTTGGATTTGATATTTACTGAAAGCCTCAAGTTGCTGTTTACAAAAGGGACTTGTTTTGCTAAGTACATCAAACAGCTTTGCTCTATTAAATCATTTTCCAAGAAGATTAAACGGATTCCGTTCGCATTTGCATGAAAACTGACACCCTTATCTCGATGTTAAAGAGGCTTAATTCACTTAGCTGTCTGCAGCGTTTGTGACAAAAATGTTTATTGGGCCCAAGGCTGGAATTTTGAGACTACAGTTGTATCAGTTATCAATAAGTGATGTGATAAGTTTTTTAAATATGCAAATCAAGTTGCATTTTAATAAAACATCCTTTCAGCAAAGTGAACTCATTACTAAAAACAGCAGCTGCCACCTTTTTCATCAGACTCCATTACTTGAAAATTGAAAATTTTTCCCTGGAAGCCTTTGCCAAATCTTTCAGCTACTACTCACTCGACTCCGAAGATAGTCAGCTAGGTTTCGTCGTGTAAAGTTTGCAGCTGCAGTAGGAGACAATTCATAACCTGGAGAAGAAACGTGTGTATTTGATAACAGTACAAATCCATATTCGTGTTTCACTTCCTGACTTTCCATTCCTATTTTGAAATAGCAAGATACTCTTTAGTGACACAATGTGATGCCATTTGTCTAATTCCAGTTTATTCTGAAAGCTGTGAGCATAAAAAGGGCCCTCAAAATCCAGGTAGCTCATAGCTGTATACACCATTAAAATACACAGCTTCAAAAAATTAAAATACTATGGGTACATAGCCTGAATTTTTCAGCCCGTTCTATCAGGAAAACAGGTAACAGTTGTCATACAATGGATATATTAAGAGAAATATTTTATTAACAAGCTTATTGTGACATTTCTATTACAAATAGGTTACCCGGGCTTTGGATGAACCTCTTGCTTTATGCTATATAATCCTATCTCCATTTCCTCATCCTGCCTTCACTACTACCTTTGCTGGACACTAAAAATGCAGAAATCCTTAAAGCTAGAGAAGCTTTGAGAACGGCGCTTTCCACCAATGCTCAACTGTAAACTCCACCTATCATTAACCCTGCTTCCAAACCCTCAGGGAGTAACTGTCCTCCTTCACTCACCATTTCTCATTTTGTAGAGCTGAACATTTTTCTGGATGTATTCTGCAAACTGCACAGTGTCTCCAGCCTCCCCAACACACAGAAGCAGGATCTTTTCACTCATCTTAAACATTTTGTCATGGTCTAGGCAAAGAAAAATAACATTAAGCATCATGGTCAAGAGAAAGAATAAATTATTTTGCCAGTAATGTAACACATCACGATTTCTTCCAAAAGCAAGAAATTAAGAGACTCAGATAACTACGTTATGTCCTGGAGCACTACCAAAAAGTCTTCCTGAGCAGACCCTAATGTTCAGCTTCTCACAGTTGGTGGCACAGTACCCAAGACTTGTTAAACACATCACCAAGAGAAACTAAGGGAGGCACTTCCGAAACACATGGCCGTTCTTACACGGAAACAAAACTTCACACAGAATACTGTGTTCAGACAACGTTTTAACATTATACAGAGTGCTTCCTGGGTGCAGGAATAGGAATGTTGCTCAGTGACCATTCTACTTTATCTAAATATACCGAATCAGAAGCAAAACCTTTAGTATAAAGCTGAAATAGCGACACATCGAGCAAAAGCAATCGTCACAAATCCAGAACCAAATTCCACATCAAATGATACCCTCTTCCTGATATCCAGGACCGTCTCAAAAACTAGCAATTTAGGCGAGTGAGACTTTTTCAGAAACAAGTTCTTGCCTGTCATTATTTTTTGTAAAAAAATTGAACATTGAAGTATTGATTATAAACCATAAAACAGCCCACTGATATACATGAAAATTAAGGAACAGTAAGCTACGCCTGTACTCATAGTTGCAGTTTAAAAAAACTTGTCCGTGTATCTTTGAGGGAATCCAAGCTGTCACAATGGCAACACTGAAGACAATTCTGTGCTCACTCTAACACTGCAGTCTCATCTGATTAACGCAGACAGGCACTCAGATATCCAAGACAGAAAAATTCAAGCAGCTGTTTGTACGACAGAAGACAACTTCTCTAGACTGCAGGTAGGTCTATGGAACAACACTAAACTGCCACCTCTGAACTTCACAGTCTGTTTACTAAACACTGCTGAATAATCTCTGCTGCAAGATAGGTCTAAAGTGTCACAATCCCCTAATATGATTTTGAGAGTTATTAAAGGACCCAGTAGCTGCACAGGAGCTGCAGGTCTCCAGAGTTCAGGAAAGGCCACTGAAACCGATCAGCCCTTGCAACTGACTGACAAATCAAAGCAAGTGTTAGTAAACGCCAATGTTCTAAACAAATACCTGAAAACTGGGGCGTTGTTTCCCCCAAAGACAAATAAATACTATGTCCTAAGTATATTTGCTTTCAAGTTTATTAATAGACCTACTCAGAACCAACTTTAATTTACAAATCATTGCTTAAAGTGCTCGTGTTTGTATTTTGTATGTGCCACCACCCTTCACAGCCATCTTTGTAACACCACTGCAACTGACTCTTACAGACCTGAGTGAAATATTTTAGGTAGAAGCACTATAACTAAGTGCTAGCTATAACATTCATAATATTATGGGATGTTTATCAATACTGTAATCTACAACTTTGTTTTAAAAAAGAGCTTCTAAGCCACGGTATTTGGATCAAAAAAGATTACTGCACCTAGTAAATAAGCTTCTAGTCTGCATTACTGCAACAGCAGGCAGAAAAATTTATTTTAGAGAACTTCCAAGGCTTGATAATCCCTCAGATACTTTGCCACAAAAAAACAAAAACCATATTACAGTTTGGCTCACGCCTTGTGCTACAAATTCCGCTTACATTTATACTTCCAATAATTCCCTTTGTCCCTGAACTACATTTTACCAGTGAATTAGACACAAGCAAGCACTTAACCTCACCCACTGTTATCCCTGCACAATTTTTTAACACATCTACATTGCAGTGCAGAGCAAGGTTTGGGTTAACAACGCAAGGCTTACCAGACCCACCAAGTTAAGGTGACAACCCAACTCAGTGCCTTCATACCGGCTCAGGCTCGGATGCTTTCAGCTTAGAAGCCAAGAAACTTGGAAAGCGGCCCTTCGAGACCCAGGCTCGCCCTGAGTGACAGACCCCGGGCAGCAGCCCCCACAGCGAACAAACCTACACCGAAGCACTCGGCAGCCTTCTCCCTCGCCCTGGCTGCCTCAGGCGCGGTCAGAGCCACGCTCGGAGCACCCTACCCACACGCAGGGACCTCAGCCCCGGTCGCCTGCTCGTGACCGGACCCCACGGACACCCTGCCCGCCCAGGGCCCGTCCGGCTGGGCCGGGGCTCCCCGCCGGGCCTGCCCCGGGGAGGGCACAGCCAACGCCCCCCTCCGCCACTCGCGCCGCGCGGGCCTCGCCTCTCACCGTGCTTCATCTGCACGATGCTGGAGGCCGCTACCGTGTCGGCGGCCACCAGGACGTAGTCGGGGCCCTGGATGCCGATGAGGTACTCCATGGCGGCCGCGCTCCGCCGTCCCCTCAGGCCGCGCCGTGACACAGCGAAGCGCCGCCGCCGCCACCTCCCCCACACGATTGGGCGCAAGCGCCGGCGCGCAGCGATGACGCCNTATGAGCCTAAACATGATATGTTTAAACAGATTCTCCTTAGCGATGAGCAGGGACAAACCTTGCATTGCTCCTCCCGTGCCCAGGCTGCTGGGCAGTCCCTGGTGCCAGACTGGTTCTGGCTCTGTCCTTTCCCCAAGATGCCTCTGGGTCACCAGAGAATAGCGCCAGCTGAAGTTTTAGCTAGCAAAAGTTGCAGAGTCTTTCTTTCACATTTGTATTGCTTGCATCTGGCGGGCGCGCGGGCGCCGTTCCCCGTTCCCCACCCCGCCCCGTTTCAGAGCCGCCTGCGCCGGTCACACGGCTGGGCCTAACGAGCCCGGGGGCGGCGCCTGGGCGGGGCGCGGGGGGGCTCCCGTCGGGAACGGGGGCCGGGGTGCTCCTGGCAGCGCCCTGCCCTAGGCCTGGGCACGGGGGGGGCGCTGGAGGCGCCGGGCAGCCCGGGGTTTCCCCTCGGGCAGGTGTCGCGGGTTCTTGGTGCGGGGCAGAAGCCCTGTGAGGCTGGGTCTGTGGCGCCGTTGCCAGCCGAAGTGCCCCGTGCTTGCTGTTAAAGAGCACGGGTCCAAGGCAGGGGCTCGGCGCAGAGGATGGAGCGGTGACAATGGCGTGTCCCGCTCCTGCCCCACGCTCTGCAATAAAACCAGGCTGGCTCGGCGGTGTCGGCTCCAGCGAGCGGCTGGCTGCTCGCTGCCGGCGGCCTGCGGACGCCCAAGAGGAAAGAAAAACGCTCTACGCCCTCCTGGGATGGCAGCTGTTCCTTGGGCACAAATTATTTTGGAAATAAATGGCACTGCTGCAGCCTCTGATCTGTTGTAGTCAAAGGGAACTGAACTGTGAAGAGACAGTGAAATCCTTCCGGGAGCGATGGCGTGATTGCTTCGCGGCCCATCTTCCTGTGTCAAAAATAGCCAGCAGTGCCAGCCGCGTGCAGAGCCGAGCCCCGAGCTGCTGTGCAGGGCTCCCGGCAGTCTGTGGTCCGCAGCCGGTAACTACGAGTGCGTGCTCACCCGTCTGGTCCAGAGTTGCTTCTGCCGCCCCAAACACCTCCCCAGGCAGAATTCCGCGCAGCCGAAGGGATGAGCCCTGGCTTGACTCACGTATTGAGCCAATATAGGAATTTTTTCCCTGACTGATGTCCGTGCCAGCTACCAAGGGAAAACTCCTGAGCTGCAGACGTTCCTGCGGATTTTCCTGTCAGTTGACAGCTTCAGAGCTCCTCTGTGAGCTCAGGTAGAGAGCTTGGATGGCATCTCTCGTCACCTGGCTGGACACGGGTTCTGACAGCCGCTGATCAGCAAATGCTGTTCGTTGTTCCCTTCCTTTCCCCCCACTCGCAACCTACTTCAATTTCTCAGGGCAAAAAATGTCTTCGGTGGCTGTGCAGCACCCAGATGCTCCCAGGTGTGGCTGTAATGTAGACAATGAAGAGAAACAAAACAAATACTCAATTGCCTGGACATTATCTAACTGCAGGCGCCATCCTGGGGCAGAGTAACTCCAACTGGCACTTGGTTTATTGATTAGACTCTGCCACTGCCTGAGCCCCACCTAACACGTTCGCTAAGTGCGGCTCCGCAAAGACCCAGCCCCACACTAATGGAAGGGGCCACCAAAGCATTAAACCCCCACGGCAGTTGCCGTAAAGGAGGCAGCCCCAGGAAACAAAACTCTGGATATGACAGCGCATGGCAAACACCCAACTGCACCTATGCCGATAAAGTCACTGTATAATTATGAGAGCTGGGCATAACCTTTGTGTGGTTTTAAAAATACTAAACCTGCCAAAAAGCAACAGCGAATTGTCTTCAGGAAACAGTATAAATGAGTGTAAGCAGCAAATTCACCATTTTGACTGTTTTCCAATTGCCTGTAGCTACACTTGTTAAATCGAGTGCTGCGTGCATAAATCAAAACAGGATGTTTTCTTTTACCTAACAATGGCCAAGCTCTGTGCCAGTGCTTCGGTATTTTCGGTGTGGATCCAACCTGAAGTTTTAAACACATTTTCCCCTATAGATCTCCGTACGTGTTGCACGTGTCCGTACAGCCAGCCACTCTAACTTCGCAGTTATTGTTTGAGACCTTTTTAAGAGAAGGTTAACGAAAAATCAACAACTACCATCCTTGTTGATTTTTATTGGGCCCTAGGGTACAATTAAATGTTGAGCTTGTTATTGAATTTTCTTGACAGATTGAATTTCCCTGTTTAGGAAGCACACATACGTCAAGTACACACCTACCTCTCTTCCTGGGGTGAAGGCACTTCTGACATTATTACTTCGGTGTAAGGACAGCAGGGCATCTCTGCCCAGCAGAACCCAGGGAATATTTTCCACCATTAAAGGGAAATACTGCCGCGGCTGCAGTACAGATTAAAATTGAATGTGCCTTCACCTATTTTGTTTTCAGGACAAATATTGAGTTACGCGTATTTACACACGTGTGTGCTCCATAACCTTGGTGGGTGTTGTTCCAGGAACAAAAGCTGTGAATAGCACAGGGATGCTAAGCAGCCCACGTCAAACTCTTCCACGTCCTGAGACATCTGATACACAACAGACAGTTTCCAAGATCCTCTACTCAAAGACACTCAAAGACAGCGTGGTCCTCAGAGCATCTTTTCTCAGTCAGTCGGGATAAGTGATGGAGCTGACGCATCCAAGTACAAAGCAGGAACTGGAGCACTGGGAGCGAGAGGCTGTGACGGAGACAGGAGCTCGCCATCCCACCCTCCCATCACAGCTTCTAGCAAGTAAAGTACGTTTAGCTGGAAATGTGATATCTTCTTAAAAAGGAAGGTTGATCCTGTAAGGAACCCTGAAATTGGGGGGAAAAAAATAAAAAGAGATCACCCACAAAGGAGAAAGCGGTTTGAGTTCATGATGTAACTTGCCGTAAGTCCCTGGACTGCCCTACAACAACAAATCGGTGTAAAGATACATTGCAACGAAGGAAACTCAGCAAGGACAGGCTGGTTGAGAAAGGGAAAAATGGGAGGGCTGAGAAGTAGATAGAAAAGCTGTCAAGGAAGAATAGCTGTCGTGGTTTCTGTACAAAGGCAGGCAAGTAGTTAGTCATGTGGGAAAACCTATAAACCAATAAAAGTTAGTAAAAAGGTTCTCAGTACAGCCCAGAGTCCGCTCTGCGCCAAATGAGGATCCACGGAGCCCTGTTACAGCCGCTGGAGCTGTTTGCGCTGACACCAGCTGCGGACCTGACCTGGGCAGTAATTGCTCATCTCCAGTGATGCGGGCTGACCGGTTCTTCCTAATTTAGGATGATATTTACAGAGGAAAACATCGCAGTCTCTTTATTAGGTGCTGATTGCCCCGGCAGAGAGCCCAGTGCTGAGCAGAAAATGCAGGCAAGTCGTTACATCAACTGTTGGAAAACAAGTGTCCGCGAAGACCTAAGCTGGCTTTGCAAAGCTTGCAAACCTCGTTTTCTTCCTCGTTACATTTTTAGCCCTTCACACATTGTCCGTGAGATACCGCAGATGTTCTTACCTTTGCACAACGAGCTCGCTTTTACCTGGCCAGCCTGCACACTGCGGTGCCAGCTAGACTTCAGCTGCCTGGCTACCCTGAGTGCAATTGCTCTCTGGCAGTGTGTGGTTCTCATGTTAATGCTTAGCGGGCTTACCATGCTTCTGGCATTTGTAAACAGCAACGCACTTTACAGGGGCTCCCCACGGGGTCCATCCCGGGTCTGCATACGCCCAGGGGCACGGGGACTGTGCGAATTCACACGCGGTACAGATACAGCTCTGCCATACACAGATGTGCTGTGCAGGGAAGTTGCGATGCGGCTGCGGTCACTCAGCCAGGAGCTCAGCCAGCTTGCTGAACTCCTAGGCCACTGGCTAATTGCCTGACAACGGGCATCCCTCCTTCTTCCACCTGTTGTAACAGCAGAACATTTTTTTTAGAGGGGACACAGTGCCCTAAATGCGGCAGAGGAAAGGGAAGACTTTGCAGGTTCTCTCTCTGTCTCCAATCTGGTGATCCCAAGTTCATTTTCCCCTTTCAGAAGAGCGATGCTGAGCCCTTGTGGGTGCTTTGCCACTGCCTTGTGCTAAACCAAGCTGGGTGGTGCTGGCCTCAAGCATCTGGGCTCAGCTTTCTGCTCTGTCCTCGGCTCACAAGGCAGCCCAGCAGGCGTGGGGCCGTGGTATGATGCACCACTGCGGTATGGAGGTATTTTTCATTCTAGGGATTGTTTGACTAGTGTTTGCACTGGCTTTTGCCCTTTGCTGTCATCTCTCTCAATATGGTATTAGTAAAGATGATGTTCCAGTTACTGTAATGCCTAGACAAGGTTTCCTGCTAGGAGCTCGCTGCTTTCCAAAGGAAAGGATCCTCGTGTTCCTGCTATTTCAGGTGCAGGAAATGAAGGCGCAGAGAGGAGAAGTGATTTAGTGGAGATCACAGGGCAGGTTAGCAGACTGGATAGGAATAGAAACGTCTTGATTCACTGAGCTCCTCTCTAGCTGCTGAAGCGTGCCATTTGGATCACACAACCCTGGAATGAACTCTGCAAGGCTTACATGGAGCTTTGCTCTTAATCTGTCCGTCTGGGCTCCACAGAGCTCCCCAAGCTGACTTTCTATGAGCCTAAACATGATATGTTTAAACAGATTCTCCTTAGCGATGAGCAGGGACAAACCTTGCATTGCTCCTCCCGTGCCCAGGCTGCTGGGCAGTCCCTGGTGCCAGACTGGTTCTGGCTCTGTCCTTTCCCCAAGATGCCTCTGGGTCACCAGAGAATAGCGCCAGCTGAAGTTTTAGCTAGCAAAAGTTGCAGAGTCTTTCTTTCACATTTGTATTGCTTGCATCTCCTGCAAGATGAGGTCAGTGTGGAGGGAGGGTGTCCTCCTCTCCAGCTGCCAGCAAAACTCCTTCCTAAGAGTCCTTATTCTTGCCAAACTTGTCAGGAAATGTCAATGCCTGGGCAGTGTCGATCCTACGGGCCCTGCGTCCTGCAGCAGCCCCCCAGTACCGGGGGTGAGTGGGCTGCTCTGCTCCCCTGGTCCAGGGTCCGCTGCAGAGTGTTTACCCTCCACCTGTGATGGCAAGAACGGGGCATCCATTGGAGTGTGCAGGCGAAAATGGATTGTAACCTGCCGCCTGCCGTGTCAATAGAGCTGATTAGCGCTCGTATGTGTCTCTGGCAGGATTGATCTTGCAGGTGAGAACATTTCAGAGACCAGCTGGGGCCCTGCTCCTCGGCGGGATGCTCCTTCCTGAGCAGTTCTGTGGTGACCGTCGTTGTCTCCTTGCAGTGGGCAAGAGGATATTCACCACAAGCAGCTGGGGTTCCCGGGGGCGGGGAGTGTTATTTCCCAGTTTTCCCATTTCTGGAGCCTCCCCAGCAGCGCAGAGCATCACGGCTGCTTCCCGCCGTGCTAACTTTTGGTTCCTTCTCCCGGTTTGTTTTGCTGCTCAAACCTTGTCAGTGAGGCCAGAAAGCAACAGGCTCTGCAGGCTAATATTGCAAAATCTCAGTGACGCAAAAGCAGGGTGGTGATCCCAGTACGATGCCTAGCTTTGAGTGCTGTGTGACCCGTAACCGTACAGCTCTGCGGGGTCCGGCACGACGAGCCGTTTCATAACCATTGCTAATTGCAGAATTAAACCCTAAGAAGAAAAGCTGCTTCAAGTCATTGGATAGGTTTTTTCCCCGCTGAGGAGGCACAAATCAAGAAATCAAGATGTTTGACAAAACAAACGGAGATTTCTGCGGTGTTGTGGGAGATTTATAGACAGCAGCATCTAGGCAAAGCTCTCCCCAGCTCCTCTAGCTCTGTCCTGTTTGAATTCCTGCTGGTCACTGAATTATTACTTTTCTTACCATTTCCTGTGCTTTAAAAGTGGGGAAAGCGCAATCAAATTATCGTCATGCTTATTTGGTTAATTACCCATTTAGTTACTTATTCAGTTCATTAAAAAGACGCTGGCCGCTGTCAGTTTGGAGGAAATTCAGGGAGGCAGGCAGTTAGGAGACAGGATATAGGACGAAATAGGCCATTACTCCAGCCCAGCGAATGGCAATTTACGTCCCTTCTGTTCTGCTACGTCACTTTTGTGCATAGTTTGTTCTGGATTTTAAAAAAACCAAACCAACCAACCAACAAACAAGCGAAGAAAGCATTCTGCTGGAGATCACCGTTGCTTGCTAGAGTCCTTTTAGGTTTAATCCAAAGCTCTGCAGAAGACCAAACCACCTATTTTAGGACTCCTTTTTTCGGTTGAGAGAAATGTGCTGCTCCACAGGTCATAAGATGCCTGTAATTATGACCCTGAATAGATAGAAATGTTGCTTCTTGAGACAAATTCTATCTGACAGTTTTTACAGTACGTTCGTTCAGAGCAAAATGCCCTGTCCCCTGTCACCCGGATTGAAATTATTAAGAAAGACAGACATTTCACTGACAACTCTAGCCTCAGGGGGGAAAATATTCCTTCTGTTCCCCTCTGAAGGTCAGAGCTCACATAATGCAAAACACTTAGAACACGCGCGTACACATGCTCACACACATGCGGAATAAAACTTTCTCTTCAGCGGAGCTCTGGATAGATCTTACGGCAAACGGGAACCCGCTTCGCGTGTGTCTCAGAGAATTTTGGCCAAAAAAGATGAGCCTTACTTTTCTTCAATTGTAAGTTCTTGTTGTCTTGTAAACAAGCCCTTTGTCCTCAGCGTGTAAAGCACGTCGGTAGACGGTCATGTGTGCTCGCGTGTTCGTACTTCCGCTCGCGGGACACATACCCAGCCGTGGCACACCGGCACCGGCAACGCTTCTGACGGTCTGGAATCTGCAGGAAAGTCATGCTTCCCTGGCATGTGTTTGTTCTTTCAAAATATTTCCTGCCTTCTTTTCCTTACTGATAAAAGCCCATTTGCAACTTCTGTGTCCCACTTATCACTTACACTGCGTGGCCAGCTGTCATCTGGCCCGGTTTGTCACAGGGAAGTGTCCCTGTGCAGGGGATGCGCAGGTCCTCTCCATAGGGGCACCAACTCCTGTCTGTTCCAGAGCCTTTTGGTGCTCGAGGAAGGGCAAAGCCTGGCCCTTCAGCTCATCTCCAGTCCAGGCTCGACGTGTTAATACAGAGTACGCTGCTGCATATGAGCTGTCATTCACCGTGTCTTGCCTGTGGATCACTGGGCTCGCTCAATCTAGGGCTGAAAATTGGACTTGAGCCAAGGTGACGGGAGGTGGGAAACCAGACTGCAGTTCATTAACCTCTTCCCTTTGCACAAAGTAAAGCAGCGGCTCCGTCTTGCCTGTCTTTCCAGCAATCTGGCGTGCGCTGGGCTCACGCCAGGTCCCTGCTGACCATGTACATGGCCTGGTGTCATTTGCACCAAGTTTCCCTTGGCTGGACCCAGCTCCCAAGCACTGACTCTGCTTTTTCCTCCTGTCTTAGAAACGTTTTCTAAATGCGGGTGTTACTGGGCAGCTGGTTTGCAGCTCTCCTCCCGACACCCCAAGACAGAGCCCTTCTGAGATGCTGGCCCACACCTGTCTTCCAAAAACCACTGGATTAACGTCACCGTCTGCCCGGGGACCTGAGGGCGCCCCGATTGCACAGACCAGCTTGTTTCTTTGGCTGGCTAAGTGACGCGCCTCGGGACGCACACTGGCGTCGGTGGCAGAGCTGGAAACAGAGCTGGGAAGCCTTTGTTCTGTTTACTCACAGACAAAGGGTGGAAATCCCAAGTCCCGCTCTGTACTGCCTGCTCCGACCATGCCATCCCGCTGTGTTCTTGCCCAGTGGGAATGCAGCCCAGCCCGGAGCTCGTCTCCCCATCTTTGCTCTATCCATCACCTCCAAAAGCCTTGCAGGAGCTCTCTGGGACACCAGCGCCTGCCAGTCCCCTCTCCCAGTGCGTGTGCTGGTTTTTGTTCTTGCTTTCTAACACCACTGTTACCCCCCAGTGTGTAGAGACGCCAGGGTGCAGGGAGGCCGCAAGGGCTCCTCCCGGGCTCAGGGTGCCGTTAGCGGAGGGAGGCTGAGCGCTGCCCAGAGATGCTGTGCAGGAGCTACGGAGGGATGGAGAGGTGCTCGAAGGTCTTCCCGTGTGAAGGCAGGGCTGAGGGCAGGCTGGTGCGGAGCTGAGCAGGGAAAGCGGGGGGGCTGAGCAGGCAGCGCAGCCGGGAGCACCCCGAGGGCGGAGGAGGGAAGGGGAGCTCCCCTGCCCCAGCAAACCAGCGCGTCTCCCCGACCACAATTCCTGCAGGGACACCGGCTTCTGCACAGCATCTTCCCTCAGATCCGCAAGAATCTTAAAACTTTTCTTTTTTCTTTCTCTCACTCCCTCTTTTTCTAAGTTTAATTCTGAACAGCCGGCTGCGTTCAGCCTGACTGGTTTGTTATGGCTTATAATTTGTGTTAGGATTAATTAACTAATTACCGACAAATGTCCGTTGGCAAGATTCTGCTTCTGCTTGTCAACTTGAAGTATTTAATTATTTTAATCATTTACTTTCATCTTCAGAATTTATGCTCTTCCAAGAGCGTTTCTAGGCATCTTTTAATTATTATTCTGATTTTTTTTTCAGAGGGGTGGTGAGCTGGGGGGAGCGAGGTGGGGGATGGTATAATTTCTCATTAACTGTTTGAGAGAGGTAACTTCCTCGGAAACTCATCCTTGGTTTTCAAACCCTGGTGCAGAGAAGGGACAGTGTGAGATGAAGGTGGTGTGGGGATGCACAGAGAGGGCTGGCCTGGGCTTTCACTGCCCAGCTAAAGTCCTCCCGTTCCCAAAAGGGTTTCAGGGATCCAGACCTGGCGATGCCGCTGTACCTGTCCCCCCGTCTAGGGGCTCGAGCAGGCATTGATTTGCACAGATGCTTCCCTCACCAGGGGAGCGCTCAGGACACCCCGTTAGGCACAGAAGACTCTCTGCAGGATCAAAGTCCAGGTGGGCTCTCAGCCTTTGTGCCAGCAAGTAAATAAAAGCAAAGGTCATGGGAAAACATCCATTTATACAGATTTTTTCGTCTTTTAAAGACCATGAATTGCTTTAAAACCCACAAACGGAAGTCTGCTTTGAGCATCCCACAGGTTTGAACGGGGAAGGCAGCAGTGCATCAGGACAGATTTGGGCTGTGGGCGTGCATGGGAATCCCGGCTCCTGGTCGTGCTGCCGGCAGTGGGATGGGAGGGCAGCGGATAACAGGGACAGTGGGAAATTCAGCCAAGGATATCTTGCTTTTACAGGAAATTCCATAGGGCTGCTATAGCCAAGACCCTGCCAGAGAGCACCCTGAATGAAGAGACGATTTTCTCAGTAAAGCTGTGGACCCCCTTAAGATATCACAAATTTATTGCATTAATTCAATATATGCATTTAATTCTTCCCTTCCAAACACACTGGCCCTTGCTGTTCCTTCCCAGTTTCAATCTCAAGGCAGGGCAGCGTGCCACGGTAAGGTGACGGTACGTGTTTTCGGTTTGCACGCTTAGCACCCAGTCCATAGTCGCGCAGGCAAAGTGCCCCCATCCCGAACACAGAGGGTGCCTTGGGAAGCTTCCCTCGACAGCCTTCGCACTCGCACGGAGCTGCAATTTCATCCCGACAGCGAGAACTCAAGTCTGCACAGGTCTGCGTGCCGCACCCCAGAGTGCACCCACGGGCGACCGGCACAGGCACACATCCACTGGGCACCTGGCTCTCTGGCAGACCGAGCGGGTTCAGAGAGCACCGGGAGATGAAATGGCAACTCAGCACCTCCCCGTGCCCGGGCAGGTACCGGGAATACAGCCTCACGCTCAGCGCTAAGCAGCCAAGGGATCTAATCTCTCTTTTTCTTTCACACACCAGAGCTGCAGCGCTTCAGTGGGATTAAAACACGAGAGAAGAAAGCATGGTAAGATGATGCAAGACAGTGAAACTCGGAGGCTTTTGCTGATACTTTCCAGCAGACTTCCAGGCTTTTTATCTTGCCAAATGCTTTGTGCTGCCAAGAAACCAAATTCTGAGGTGCTTGCAAAAACCTTCCTTTGCTGGCCAGCAGCCCGGACGGGCACAGCCCCATGTCTTCGAGTGGGGCACACGTACCCTGCTGACTTCAGGAGGACTCTCTCTAGTAAAGACTAGCAAAGGATTCAGCCCCAAGAATATTTCTTTCCTGAAACAAATGAATCCCTTGGACCAGAGCGCTGATGCGAGTGTGCTATTTAAAAGGTTTCTTGAGGGTACGTAATTATATTGAAAATAATTAGGGGCAAGGCAGCAGTATTATTACGACTTATCATATCACTCTAAACTTAATCCAGACTGATCTATGGGAAGGCGTGGGGAATGCAGAAGATGGACCTTTCTTACATAAGACGAGTCCATAACATTGCCGGTTTCCTGGGCTGACATGGGAGGCAAGAGGCCAATTTCCCCTTGGGAGTCACCTGCTGAGGCCGGTACGTTCGTACAAGGAATGAATGGAGGGGACCGGGAAGGCTGAAGCATAGTCCCAGAGTCTCTGGAGTCTGAGATTCGGTGCTGATCGTTTGGTCCTTTAGTCAAACCTATGCTCCAGGACCTTCAAGGAGACATCCAAGGACCCTCGCCCTGAGACACGACAGCCCCTGGGGTGCGAGCTGCGAGGTGAGCGCAGGCTCCCTTGGAGCCCGGGGAAGCAGCGTTGCCCTGGTGAGTGCTCATGGAGAGACCTAAATGAGATGAGAGAGATCATCTTAGTTAACTTCAGAATCCTGTTAATTAGAAGCCTCCGTGCATTAAAAATTGCTCTACTGACCAGACCAAGTAGTTGGCTATACATGAAGGCAGAGGTACAGGCAGGTCAGGGACGGACCACATCCAGGACTTGCTTGGGGCACAGGCTGTCAAATGTCAGTGTTAAAAATACAGCTGGACCACCAAGGCTCCTCTGGAAGCGAAGCTGAGGACCCCCACAGCGGGGCCTGGCACGGCAGGAGGGGAAGAGGACTTTTCAGAGAGGACAAGAGCTGCTGTGGGACCATGAGAGAGAGATGTGGCCAAAACCCCAGGAGAGCTGGGCTGGAGGGGCTGGGAGAGCCTGCAGATAGGGAAACTGAGGCATAGGGAGAGACAGGGGACAGAGGAAGGCAGTGCAGAGCTGCGAACAGCCTCCACATCCCCCAGCTCCTGGGCCATAGGTACCCCATGGCCCTGAGACCAGCCCTGCGGAGGGCACGGGGGCTCGCAGGGCCCCAAAGGATCCTCCGCTCACTCCCAGCAGAAGGGGAACAGCTCCAGGGTCACCGGGGTGCAGGAGCCGGGCTGGGTGTAAGGGTACGTATGGGTCCTTGTGGGAAGGAGAGCCTCGTCCTATTGAAGGCTGACAGAATGAACTTCGGTTTATGCCCCTGGCAGTTTTTTACAGCTCAGCTATTCCATTTAGGGCTTGGGAGCCAGTGGAAGGAAGCTCGGATCGCTTCACTGACCAGCCATAACATCTAGCCAGTACATTAACTGCCCTGCTGCCCTGATCTGATGTGGTTTTACAGACAATAGCTACTGGCTATGTAGGCAATGTATAAATTAACATATTCTGCACAAACTAGGAGCATATTTAAATTAAAGGAGAGCGCCCTTTATTTGTCAATCATTCAACATCCACATTTTTACATTCCTTTAAAAAGACAATTTCAGTCCTTCTTAATCCTACCTCAAACTGTTCATCTTCGTGAGGGGAAAACGTCGTTTGATTGCTCAAGTGTGTGTTTGCCCCCCCTTCCCCTGCCTCTCTCCTTTAATTAAAACAACCCCAATCTGCTCTCCTGGCATTTCTTTCCCAGTTCGGCTCAGTAACTTGTGACCTTCGAGTCAGAGCACCTTCATTTCTGACCAGGCTGGAGCCCGCCTGGCACGCAGAGGTCAGAGATGCAGAGATAAAGGAGTCACCTCGCGAACGAGCCAGCAGACCACGGGTGCACAGCAGCGTTCGGGTCGGCCGTGGCCGCTGCCGCGCGTTGTGGAGAGGAGATTGCCGGGGCCGCTGCAGCGACAGACTTTACCTGCTGCTACTCTGGTATTGACGCCTGACGCTGCAGCAAAGCAAGAAATGGGCATTGGAGATGTATCGAATGGATGGATTGGACAAAATGGTACTCGAACGGGGAGAAAAAATGACCTGAGTGGTATCTTACGGACCTGCAGCAGCCGGAGTTCACTCATCCCTCACGTGCCATTTCTAATAATTTTAAGGGCTGTGTGACGCTGGTGCAAGAGCCCGAGAGGAGTTTCCCGTTTTGCATTTCCAAGAATCTCGGGGTTTCTCGGAGCTCTGCGGCTCCCTCCGTGGATTGCGATAGCTCAGCAAGTTGTCAAAGGGCTTTTGTCTTGACAGCAACTGTCAACAGTAAAGCACCTTGCCCTGCTAGACGGTCTGATCAGTCAACAGCGAGCTGTCCGGCAGCTTTCAGCAGGACAATACCATTTGAATATTTGAACCCCACCTCAGTTCTTTTTCTGCCTACAGAAAGCACAAGTTAAAGAGAAAAATGCAAAATAACCCACGTCCCGAAACCTTCCTGGCTGCCACATCCCAGCTCTAGCCCAGCTTCCCTCTCGCAACGCTGACGGAAAATAAAATATATTGCAAAGAAATGCCCGTTTGGCAAAGTTTGCCCTGTCTCTGCCTGTCAGCCAGATGCCGACACCTCGCTCTTCCCGGCAAACCAGGGCCAATGTGTTTATTTAAGACCAAATCAGCATCGATCGGGGTCTGTCAGTCACTCTCCTGGAATAAAGCGCTGGGGACGCGGTGGGGTTTGGAGCGCGGGGGGACGGTAATGGACACACGCTCCAATGAGCTTGCGGCCATTTCACTAAATGGCCCAAGGCTGGAATTCTTTTATTATTATTATTTAGAAAATAAACATTTTGTTGGGTAAGAAACGGTATTTAAGGTGCTGAAATGGAGCTTTCTTTAGCCCTGAAGAGCCTTTCCCGCAACCGTCTGCAGCCAGGCACCTTCGGAGAGGATTTGGAGGAGCCGGCTTGGTGCTGAGCCCGGTGCGTGGGGCAGCCCCAGCTTGGCCTGCAGCGGTACCGGGGGGCAGAGGAGGCAGGAGCGCTGCTCCCGTGGGGCAGCACGGATCCTGCACGGCTTCCTGGGGTGCCTGGGCAGCAGCAAGACGCACGATCCGGTGGCATCGCAGTGCCACGTGGGACCCGGCTGTTAACAACGCGCCTGAGAGGTGTGAAGGCTGCAGCGTACAAGAGGCTCCAAATTAGTAACACCACGCCAAGGGAAAACCACCGCGACTGCCCTCAGAGTGGAGCTGCCTCCTCCCAGCTGCCCTCCCCTCCTCCTCCCACCTGCCTTTCATTTTTCCTCATGCATGGAAGGTATTAATTACCCGACTTGCTTTAATGGCTCGCAGGAAGTGCCCTGCAGCAATCCCGGTGCGGAGCGAGCTTTGCCCGGTGCTCCGCAGCATGCATGGCCCCTGGGCTGCCAGCCGAGGAAGAGGAGCGCGGCGTGAAGCTGCCGGGGCACAAGGCGTTTCCCATGGCCCCGTGGAAGGGATCCCATTTTTCTGAGCCCTCTGAGCAACCCTTTTACCTCTGGTGTCCAGCTAAAGCAGCTCCCGCACCCTTGGGGTGGCTGCGTGGGGTTTGTTAACCTCTGGGACAGGCAAACCGCGACCTCTCACCTCCCAGTAATAAGCACAGCCGCTCGCTCCCACTCACTAACTTATTATTTGCTGCCGCTGAGCTGTGCCTAACCTTGCTGAGCTGTGCCTAACCTTGTTAACCTGCCAGGGAGAGCCCGGGGGAACAGGGCCAGGTAACTCGTCCCTCGCTGTGGCAGAGCAGAGGGGGACACGTCCTGCCCGCATCCTGCGGGAAAGACTCCGTCCTGCAGCGGGATGCAGTGCCGGGATCAGCGAGTGCTGCAGCAGCAAGGTGGGGGGGCCAGGACTCCCCCTTTCTGCTCCCAGCTCTGTGCTGCAGCTGTCAGAGGAGGAGTTTGGGCACCAGGCTTGTTTCTGGCGCAGAGGATGGTCACCAGCACCTCTCCTCTGGCTCCGTACGTGGCTCAGGGGGGCTGCAGGGCCCTCCTACAAAATTGCGTTTGCACCAGAAATTTTAATAAAGGATTTGGAAAATAAACAGGTAGAGCAGCTGGGTATGGTGGGGTTTAACCCCAGCAACGTCTGCCTCAGCACTGAAATCTGGGGTGCAGCTCGCTGGGGAGCTCCTGAACTTAAACGTGGGCTGTTCCCAGCTCCCGGCCACTGCTTTCTTTGCACCACCCTAAAACCGAAGGCGATGCGCTCATCAGATTGATCTGCAAACAGATCGATATGGGGCAGCCCCAGCCCGGCTGAGCAATGGGCTTGTGGCAGGGGCTGGGTCCGCACCTCAGCCCTGGGGTTCCTAGAACCCTCTGGCCCTGGACAGCTGGGATCCTCTGGGAAGGAAGGTGACAAAAACCCCCTCTGCTGGGAATGGCCGTTAATTCATAGATCATTTCACGGCCAAGGATGAGGGCTGGGTCTGAGCCCTGGCTCTGCTCTGCCCTTTCCCCACGCTGCCAACTCGATCCCTGCTTTCCGCACCGGGAAAACCCAGCGCCATCCCCTGCAAAGCCATTCGCCTGGTGCCCACCGGCGCGGGACCTGCGAGGCAGCAGGGCTGCGCGCGGGGAGCACGGGAATGGAGCAGCGACGCACGGCAGCAGAAGGGCATTAATCACCTCGCTGTGATTAGGGGCTCACTGAGCACCGGCCGCCTCAGGGCCTTTCTGCTCCCGTACCTCCGAGTGCCCCAGTTTGCCGTGCTCTCAGACAGACGCAGTCCGGGCGCACGCACGAGCCCTCGGCCCGGGGAGCGCTGGCTGGTTTGCATTCCTTCCGTTGGCTGCCGCTCCTTCCCACCCCCTGCCAGTTGCGACGGGATGATGTGTCGCCATGGTGGGAATGGCCGTTTCTTAATTGCTTCTAGCGCTTTGCTGCGCGGGAGACCAGTAAAAGCACAGTCTGCCTCCCACGTCGCTCCAGCTCCCAGCTGTAAGTCACCTTCCTGGGGCTGAAACTGTAGCCCAACCCAGGGGACCGGGGTCCGTCGGTCCGTCCCTCGTGGAGGACGGAGGCGGTGGCAACGGCAGGGCGGTCGAGGGCTGCCCGGAGGCTGGAGCCCCGGGAAGCGCCGTCAGAGGACGGGCTGGGGGAGCAGACGGGCTGAAAGCAGGGACAACGGGTGGGTGCATGGCCCAGGGAGAGGGCGGCCCGGGCCACGTCGTCCTGGGGAAGAGCACCCACCCCAGAAAGTCAAGTGCCAGAAGACGCGGAGATGCTTTTTTCCCATCTTGAAATACACCAATCTACTCACTTGGAGCCGTCCTTTTATTGCGTGGAGATGGATG
>VZSC01010967.1:45547-76340 GCA_013398225.1 Steatornis caripensis | reverse complement strand
GGAGATGAGATGTCCGAGGAGTATCCTCGCGTGAACTCGCGCCGTACGTCCGTCCACACGCGTTCCGTTCTGCCTCTGCTGCTCTTGCTGCCGAAGCGGCTTTTAACCAAAGACATATGGGGCCCATTAACACAGGTTTGCTTGTTTGCAGNGGGCTGAGGAGGGACCCTCCGTATGTGATAGGCATATCCAAGCCCCTGGGCAAGTGGCCGCACCACGAAACCTTTGGCGTCACGCTGGACGCCTCGCAGCCCGGCTGTGCTCGCCGGATAAGCTCGGCGTTTGGGCTTTAATGCTGCAGCTCTCTCAGCTGTTTTGAGGCTTTTATCGCTGGCTGCTGCAGGGAAAGAAAATCCCTCCTTCTTCACCAAAATGTGGTTTGAAATCTTTTTGCTTTGTTCTTGAAGGACAACGAAAATAATTTCAGATGAGGAAGGCAGGAAATAGAATTAAGTAGGTCGGTCCTCATCCAAACTTAACCCAGGTCCGTAGCCTGTAGGGACGAGACGTGCACTGAAAACCACGCTGCAGAAAAGCCGGGCCCTTCGCAGAGCTGTTGGTCTGCACCTAAAACCAGGTGGGGAGAAAAATGCAGACTTTCTTATAGCCTGCGCGTGCCTGAGGGCTTCCCCTGCAGGGAGCGCGTTTTGTGAGCTCCNAGCTGGCCGTCGGCACACGCGGTCCCATCAAGGTCAGGATGAATGCGGATGAGATTGAACCCTCAATGGACACAACGGATCCACTATGGCAAAGCCACTGACGCTTGCTTTCGCCTAACCTAGCGCTGAGCCCTTCCTNTCCCGTACCTCCGAGTGCCCCAGTTTGCCGTGCTCTCAGACAGACGCAGTCCGGGCGCGCGCACAAGCCCTCGGCCCGGGGAGCGCTGGCTGGTTTGCATTCCTTCCGTTGGCTGCCGCTCCTTCCCACCCCCTGCCAGTTGCGACGGGATGATGTGTCGCCATGGTGGGAATGGCCGTTTCTTAATTGCTTCTAGCGCTTTGCTGCGCGGGAGACCAGTAAAAGCACAGTCTGCCTCCCACGTCGCTCCAGCTCCCAGCTGTAAGTCACCTTCCTGGGGCTGAAACTGTAGCCCAACCCAGGGGACCGGGGTCCGTCGGTCCGTCCCTCGTGGAGGACGGAGGCGGTGGCAACGGCAGGGCGGTCGAGGGCTGCCCGGAGGCTGGAGCCCCGGGAAGCGCCGTCAGAGGACGGGCTGGGGGAGCAGACGGGCTGAAAGCAGGGACAACGGGTGGGTGCATGGCCCAGGGAGAGGGCGGCCCGGGCCACGTCGTCCTGGGGAAGAGCACCCACCCCAGAAAGTCAAGTGCCAGAAGACGCGGAGATGCTTTTTTCCCATCTTGAAATACACCAATCTACTCACTTGGAGCCGTCCTTTTATTGCGTGGAGATGGATGCGTAAGCACACGTTATTTGAACTTCACGGCTCTCCCATCCGTACATAAAACAGCCCAGGGAGCCAAAGTTGATTCATCTGTTTGCCACAGAAGATGGATCAGTTAGCAAATTATTTTATTGACCCGCAGCTCTGCTCAAGGTCATTTGTTTCGGTGGACAAGGCAGCATGCCTGGCAGGGCAAACAGGGCTGAGGAGGGACCCTCCGTATGTGATAGGCATATCCAAGCCCCTGGGCAAGTGGCCGCACCACGAAACCTTTGGCGTCACGCTGGACGCCTCGCAGCCCGGCTGTGCTCGCCGGATAAGCTCGGCGTTTGGGCTTTAATGCTGCAGCTCTCTCAGCTGTTTTGAGGCTTTTATCGCTGGCTGCTGCAGGGAAAGAAAATCCCTCCTTCTTCACCAAAATGTGGTTTGAAATCTTTTTGCTTTGTTCTTGAAGGACAACGAAAATAATTTCAGATGAGGAAGGCAGGAAATAGAATTAAGTAGGTCGGTCCTCATCCAAACTTAACCCAGGTCCGTAGCCTGTAGGGACGAGACGTGCACTGAAAACCACGCTGCAGAAAAGCCGGGCCCTTCGCAGAGCTGTTGGTCTGCACCTAAAACCAGGTGGGGAGAAAAATGCAGACTTTCTTATAGCCTGCGCGTGCCTGAGGGCTTCCCCTGCAGGGAGCGCGTTTTGTGAGCTCCCATGCTGCGCCGCGTCCTCGTGACGTCCCGCCGATGCGGAGAGACCCACGGCTGCCCCAGCACGGCTGCCCCTCGGCTCCCGCATCCCACACATCTACCGGAGCCACCCGCTGCTCCAGAGCATCTCTGCTTTTTGCTGTCCTCGCTGAGCCTCCCGTGAGCCCGGGGCCTCGCTAACCTCCATCGACTTCACCTAAACATCTATTAATTGATCGCTGCAGGGTTACCACAGGCTTCTGCTTGCGATCAGGGGAGATGAGATGTCCGAGGAGTATCCTCGCGTGAACTCCCGCCGTACGTCCGTCCACACGCGTTCCGTTCTGCCTCTGCTGCTCTTGCTGACGAAGCGGCTTTTAACCAAAGACATATGGGGCCCATTAACACAGGTTTGCTTGTTTGCAGAGCCCGATCTGAGGAAGAACTGGCTGATTTCAGCTTACAGTTAAAAATCTCAAGCCTAGATAAAACCACGTGCAGAAGCAGAGAGCAGAGAGCTGGTGCCAGCGCGGCAGCTGGCCGTCGGCACACGCGGTCCCATCAAGGTCAGGATGAATGCGGATGAGATTGAACCCTCAATGGACACAACGGATCCACTATGGCAAAGCCACTGACGCTTGCTTTCGCCTAACCTAGCGCTGAGCCCTTCCTACGGTAGTCTCGTCCCACCTGCAGTCTGCTCGGACGGAGGGGAAGGGAGCTGGGAGGAACGGCCGGGCTGCGGGCGCTCGCCACGGCTGCGCGGCTGCAAGAAAATGATCCTGATCAGAAGTACCTGGGCGGTCCCCCCGCCCCAAGAAATGGATCTAAAATAAAAGCTGGGCTTTCTCCATCTGTAGCCCCACCCCGGTCTTCACCCTTTTTTTCGACTTTACGAATGTGCCAGATGAAAAAAAAAAAAAAAACAAGAAAGGAAAAACAAAAAGGGAAAGTAGCACATCCCTTTGTGCAAGGCTTTCTTAAAATCCCTGTTAAGTTCCTGTACATGCTGACAGTTTTACAATTTACATGACAGCTGGCTTGCTTGGAGGAGATCTCTGTTAATTAAAATAACACAAAGGGAAAGAAGCGAAATCGTGTCAGCGGATAATTAATTCGGAGCAGGGCACCAGGCTGCGCGCCGATCCCGCTAACAAAACTCTGCAGGAATTCACAGCTTTACGGGGCCCAGCCCCGCTGAGCCTCCCAGGGCCGCGCTCACTGCTCGGCCCCCGTCCTCTGCACCGGGCTGGTCCCCTTCCCGGCAGGACACACGTCCCCGCGTCAGACCCGCCGTGCCCTGGGTGCAAGGCACTGCAGCCCGGGGGCAGCTGGGATTTGGGCACGTGCTTTCCCAAGGCGTCCGGGTCCGGCCGCAGCCCTCCTGCCCTCCTCCTCGCTGGCGCTCTCGCTCTCGGGAAGGGATGGTTTCTGCTCCTGCCCCTTTGCACCGAGCCCACGGCCATCGCTCGTCCCACACGCAAAGGCTGCTGGAGAGCATCTCATCCCCACCATCACCTCCGCTGCTCGATGCCGGGGCTTTCCAGGGCTGTGAGCAGCCGGCGGGGACCCCGGCTGGCGGCCAGCACAGCCGAGGCCAAATCATTCCTGGCAGCAGCCGGGCAGGTTATCTCCCCGCTCCAGCCCCGCTCAGCCGGGGAGGCCATCAGAAGCCGATCCAGCAGCAGCCACAGCCGCGCTGCTGGAGATGAGCTCTGTCCCTCTTGGCCGAGCGGCAAATCTGCGGCAGATTGAGCCGTTTCGGTGCCTCCCCGGCAGGATGGGATTTGTGCACGGGGCGAGGAGTGGGTGCGCGAGGGGAGGGAGGGTGGGCAGAGGGGGCTGTGGTGAGCCCCGGGAGGATTCGGGGAGTCTGGGGGGGCCGGGGGAGCGTGAAAAGAGCTCCTTCAGGGAGTAACAGAATTTAGCGGGACTGAGGGAAGCAGAGTGAGGCAAACCCTTGGCTGCCGGCCACGGGCCCAGGGCGCTGGCCGGGCACAGGCTGTGCCATCGCCATGCTCAGCTCCTGTCCTCACCGCCCTGGTGCCAGCGGTGGCACCTCACGGTGCCCCGATGCTGTCCTTCCCCTGGCAGGGACTGAGGCTGCGCCCAGCGCCCTCCGCAAACCCGGCCACTCAGCAACTCGCAGTTAAAGTTATGCTTAGTTAACTATTCTGCAGCTTGCTCTCGCTGCTTTAGTGTGCTGATCAGGCGGGCTTGGAGATGGGGAAAGGGAAAAAAAAACACAGAAAGGAAAGAGAAAGAGCAGCCCAGGGCTCCAAAGCAGCTGAGGTGTCAAAGACAGAGATTTAATGAATGCGCCTGCGGTTCACCTGAACAGATGAGCACAAGCTAGAAGGAGAGAAGGAAGAAAATGGAAAAAAGAAAGGATCATTTTTCAGATTGGCAGCTCCCCTCCCAGACATCTTTTAACAAGAGAGGAAAAAAAAGGCTTTAAAGGGCCAGCCATCTGCTTCCCTCCACCGCAGCGGGGACTCAGGCGCCCCGACACCCATCGCGGGGGTCGGGCTGGATTGGTGCTGTGGCTCCCAGACCGCCGGCTCCCCTCGGGGACCGGTTGCTGCTCGTGCGCTGGAGGACCAGGGTGCTGCGGGGCCCGAGGCAGGGGAAGGGCTGGAGAGGCGACCCGCAGAATCGGCGGCGAGAGGAGGCGAACCTGTCGGCTCATCCATCACCGCGTGCCAGACCCTGTTTGAAGGCAAGCAATAAGTGTCTGCCTGCAGAATAAATCTGTGCGCTAAACATGTTAATAAACAGCGGGGCGTTGCAGTAGCCAGCCCGGGTCAGCGGCTCTCCGCGCTGTCCGGAGCTGTGCCGGCACACCGCAGGCACCCGCACGAGCCCGGGCAGAGCCGCCCTGGGGCCTCCCCGTCCCCCACCATCCCACGCCCGGCTGGGCTCCCTCTGCTCCCACACTCGGTCCTGCCTCGGGAAGTTGCACGAGGAAGCCTGGGAGAGCTTCAGCTCTGGAGTTTCTTGGCAGTTTACGAAGAGAGAGACTTTCTTCCCCAGCGGCTCTGGGCAGCCCCTTTCCCGTTCTCCTTTGTAACCATTTCCCATGCGACTCACCCTAACCAGTGCCATGGCCAAGCAGTTGGCCACAAGTTTTATCCAATATTTCATTTTCGAATGTCTAGAGGGAACTATTTTAATAAAATCGTATTTAACACAATTGTATTAAATACAACACGTAATGCGTCCCAAGTCAGCACCTCCCCTCTGGCCCTTCATGCAGCGAGGGAAAAAGGTAAAGACCGCGCAAGAATATCCCTTAGAAAAGTCACAGCCACAAAGGGGCCAGCTGGCACAGCGGGGGAGCTGGGGGCACCCCGAGGGAGAGCGGACAAGGACCCACCGCCACCCCAGCAGTGCCCCGGGCAGCGTCCTCCTCCAAGGGCGGAGGGGGAACCAGGGCTCTTCCCAAGCCCAAGCAAACTCAGGCTGAGCCGTTCAAAACTCATCAACAAGAAGCTCTTGCCTGTTCTTGACCAGCCGGGCTCCTGAGCACTCGTTAACCACCGCAGAGGAGGGCGCAAGGCTGGCGCGGGGCAGGAGACAGGCAGCATTTCGGGTGCTGGAGGCACGGTGCCACAGCCCCTGCCTGCCTCCGGAGCCATAACCGGCCCGAGCAGAAGCGCCGTGCCGTGCCGGGAATGCCGCCTGGTCCTGGGGCACCTTGGGCGGTCGCAGGGTGGCTGTGGCAGAGGCGGCTCAGAGCAGCCTTGCCCCACGCTGGGCTTGGTGCCGTGGGTCCCTGCCAGGGCTCTTCTACAAGGACCTGACAAAATCTGGCTATTCCGTACGTGAGCAAGCAGGGGGCTGGTTTAACACCGAGAATTCAGTGCGCCTGCACTGAAAACTGCCCAACTGGCTCTGACGACTGAGCGTCCCAGCCCGCCTTGCAAACTAAACGACAGGAGACACAGGGCTTATTTTTCACCGCATCCCCTGCGCTTGCACGCACAGGCACTGCCGGGGCAGCTGGTTTAAAAGCGGCCAGTGCAGACCCTGCTCACCCTCGTACGGGCACTGCACTTCTCCTCATTTGCACATCGCTCCCAGAGCTCCCTGTGGGAACGGGGGCAGGAGTACTCCGAAATAAAAAAAGAAAAGCACCGCCCTGGTGTTTCTGTCCCTTGCAGCCGGGTGCTGGGACCTCGGGGTCCCCCCCAGCCCGCCCTCCACTGCACGGCCGGTGCTTGTGCGGTTGCTGCCATTAGGGCTCTCTGGGTGTCCTCATAGCTGCAGGACCACATTTTTGAAGGCAGGACTTTGATCTTACTTCCTAAGAGCTTCTCTTTCCCTTCCTTTTCCTGTGTGTTTTCCCTGGTTTTTGCCTCGTTACCCAGGTGAAGGCTGATGTTCCCCAAGGCGGCCGTGCCGGAGTCACCGTACCCATCTCGCTGCCCGCCGCAGCCTTGGCCGCCACGACCCGGAGGCACAGGGACGGGGCAGCGTTTCCTCTTGGAGCAAGTTTGTCCGTGGGCCTCTCCTGGGCAGAGGCTGCCAATCACGCTCAATACACCGAGCTCTGTCAGATCGGGTTCTTGTCAGGGAAAACACTGCGCTGGGGTCCTCCTTCGCCTCTTTTTTTCTCTGCGGTTGCTTTTTTCTTAATGTTTTCCATGATTTTGCGAAGGAAACCCTAACAACGGAGATGAGGGCGCTGCTCACGGCTCCCCGCCACGTGCTGCTCTGGCTCCCAGCGGCACCGCTGTCCCCAGGAACCAGGACCCCAAGCGCCACTACGCACCCGGAGAGGCGATGGGGACGGCACAGGGACAGCCCTGCATCCCGCGGGATGCGCCACCAAAGACCGGGCAGCCATAGGAGGCTGCCAGCCTCTCGGGATGTGCTGTTGGCGCAGCCCCAGAGTATCAAAGTCAGCCCAGATGAATAAATAAGTAAATCCTGTCCCCCGAACATTAGCATTTCTTCTTAAAACAGGCCCAGCCTTCTGGTCGCCGTAATCCTCCCCAACGCCAATCTCTGATTAAAACTCCGATGTTGAGTGAGTCGTAATCCTTGCCACCTCAGGGCTATTTTATTATTATTATTATTTTAATCCATTAAAACCTGTTTTCTCTAAATGAAATAAAATAGAGGCAGAGATAACAAAACTCATTGCTTTTTCATATATATATAAAAGACAGAAACATTTTGCATTTAAAAAAAAAGTTAATAAATGGCCGAGCCCCAACAGATGGGGGTGTGTGCGGAATTTGCATTTTTCAGATTAACATGCACGAGCGAAGATAGAAAACGCGCTTGCCCCGGGGAAATAATTTGAGAAATCTTTGCATATTTTATTTAAAAGCATGCCGCGTTAGGCAGGGTAATAATGCAGAGCGATGGTGATTAGGTTAGGCCTGGAGGGATCGCAGCCCGGGACCCTCCCTCCTCTCTGGCTCTGCCTCATCCTCTCCCCGAGCCCCCCAAACCCTTGGTGTGACACCCCAAAAAGCCAGCCCCGTCGGGGGTTACTGCATCGGTGGGAGCCATGCCGACACGGTTTAGCCCCGTGGATTTGGGGCGGTTCCCACCACATGGTCCGTGCGGTTCCGAGCGCCGCAGCGAGACGTGGGATGCTCCGGCCCCATGCGTGGCAGTAACGAGGAAATCCTCGCTCGGGGTTCAGCAATCCCGCAGGTCAGGCACCTCCCCGGGGCTCTGCAGATCCCCTGGGATTTACAGCGTCCCGCAGGGACAGTGGGGGTCCCAGCACCCCGATCCCGCAGGCTGCCTGGGAAATCCCGGCCACAAAGTTCGGGTCTGGCAGCACCGAGGTCCTGCTTCTGCGAAAGCAGGCTCAGCTGGCACGAAAGCAGTTGTGCCATCGTCTCCGGTTTGAAGTCAGGTGGTAAATCAAGGCTTATCCCTTAAAGTGCGTCTCAGCCTGGGAATGCTGCGTGTGGAACACTCTTTAAAAATGCACGGCCTTTGTGGATTGCGGCAGCTTGGAAGAAATTGGGTGATGTCTCCTACACCGCTTCCACTGGAGCACGAACACCCTGCTCGTCGCTTTTACAGATCTTCAAACCCTGGGTCCGAGAACACTTGACAAAGGTGTTTTGTCTCCCATCCCACAGCAAGGGACAGGGAAGGGGAAGCGTGCTGCACCTTGCGAGCCCGGAGCCGGGTGCAGCAGCCCCTCAAAGCCCCCAAGAGCCGTTCCCCCCTCGGGCTGCAGCGATGGGCAGCCTTTCCCCCGCCGCAGGGTTTCACCCCCCGGCACAGCCCCATGGGGTGCACGGCATCGGCTCGCATAGACCGCGCTGCTCCAGTCCTTGGGGTTTCAGACCACCCTTTGGGTTCCTTCCTGCTAATTAATACCTAAAATAATAGCGAAAGCCGGGGCAGATGGATGTACCCCTCCAGGAGCCCACCCCTGCGCAGAGCGGGAGCTGAGCCTCCGCAGGGTGACTGATCCTACAGCTCCCATTAACACCGGTGGTGTGAGGTTGGGTTAAATCCTGCGGTGCAGAAGCCCCAAGATGAAGGTGCCCACAGCTGTGCAGTTTAACAGGGTGATAATTGGGCAAGGGGAGGGGAAGGAGCATAAATAGGGGGCACAGCAGGGGCAGGGGCTTTTGCACTGAGCTGGAGGCTTTTTCCTTGGGGGAAGGGGGGCTTGGCGGCTGCCCCTGCAGTTTGGGGGGGTCTGCACGGGGGTCGCTCCTCTGAGCTTTGCTCTTGCTGGATGGGAAGCGGGTTAGTGGCGGGATCCCACGGAGCGTCTTTTCACAGGGGGTTTCTCCCATTCCTGCTGATGGAAAGGTAAACAGAGGGAGAAGCCCCGAGGCCTGTCCTGCTCAGAGATGAGCAAAGCTTTGCTTTCTTGCCTGGCTGATGCGTGCCAAGCCCGCAGCCTTCTCTTGGGCTGGGGGTGCTGGGCTGGAGGCTGTGCACCTCTGGCCTTGCTGGTGGGTGCAGCCAGAAGCCGAGCAGAGCCTAGCAGCAAAGGTAGCCCTGGGAGGAACTCTGCAGCCCTGCCTAAAAGGGATAAAAGCACCAAACCCAGGGCTAGGATGCTGCTTTAGCCTCGAAAAATCTTAACCTCTTCTTTAATGCAGGCCTCCTTATTCTGGCATTTGAAGCTTTGTCAGTTCTTCCCAGGTGATGAGGTCTTTTAAGAATTTGAAGTCATTTAAGAAATTCTTCAGCGGGGGTCGCAGGGGGCTGCGAGGACGACCGCCGTGTGCGATGCAAGGAAGGAGCTCGGAGCAGCCGTCCTAGCGTGCGGGAGAGCAGGGATCTGGGGCGCTGCCTTTCCCGGCTCGGCCCCATCTCGGGGGGTTCCCAGGTGCTTGCAAGCCCCCCTGCTCCTCCAGCCGCCCCTGTCCCCTCGCTGCCCAGCGGCAGCTTCTGCAGCCTCCAGACCTGGCTTAAGACCACGGCGAAAAGCCTCCTTGCTGGCAAAACCAGGCGCTCGGAAAGCTCCTGCCACTTCCCCAGCTTTGAAATCTGACCCAGAGCCTGGCTCTCTCCCTGTCTGCTCCCATTATTAATAAACTTTGAAGGGCTCCCTTCTGTCCTTAATGAGATTAGTGTTATTTTCATGCATTGCTGCAGGGCAAAGGACTGAAGAAGTGGCTGATCTGTAAACGAAAGGGTGCTAATCTATAGAGGGTGGGTCCCCCCCATTCTCATGGCCTCGGGGGCTGGGTGAGAGTAATCAATTAAAAGAGGGGATTAGAGGTGCTGTGGTCACCTACTTTATTGAGGTCGCCCTGACACCGTCCCGAAAGCTGGGGGCTCGCTGCGCAGGGTCCAGCCCGGTCACTGAGGCTCTTAGAAGGGGGGAAAGAAAAGCCGTAATCACCAGCGCTGTTTACACTCTGGACCCAAAGGAGCAGTAGGGGAAAATCTGTTGTTAATATATTAATGGGCACAATTTGCTTAGCGGGTCTGTCTGGGCTTTGTAAATTAATGCTAATTTAAAGCACAACCTCGCTCTTTTTTTTTTCTTTTTTCCCTCAACTTTATTCAAGCGCTTTCGTTTTGCCATGAACTTGAGAAGGAAAACTATACGACTTGACCAAATACGGTACTGCTTTTGCTTTGGTTTCATAGAGGTTGTTTTAAATGTGGATTATTTTAGGGAAGGAGAGGGTGGCCTGGCTCAGACTGAGCGCGTCAAAACACCGTTCCAGCGTCCGCAATTGTGCATAGAAGAGATTTTCACTCTGAGCTTTTTCCTCACCAGAAATACCTCGAGCGGCTTTGTGCAGGGGTTGCGTTGCAGCCCACGCTCTCCGCTGCCAGCCGGTCGCAAACAAGCCGTGCTGCCCCGACACCAGCAACACGGCGGCGTGCTCCCAGGATCTCTGTCCTTCCTTTTGGCTCGCAAATCTGTGTCTGAAAACAGCCGGAACCCTGACCTGCCTCCAGGCCTGTCTTTGGGGAAAGGAAGGAGCAGTTTCTTTGCTGTGGGACCCCGGCACTGACAGTAATTAAATGCCTCTTTGCAGCATCCTGGGCTGGAGCTGCAGCCGGGGACCGCGGCACACCCGAGCCCTGCGGAGCGGGATGCAGCGCATCCCTCACCTCTGCTCTAACATCCTTGCCTGAGATGTCCCAGCCACCCCTGGGTCACCCAGGGTGTCTGTCGACCACGTGCGGAGCGGTGCTTTCCGTCGCGGACAAGCCGTGCCCTGACCGCTGCCGGTTTGCAGAGGCGGCGGGGTGCAGGGCTTGGGCAGCGGTGCCAATTAGGAGTGCCGCGGTTGTCACCCGCAGACGTGGCTTGGTGGTGTTGTGCTAACGCTCATCCGCCCTGAGCGCCAGCGAGGAGCCGATGGGACGTGTCGCTGCCACCGTAACGTGTCCCCGGACCCCCTGCGGCGCCTGAGCGGGGTCCAAGCCCTCCCTGCTTCCCAGCGAGGACTCTCTGATGCTTCTCTCCTTGCTTCCATGTGCAAAAGCGATGTCAGTTTGGTTTTATCCCAAGCCCCGTTACTGTCTCGGTGATGGTTATGGGGTGCTAAAGGGATTAGCAGCCTCTGCCTTCTGCTGCGTGCGCCGGGTGGGCACGGCACCTTGCTCCGGCAGATAACGCGGGAGCAGCAATGCAGAAGTGGAGACTGTGAGAATAATTACCTTAATTTCAAGACCAACTTTAGACAGAAGAAGCCTGATGCTACGGGGAAAGATGGGTCCTTTCCCAGGCACTGGGGTGAACGTCAGGCCCAGAGAAAGGAGCTTTTCTTAAAACGATGGTTTTCTTAAAACGATGGGATTTTTGTGTTGGGGCGGTCGGCACCAGCTCCCGGCACCAAGTTGGGAGCTTGGAGGCAACAGCCATAAGGGAAAACCAGCTGGTCCGGCGGCACGGCCTCGGAAGGCCTTGAGTCAGGCCACTTAGCAGCTGCCATTTGCGATTAACGCTTTATAGGATTTTGCGTAAAAACAGGAGGAATAAAAGATTTCTTTGGGATTTCTTTTCCTCTTTAGAGGCTGGTTAGGTGTCAGCGGGGGCTGTGACGCGCTATGACCAGTGGCAGACATCTATTAAACCGCGTCAGAGATGGCAGCCGTACCCAAAGGGCACCCACTGCCCGTCCCATGGTGCTGAAAGGACTCTCCGGGGCACGGCGACTCGGCCCCATGGCCACGCTCGCTGCCAGTCCTTGCTCGCATCTTTCACCCCTTGATGCAGCTCCATGCAATTTCTTTTCCAGCTCGTTCACGTTCTCAGGCTCGTTCTCGGGCTTTTTCTTTCTCACGTGCGGCATCGACAGTCCCACCGCCTAGGATGGGTCAGAGGAGCCCCTGGGTGCAGGGTCTGGGCTGCGGTACGTGGCTGGGGACGGATCCTGCTCTGCGGTTCCCCAGGCTGTTGCAATTATTCCCTGGGGCTGGAGAGGCTGCTGGGGACGTGGTGGCTCTTGCTCCACCCTCAGCACCTCCGCTGAGCCCAGCGGCATCAGTGGTTTTGCATCCTCGGTTGGCTCCCAGTATCCCACCTCCAGCCTCCACGGGGTCCACGCCAGCCCGAGAATCGGCACTGCACCCCGCCGGGAAAGAGGGGCAGCGGTCCCCGCGCTTCGCCTCGCTGCACCCACCCCACCTCCTGCATCGAGTCCCCGTGAGGGGACGACCGCCCTGGAGGGGTCTCGCCGCAGAAAGCCCCTTCTGGTGGGCTGGGGCCGCCCCTCCGCGCCCCCCAGCCCCGCTGCTAAACCCTGCCCTTGGCAGCGGGTTTAATCCTCGCAGCCACAGGGTCCGGGCTGCATTGCCATGGGCGGTGGATTAGGGACCGGCCCCGCAGCACTCCTTTGTCCTCCCTATTGTGCAGCATTTTGCTCGCCTCTGCTCTAAACCTTGTAACCATTTTGCTGCCTTTTAAAACTGGGCTGAATAGGGGGTGGGATGGAGAGGGGTGGTGGGGGGAGAGGAGCCAAGGCTTTCAGGTTGAAGAGAAGCATTCAGGCTGCAGCTGCCCCGTCTCAGCACATTCCCCGTGACCCCCACGGGCACCGCGGCGGCCACCGAGCATCATTGGCAACTCGGCCGCTCCGGGACAATCCACCTGCTTGCTCAGGACAAGCACTTTCATGCCTATTGGGATTAGAGATTTTAAGTGTCGTTCCAAATTGTGCGGATAAACAGTCTTGTGAAAACTTGTTATCGTGGCGAAAAGGCCCCCGCCACCACCCTTAGTCCCCGGCCTTTTGTTCGGGCAATTTTTATTGCCGGATTGGATTTGATGAGGTTTAAGGTTTATTCTTAGGACTCCATTGAAGAGCTGATCCTTTGTCTCCCACCGTGGAGCGTGAAGAATATGAAACGTAGGCAAAAATAAATCTGCTTTTCACACGCATTAGCCCCCGGTACACGCGGGGACCACCAAACGCAGCTGAGAGCAGCAGCAGCCCCAGCCCTCCGCCCCTCCGTCTGCGCGGGGTCTGCTCCGGGCTCGCTGGGCTCCGGGCTCGCTGGGCTCTGCACCCTCTCCCCGAATCCCCTCGGCGCCCTCCGGGCTGGGGCAGACCCCGCATGGCGGGTGGCCATAGACGACTTTCTCCCGGTGCAGCCCGAACTGCAGGAGCCAGGCACGGGCTGGTACAGTGATAGGGATTTAGGAGGTGCCGGCTCTGCAAAGAACCCAAAACGCGGCGGTGGGAGAAGAGAGCATCCCTCCCTGCCCGCTCCCTCCAAAAAAATCCAACCCCACTGGCAGGTCAGTCCCTTAATCGCTTCATTTATCACCAGTCACTTCGGGAGAGATTAATCAGCAGGGTAATTCCTGAGGAAAGGTTGCTCCAGGGGCTGCCTTTCATTTGAGGGAAGCTCCCTCGCGTTTCACCTTTATTGCCGGGAACCTGCTCCGACACGCACCGCGCCGGCACGGCCACGGCTGCCCAAGCACCAGGGACGAGCCCACGCCCCGGGCTCCGTCCCCACCTCGTCCCCACCGCCATGGGGCTGCTGCCGAGCACAGGGCAAGGCTTGTGCCTGGGCTTTGAGCTGGTGACTCCCGAGCAGCCTCCAGGGCAGTTTTGGCAGCACCGGGAGCCGGCGGCAGGCGCCTGGCACGAGCTGAGCGGCTGAGTTTCTGGAGAGCCTGGAGCCGGCGGCAGAAAATCATGCAAAACTTGGTGGATTGGGCTGGTTCCAAGCCAAAAAACCAAAACAAAACGGGGCATGCAAAACCTGCTCAGAGCTGTGCCGGAGCAGGGCCGGCCTGGAGGAGTACAGCCGGCTTCGAGAGACGCCTCTCCCAGCGGCTCCCACCTCAGTCCTGGGGGGTGTCCGGGCCTGACCTCCAGGCCGGGAGCTGCCACGGCCTCGCGCTCCGCACACAAGCTGCCGAGGGACGTGCACGCTCCGGCCCGGCGCCGCAGGCAGCGGTGCAGCACTGCCCGACGCACGCCAGCTCACCACGGTCTGGACAAATGGACCTTGGGGGGACCCCAGCTCCCCCGTGAGACCCTTGGGCACGACAGCGCATCTTTACTTCTCGTGGCATCTCCTCAGCCGAGCCTCATCCCCCAAATGCCTGACCCTTGAACAAGAGTGAAAACCAAATAATAAATTAGAGGGAGAGAGGCAAAATTGAGTGGCAAAGAGGACAGGGAGGAGAAATCTCTCCTCGGTCAGGGCTTGAAAAGAGGTGGCAAATGCTCGGGATGGGATACGAGCGTGCCATCTCCGAGCATTTAGGACGCAGGATGTCCTCGGTGGATGCCCGCCGTCTGGGCAGTCGTCTCCCCACAACGTACCACAGCTGATACGGAGGAGAGGGATGCAGGACTCAGCCGCCGGAGTTAGCATGGCTGGGACGCCGAAGCCCGTGCCGCAGACTCACGACGGTTAGTGTCGCACTGTCCCGCCGGGCAGCCCGGGGCGGGGCTGGCATTGTGCTGCTGGGGCGCCAAGCCTGGCCCCCATCTGCCGCATCGCTTCCCACTTTGCATTTAGCACGATGATTCCCTAGATACCCAGTGATGTTCCAGCTCCTCCTGTTTGGATAAAATATCTGTAATTACACGCGTGCCTAATTCAAATTGTTTCCAGAGCGCGAGCCTAGCGCTTTGGACCCTGCTAAGCAACTTGGCAGGAGACTCCCTTGTCAACGGGGAGAAGCTGATGGCGGCACTTCTGCTCCTTGGGTGGGTGACCAGCACAGCCATTGGGTGACCCCCACCGCGTGCTAACAGCTCATTCCCAGCACCCGGAGAGGGTCTTCCCTGGGGTCCGGCATGTTCCCGAATGCACTTTAGATGTCTGATCCCATAGAGAGGAATAGGGACGGGGATTTCTACAGCTGCTCTTGGGCCTGCTGTGGCCATCCCCATTTTGAACCTGGGAGGGTGCAAGGAGTTCATGGATGTGCCCAAGGCCTCATGCGTAGCTGCAGAGACAGTGAATGCTTTCCCAAAAGCGACGCTGCCCGTCAGAAATTGTGGGGCTGGTGGAGAATGTACTGAGTGAGCTTCTTTGGCCTGTGCCGGGTCAGACGTCAAATTCGATTCTCGTTGTGGTCGCTTCTGGCCCTGCAGTCGATGGGCTCAGAACTGGGGCTGGCCAGGGAGCAACAACTGTTTCGTCAAATATTCAAGGTTTGGAAACTTGGTTTTCTTCCAGCTTGCAACCAAACCATGTCCTTTCAAAAGTTTTCCGTGGCGAGCTACCCCGACACGAGCACGTCCCAAAGAGCTGAGGGCTGTGGGCAGAAACCTCGCTACCACAGGCAGGGTGTCTTGGGGGGCAGCCCGCTCGCCAGCAGGTCAGCACGTCCCAGCGACGAGCACAACCAGCCCTGAGACCCCCCCGGTCCCCTCCCCGCTGCCCGCCCCGCGCACCCCGCTCCCCCGGTGTGGGCAGCCCCCGGCCCGCTGCTCCGGCAGGTCCCTGCCTGCGCTGTCAGGCAGCATTGTCTCCGCTTGGCGGGTTTCTTTCTGTGCGGGAGAGCCGTGCATCCCCTCTTAGCTGCGCTCAGCAGCCTTTCGCTGTCACATTGCGTTATTTGCTCGATGAGAAGTGACTGATGAACCTTCCCCCCGCTGCCTTCCCTTCCCTGCCAAACGCCTGGTAGCTGCCCGGCATCGCTAGGGCATGGGAGGGTGATGCTGGACGAGGGGACCCAAGACCTCAGCACCCATCGCTGCCCCTCTGCCCGCCAGCGTCCGTGGAGGCGGCACGGGTGGCTCGGGGATTGGGGATGGATATTATTTGGAGATCGGGAAGTGACATCTCAGCTGGGTTCCAAAGGCATGGCCCGATCCCCTCCTGGGGACGGCACGGGGTGGGCACCTCCCCACCCGGCTCCTGCCCGCTGCTGGTTTTGGGGGTGAGGGTCCGGGCAGAGCTGAGCCCCTCATCCATGGCGCTGCAGCCTACCCCGATGTTTCCCCCAACTCTTAATTCGTTCTCCACTATTTTTGTCTTCCCCTCCTCCCCCTCTCCGTCTCAGCTGCCTGATGAATGAAGGATGGGTTTTTAAGCCTTTTTTACCCCCAAGGCCCGCAGCGCTGGCTTGGCTGCTATCGCTGGGATAAATGCAGGCTTTTCGGCCCGGAGCAGCATCCGGCAGAGCTGCGCCGCCCCCCCTGTGCCGGGTTATCAATCCCCACTCAGCATCGCCAGCGCTGGGCTGGGTCCTCTCCACTGGGAGCCCTTTTCCTACCCTCTGGCCACCAGAAAGACCAGTGTGGCTTAATTCTGCACAGTATCAACACCAAACAGACTCAGCCCAACGCTACTGGCTTCTCTTAATTCGTCTTTGTATCCCTCGTTTTTCATGAATTTTTAAAAAGTTTCCATTTCTCTCCGCGCGTCCGTTTTATCCGCCGGGTTTCGGCGGGTTTGCCGGGGTGCGCGTGCTCCTGTGCCTGCGCGGGCTCTGCATCCCCCTCCTCGCCTTCCCGGAGAAAACAAAGGGGACGTCAGCTTGGATCTCTCCATCCCGGAAAGTTTTTGGATGGCTTGAGAAATAAAATCTCCCCCAGCTTGGCAGATGAAAGGGCCCTTGCGGTTATCAGACCCACGCCGCTCGGGTGCTGGCACGGCCCGGTGACACGGTGCTCTCCCTCTCGCCGGCAGCAGCCGCTCCTCCCGCCAGCACCGCTCGAGCATAAAAATACAGATGGTGCCACTTGCAGGGCAGGGCTGGAGCCGTGGGGTGCAAGGAGATCTTTGGAAGGCAAAACACAATTATCCGAACCCTCAATGGACTTAAAAAACCCAAATGCATGTGTTTGTTGTTTTGCTCTGGTGCAAAATGCGGCCCCCATCCATGACTGGGAACTGGAAGCCGCCTTCTCCCTCCCAGCCCTGTCCAGGGAGCAGCGGAATTAAGGCAGGACAGAGAAAAATGGAGATTCCAAGATGGAAAACACAGATAGAGCACGATACCGCAGCCAAGCCAGGGTCGTTCAGGGCCAGCGTTTCAGTTTGAATCTAAACACAGATAAGCTGAGAGTCTCCCTGCACCCACCCCGGCACGAGCGCTCCTCCGCTTCCACGGCACGCAGCGTCCCCAGGCCCGCGGGACGTCCCGGGGGGGCTGCCGCTTCCAGCCGTGCTGAGCCTGGCTCCCAGGGTGTGCAGCCCCGGCAGTTCGTGTCTGCAGAGGGTGGCAGCGGCGATGCCGCCGTCCTACGTGTGTCACGGCTGAGCTGGGACCCATCCTGGGCAGCCCCAGCCCCGTCCCAAGGTGCAGCAGCCGCCGGGGGGGTCGTCTCCCCCATCCCAGCCAAAAGGAACGAGCAGCGAGCCCCGTTTGGGGCTGGGTAGGTGTTTCTTGGCCATCTAAGCAGAACCTTTGTTTTTTAAGCCCTCGATCAAATGCTCATAGACAGGCAGCTTGCATGGCACTCGGATTATTATCCCCTTGGAGGAATAAAGTGCAACATTGAGGCTTCTGGGATTCAAACTGATGTTCCAGGGGTCTAGATATTTCAGTGCTGATGCTTAAAACCAGGAAGGCATTCCCTCCAGCAAGACAGCCACTACATCATACGGGGAACGCGCTATGAAATAATGATGTACAACTGGCCTTGAGGCACTCTTTGCAGCTTGATTGGCCTCAATGGCAGAAGAATAACCAGGAGTTTATTGCTCTCTCCTAGCGATCTTTACTCCCAGCTGTTTTCTCGGGGAGGCCTGGATCCCCTTACCTCATCCAAAGAGCCATGGGCTGCTGGCGAGGCGCTGAGCGCGGCCCGTTCCCAGGATGGGGCTCTGCTGTCACGGAGTGGATCACTGTGGGAAAATCCCCCCGACCTCTGCCCAAGGCAGACGATGAGACGGGCACGTCTTGGACCCCTTTCCCCCTCTTCCTGCAGGTGCAGCGAGCCCCCGGCGCAGCACCCAGCACCCCTGGCTCCAGCACCCCACCACACCGAACAGAGAGCACCCCGCTGCTCACCCCTTCACCAGCACCAGAACAACCCGGCGTGCCCGCGCCTCGGCGCTGCCCCTGGGCAAAGCCCCTGTGACGGCAGCGATGCCCGAGAGCCGATTTCTGCCCGCTGCCATCCCTGCTGCCTGGGCGGGAACAGGGGGCAAAGAGCGTTTTCACGCAGAAAGTTGTTGGCGATGCACAGCTCGCGGTGCTGTTTGCAGAGGGCAAAGGTGAGGTGGTTGCAGGTGATTTTTTTTTTTCTCTTTCCTTTTGAGGAGCCGGGCTGCAAATAGCCCGATTTCTAAGATTCCTCTATCATTAAAATGTAAATGAAAACAGACACGAAAACAATCTGAATTTCCAGCCGAGTTGCTCTTGCTTAATATTCTACCCCGAAGGGGGATGTGCGGAAGCAACAACATTTCAAAGGGAATCATTAAAGAAGGCAGGCTCAAACTGCGTTTTCATCAGATACCGTGGCAGAGCAGAGCACTCGGGGTCTTGCCCATCCCGCTGCTGCTGGAAAGGACAAGCGGGAAACAGCTTTGGAAAAAGGAAACGTCCCAGCCAGGACGAGGAGCACCCGCACGCCGTGCCGGGGCTGTGCCGGAGCGTGCGGCCTGGCCGGGGAGGCTCGCGCCCCAGCGTGGTTCAGCTCCGGCTGCGGGCAGGCTGGCAGCGCGTGGGGCTGCAGGTGCTCCGGGTGCACGTATGCGGGTGCAGCGTGATGCGCATGAGCCTGCGCGATCGGGCTGGGACGATGCGCAGGCTTTAATGCATCCTGAGTGTTTAGAAACGTCCTGGAAGGGCAGCGGGGTTTTGCGATGAGTGCTGACATGTCGGCAGTGCAGGCAGGGGGAAGACCCCGATGCTTCCCAAACCTGCCTGCAGTCCCCTGCCACCCCAGGCGCTCAGCATCACCCCTGCTTTGTTCTGTTTCAAGCAGGAGGGCGAGGTGACTGTATTTATACCACCCATGTAATGCATTTAAAATCAAGTACAAAATATGAGGGAGTGAGAACAGCCTGAAAAATAGTGGGCATCTTGGTCCAGCCACGCACCGGAGCACCTGGGCTGGGGAAAGGGCTGAGCCGTTTGGGTTGAATCCTGAACAGGGTACTTGCTGCCCAAATAAGCTGAAATGTCAGCAGCACTCTTGGCTGGCGCGGAATAGCTCAGAGTGCTGCGGGTTTACATTTAGCTTTCGCAGAGGTCACCGGCAAGCAGTTGCACAGAGGCTTGCGGGGTGCAGGAGCACCTCAACCAGAGCAGTGCAGGATTTGGCCCTGGTGCTGGCCCCAGCTAGCCACCCAGCTGAGGGAGGAAAGGAGAGGCTCCCGGGCAGCGGTGGCGCAGGGCTGCGGGGTGGCTGCGGGGTGGCTTCGGCGCTGCTCTGGGACGGTCCCCAAGCGCTGCAGGGACAGGTCTGGCAGCCGGGGGGTCTGTCCCAGCGGATGCTCCTGGAAGAAGAGCAGTGCACCAAGGCTCAGGGCCATGCATGAGCCCCCAGGACCTGCCTCTGGCCCTCGGGTCCCAACCGCTCGATGCCACTTACCCAGGGCTGCAGGAAAATGAAGCCTGGCTGGGCAAGGAGGGAGCGTCCCTCTGCTAAGAGGCAGGAGCAGCATCCTGAGCTCAGAGCTCTCCCCTCTGGGCATCCCACGGGCAATGCTCGCCAGGCAGGGGCAGGGCAGGTCCCCTCCAACTCTGGACCCGGACCCGGACCCGGACCCCCTCCTTTTCCCCACTGCCACCCCCATCCGCGCTTCCTGGGTTGCAGGGGGCTGCAGGATCCGTCCTGCTCCATGCCAGATGAGGGCCTGCGTGGAAAAGGCTCTCACCGGCCCGGCTCAGATGCCTGCAGGTGAGATGGCTGAGCCCTGCCTGGGGCGCAGCGAGGACAGAGCCCCTCCGCTCCCCACCACCCTCCCGGACCTCCCAGGCAGCGGCAGGTGCTCCCGGCACAGCGGCACATATGGATCCTATAAGGGCTGGGATCATCTCTCCAGGCAGCCTCGCTCCTCCGTGCACCGGGGAGTGGCAGGGAGGGATGGTGGCAGTGGGACCCCAGGGCCGCCCGGGGCGCAGAGCCCCTCGTCGTGCTGGGTGCTGCCCGGGTGCAGCGTTTGGGGTGAGGGGAGCAGCCCCTGGCTCACCCCGCCAGCCGAGAGCGAAGGAAAGCCCTTTTCCTGCTGTAAACAAAACATGTGAGATCTGGAAGTCTGAGACACAATAAACAGGGGATCCCGTGCTGCTTTAAGCGTGTCCCAGTCTGGATCTCTGGATGTTAATGGCCTGAGATGATTAATTCTCTTCTGTACTTTCATGGCATCAGTTATCACATCATTTGATTTTATTTTTAAAGACTTTTTTTTAAGCCCACAAAATACTGGAAAGAGTTAGAATGGATTCAAATTACAAGGTAAAATATTTCCCCCCAAAGCTTCATAAATACTGATTTTTTTTTTTAATGCTATTATTTTAACTTTCAAAGAAAGGCAGCGTTTGCCAAATCTTGCTTTGTGCACTAAAACCAGTCCAGTGTCACAGGGATTTAATATAATAATAACAATAAACTTTCAGAGGAGGCCTTAAAAACAAAGGGCCCTGTCTGCTGTGCATGGAAATTCCAGCTCAGACGCCCCGGGGTCCGTAGCTCGTTTCCCGCGTGCCAGGGGAGTGACCACGTGTGAGCCCCAGCCCCAGTGTGGCTCCCTGCTTCTGCCCAGCCCCGCACAACGGCCTGATCCAGACCCCACTGGTGATGCTGTCTTACCACCGCCCTGAGCAGGTTTTGAAACTGGAGCATCTCCTCGGAGCCCTCGAGAGCGGCATTATCCATCTGCGAGCTGAGGATCCAGCCCCTCATTTACCGAGGCTTGGAAATCCCTGAGGATGGAGACGAGATGTCCTCGGCGTGGTCCTTGGGCGCATCCCTGTCCCGAGCCCTACCCCAGTGCCTGCCCGTTGCACCCATCCTGCACGGGGCCAGATCTGCCCCCGCAGAGGGAGCTGAGCGCTGGGTGCGGTGGGGTCTGCAGGGTTACAGGGGCCGGGGCTGCAAGTGCCCAGGGGCACAGCAGGGTCCCTGCTCCCCCCAAGCTGGCTGAGGCTCAGCCTTGCAGCTTTTTGTGTCTTTATTGTTTTTCCCCATGCAGTTGGTCGGGTTTTTAATTAATTCCCAGATCTCATTCAGGCACCGGAGCTGGGGGTGGAAAAAAACTCTGTCTGAAGTTGATTTTGCAAATCAGCACTGGCCATCTCAATCCAGCTCTCGGGGCATAAGCATCGGGGCTCCCAATAACCGAGGAGGAAGCCTCTTGCTCGCAGAGCAGATCCGCCACTTTGATGTGCTCCCACAGTTATTCTTTCATTTCTTGAGCAAATAATCTGGATTTTCACAATATTTACCTTGGAAGTAATTATTTGCGTAAAGCATTTGACCAAGACAAACAGAGTTGCTGGGTCTCTCTGCGTGGCCGGGAGGTCTCCTGTTCCCCTAAACCTGCCGGAGTGTGTGCTGCGCAGGCAGCAGCCAAGGTGGAAAACGGGCCTTAAAGCTGAGCGCACGCGTGTCCTAAGGAACCCACCGAGGCCTGGGGACAAACCTCCTCGTAGGCCCAGCTTCCGGGCACCTGTGAGGACAGAAAAATGCAGCTGCTCTGCCCTTCATGATCTGCCAACGCAGCCCGTGCCTGTAAAAGCGGCTACTGCATCCCTGAATTCCCACAGATTCACAGGCTGCGAAGGAGAAGCAGGAAGGGGAGATGGGGGGGGAAGGTGAAGGAAGGTTCAAAGGCCTGCTACAGCTTCGGTTTTTCATCTCTAGTTAATCTCTGCAAGGCCTGAGGCAAAGTCACCTCTGGGTCAATACTCAGGTGTTTTTATCTGCCATCCCCATCTGCCCGGAGCTGCCTCCCGTCCCTCCCGATTAGCGGGGCCGCAGGGCAGGGCGGTTGGGTGCCCGGGGAATCCGGTCCCCCCGGTTCAAGCCATGCTTTCTGAGGGCAGAGGGTAAATCCACCCGACGCCCCACCGCCACGGGAGGAGCGGCACGCTTGAGATTTTAAAAGCAAAAAGACTTTTAAATTGAGCATGAATTAACCGCCGGTGTCGGTACAGCGCATCGCCGCTGGCGCGTGCCCAGGGACCCAGGGATGGGAGGAGGGTGCCAAGACCCCTGTCCTCAACCTGCCCTCTGGTCCCCTCACGTCCCCTCACGTCCCAACACGTGCCCGCTGCGCGCCCGAGCAGGCTTGTGATGGGCAATAAAGGAACAAATCCACCCGGGGCTCGGCTCTTTCACCTCCAAGGCTTTTATTAAAGTGTGCAACTTGCTCACGATCACACGTCTGGGACATGACACAGGCAGCAGGTGCTGGACACGAGCGAGCAGGAGGGCGGCGAGGCAGCGAGTGCGGTGCGAGGCTTGCAGGGATGCTGCCGGACTCCTCCGGCCCCCAGTGCTGAGTGCAGAGGCCAACACAGGGCACTTTGAGCCGAGTGTCCCCTTCACCACCGAAACGTCCTTTTCAGAAGCAGAGTTTTGCGGATCTCCTCGCTTTACCTATCGGCGGCAGCAGCCGCGGGCAGGAGCAGAGCCCGGCTGTGCCCCGGTGCAGGATGGAGGAGGCTGGGTGCAGCCCCTGGCCCCGCAGGCCGCCTCAGCCATGGTTATGGCTGTGGTTATTTATTTGTAGCGCGGTAGCATCCAGCGGTGGGTGGGAGCTGGGATCTGCCCAGGCTGCCAGGCTGTGCCGTCTTGCCGGCCGCTGGCACCAGAGCAGGGTCCTGGCGAAGTCACGGCCGCCTCTCAGCTCCGCTCCTCCGATGGCAGGAAGAAGTTTGGGTGGGGGGACACAGCAGCTCGGAAATCTCTCATCACCCTCCTTTTGCAGATGAGAAACAAAATGAGTGCCTGGCTTTGCACAGCAACTCTGGGCAGGATGGGGAGCGCGGTTCCCTCCTGGCTGAGCTCTCGGCTTGCAGCGAAACTGCCCACTGCTGCTGCTCTTTCCGCATCAGCAACTTAAATAGAATACATGTCACATTAACACTTAGTAAAATACAGCAAACAAACACAGCGCCTCCTTTTTAATCTCTATTTAAGAAGACTGTTCTTTGTATTCTGTATGCAGTCCTCACTGGATAAAGCGTAATTAGAAAAAAATACTCTCTTCGCTTTCGAATGATAAGTTAATATAAACACCAACAGCACAACTTTGCAAGCAGCTTCCTGATCACGCACCGTGTTAAAGCATCTCCCACGACAGACAGATGTGCATACATACACACTGGCTGTAAGGAAAAATCTAAATTAACTCTTCTTTAATACTGAATCCCAAAAAAATACATTGGATTTCAATCAGTCGACACTTAAATGCATTTTTAAGCATTCTGAGGTCACTTTTCAGAACGATTTTTTTTTCCCCTCTCTGTCCCTCTGCATGACTTTAGATCTTATCTGCAAAGCTTTTACACGTGCGTCGTTAGGCGGTGCACTGGGGCGAGTCCCGAGGAACAGCTCAGGACACCGTGCTTGCACCGAAAGCACCAGCAATGTTTAATGGTGGCTGGGTTGCTTCTGTACGGGCACACCGGTGCGGGCGTGAGGCGGGGGATGAGCTGGGCTTGTGCTTGTGCCCAAGCACGCGCTGAAGTGCTTTGCCCAGGTACGTGTAAAAGCTTCACTGCCCTAAGGCCCTCGCTGCCAGGCGGCTCCGGCACAGGGCGCTCACCGCAGGGCCCGTCCTGGCACATACGTGGCTCAGCCGCGCTCATACAAAGGACTGTAATTTAAAAGATGAGCCTCGTCACCCTGGGCTCAGCAAACCCCAAGGTCCTGAGGTGTCCCCAGCCTGATGCTGCATGGTCCCCAGTCTGGGGGGCATGGTGCAGAGGGAAAATCGAGATGAATGAGTCAGGGACTCTTGGCTACGTTGGAGAGAGACGGGAAGGACAGCGCGGGCACTCAGGCACCTGGCAAGTGCTCTGCAGCAGTGCACTGCATGGAGACGCTGCCAGCCAGCCCCGCGCCGGCCGGGAGGCCGAGGGCTGGGATGGGGCAGTGCCGGCGGCACCTCAGGGGCTGGGTGCAGCTGCGCCAGCGGGGCACACCGGGCTGTGCTGCATGCAGCGGATGAGCTCCTTGCGGTTGTCCAGGATGGTGTCGAAACTTTCCTGCAGCCGGTTCTGCTGGTCCACAACTTTCTGCTGGAGGCCGTGGATCCAGCNGAAGCCTGGCTGGGCAAGGAGGGAGCGTCCCTCTGCTAAGAGGCAGGAGCAGCATCCTGAGCTCAGAGCTCTCCCCTCTGGGCATCCCACGGGCAATGCTCGCCAGGCAGGGGCAGGGCAGGTCCCCTCCAACTCTGGACCCGGACCCGGACCCGGACCCCCTCCTTTTCCCCACTGCCACCCCCATCCGCGCTTCCTGGGTTGCAGGGGGCTGCAGGATCCGTCCTGCTCCATGCCAGATGAGGGCCTGCGTGGAAAAGGCTCTCACCGGCCCGGCTCAGATGCCTGCAGGTGAGATGGCTGAGCCCTGCCTGGGGCGCAGCGAGGACAGAGCCCCTCCGCTCCCCACCACCCTCCCGGACCTCCCAGGCAGCGGCAGGTGCTGCCGGCACAGCGGCACATATGGATCCTATAAGGGCTGGGATCATCTCTCCAGGCAGCCTCGCTCCTCCGTGCACCGGGGAGTGGCAGGGAGGGATGGTGGCAGTGGGACCCCAGGGCCGCCCGGGGCGCAGAGCCCCTCGTCGTGCTGGGTGCTGCCCGGGTGCAGCGTTTGGGGTGAGGGGAGCAGCCCCTGGCTCACCCCGCCAGCCGAGAGCGAAGGAAAGCCCTTTTCCTGCTGTAAACAAAACATGTGAGATCTGGAAGTCTGAGACACAATAAACAGGGGATCCCGTGCTGCTTTAAGCGTGTCCCAGTCTGGATCTCTGGATGTTAATGGCCTGAGATGATTAATTCTCTTCTGTACTTTCATGGCATCAGTTATCACATCATTTGATTTTATTTTTAAAGACTTTTTTTTAAGCCCACAAAATACTGGAAAGAGTTAGAATGGATTCAAATTACAAGGTAAAATATTTCCCCCCAAAGCTTCATAAATACTGATTTTTTTTTTTAATGCTATTATTTTAACTTTCAAAGAAAGGCAGCGTTTGCCAAATCTTGCTTTGTGCACTAAAACCAGTCCAGTGTCACAGGGATTTAATATAATAATAACAATAAACTTTCAGAGGAGGCCTTAAAAACAAAGGGCCCTGTCTGCTGTGCATGGAAATTCCAGCTCAGACGCCCCGGGGTCCGTAGCTCGTTTCCCGCGTGCCAGGGGAGTGACCACGTGTGAGCCCCAGCCCCAATGTGGCTCCCTGCTTCTGCCCAGCCCCGCACAATGGCCTGATCCAGACCCCACTGGCGATGCTGTCTTACCACCGCCCTGAGCAGGTTTTGAAACTGGAGCATCTCCTCGGAGCCCTCGAGAGCCGCATTATCCATCTGCGAGCTGAGGATCCAGCCCCTTATTTACCGAGGCTTGGAAATCCCTGAGGATGGAGACGAGATGTCCTCGGCGTGGTCCTTGGGCGCATCCCTGTCCCGAGCCCTACCCCAGTGCCTGCCCGTTGCACCCATCCTGCACGGGGCCAGATCTGCCCCCGCAGAGGGAGCTGAGCGCTGGGTGCGGTGGGGTCTGCAGGGTTACAGGGGCCGGGGCTGCAAGTGCCCAGGGGCACAGCAGGGTCCCTGCTCCCCCCAAGCTGGCTGAGGCTCAGCCTTGCAGCTTTTTGTGTCTTTATTGTTTTTCCCCATGCAGTTGGTCGGGTTTTTAATTAATTCCCAGATCTCATTCAGGCACCGGAGCTGGGGGTGGAAAAAAACTCTGTCTGAAGTTGATTTTGCAAATCAGCACTGGCCATCTCAATCCAGCTCTCGGGGCATAAGCATCGGGGCTCCCAATAACCGAGGAGGAAGCCTCTTGCTCGCAGAGCAGATCCGCCACTTTGATGTGCTCCCACAGTTATTCTTTCATTTCTTGAGCAAATAATCTGGATTTTCACAATATTTACCTTGGAAGTAATTATTTGCGTAAAGCATTTGACCAAGACAAACAGAGTTGCTGGGTCTCTCTGCGTGGCCGGGAGGTCTCCTGTTCCCCTAAACCTGCCGGAGTGTGTGCTGCGCAGGCAGCAGCCAAGGTGGAAAACGGGCCTTAAAGCTGAGCGCACGCGTGTCCTAAGGAACCCACCGAGGCCTGGGGACAAACCTCCTCGTAGGCCCAGCTTCCGGGCACCTGTGAGGACAGAAAAATGCAGCTGCTCTGCCCTTCATGATCTGCCAACGCAGCCCGTGCCTGTAAAAGCGGCTACTGCATCCCTGAATTCCCACAGATTCACAGGCTGCGAAGGAGAAGCAGGAAGGGGAGATGGGGGGGGAAGGTGAAGGAAGGTTCAAAGGCCTGCTACAGCTTCGGTTTTTCATCTCTAGTTAATCTCTGCAAGGCCTGAGGCAAAGTCACCTCTGGGTCAATACTCAGGTGTTTTTATCTGCCATCCCCATCTGCCCGGAGCTGCCTCCCGTCCCTCCCGATTAGCGGGGCCGCAGGGCAGGGCGGTTGGGTGCCCGGGGAATCCGGTCCCCCCGGTTCAAGCCATGCTTTCTGAGGGCAGAGGGTAAATCCACCCGACGCCCCACCGCCACGGGAGGAGCGGCACGCTTGAGATTTTAAAAGCAAAAAGACTTTTAAATTGAGCATGAATTAACCGCCGGTGTCGGTACAGCGCATCGCCGCTGGCGCGTGCCCAGGGACCCAGGGATGGGAGGAGGGTGCCAAGACCCCTGTCCTCAACCTGCCCTCTGGTCCCCTCACGTCCCCTCACGTCCCAACACGTGCCCGCTGCGCGCCCGAGCAGGCTTGTGATGGGCAATAAAGGAACAAATCCACCCGGGGCTCGGCTCTTTCACCTCCAAGGCTTTTATTAAAGTGTGCAACTTGCTCACGATCACACGTCTGGGACATGACACAGGCAGCAGGTGCTGGACACGAGCGAGCAGGAGGGCGGCGAGGCAGCGAGTGCGGTGCGAGGCTTGCAGGGATGCTGCCGGACTCCTCCGGCCCCCAGTGCTGAGTGCAGAGGCCAACACAGGGCACTTTGAGCCGAGTGTCCCCTTCACCACCGAAACGTCCTTTTCAGAAGCAGAGTTTTGCGGATCTCCTCGCTTTACCTATCGGCGGCAGCAGCCGCGGGCAGGAGCAGAGCCCGGCTGTGCCCCGGTGCAGGATGGAGGAGGCTGGGTGCAGCCCCTGGCCCCGCAGGCCGCCTCAGCCATGGTTATGGCTGTGGTTATTTATTTGTAGCGCGGTAGCATCCAGCGGTGGGTGGGAGCTGGGATCTGCCCAGGCTGCCAGGCTGTGCCGTCTTGCCGGCCGCTGGCACCAGAGCAGGGTCCTGGCGAAGTCACGGCCGCCTCTCAGCTCCGCTCCTCCGATGGCAGGAAGAAGTTTGGGTGGGGGGACACAGCAGCTCGGAAATCTCTCATCACCCTCCTTTTGCAGATGAGAAACAAAATGAGTGCCTGGCTTTGCACAGCAACTCTGGGCAGGATGGGGAGCGCGGTTCCCTCCTGGCTGAGCTCTCGGCTTGCAGCGAAACTGCCCACTGCTGCTGCTCTTTCCGCATCAGCAACTTAAATAGAATACATGTCACATTAACACTTAGTAAAATACAGCAAACAAACACAGCGCCTCCTTTTTAATCTCTATTTAAGAAGACTGTTCTTTGTATTCTGTATGCAGTCCTCACTGGATAAAGCGTAATTAGAAAAAAATACTCTCTTCGCTTTCGAATGATAAGTTAATATAAACACCAACAGCACAACTTTGCAAGCAGCTTCCTGATCACGCACCGTGTTAAAGCATCTCCCACGACAGACAGATGTGCATACATACACACTGGCTGTAAGGAAAAATCTAAATTAACTCTTCTTTAATACTGAATCCCAAAAAAATACATTGGATTTCAATCAGTCGACACTTAAATGCATTTTTAAGCATTCTGAGGTCACTTTTCAGAACGATTTTTTTTTCCCCTCTCTGTCCCTCTGCATGACTTTAGATCTTATCTGCAAAGCTTTTACACGTGCGTCGTTAGGCGGTGCACTGGGGCGAGTCCCGAGGAACAGCTCAGGACACCGTGCTTGCACCGAAAGCACCAGCAATGTTTAATGGTGGCTGGGTTGCTTCTGTACGGGCACACCGGTGCGGGCGTGAGGCGGGGGATGAGCTGGGCTTGTGCTTGTGCCCAAGCACGCGCTGAAGTGCTTTGCCCAGGTACGTGTAAAAGCTTCACTGCCCTAAGGCCCTCGCTGCCAGGCGGCTCCGGCACAGGGCGCTCACCGCAGGGCCCGTCCTGGCACATACGTGGCTCAGCCGCGCTCATACAAAGGACTGTAATTTAAAAGATGAGCCTCGTCACCCTGGGCTCAGCAAACCCCAAGGTCCTGAGGTGTCCCCAGCCTGATGCTGCATGGTCCCCAGTCTGGGGGGCATGGTGCAGAGGGAAAATCGAGATGAATGAGTCAGGGACTCTTGGCTACGTTGGAGAGAGACGGGAAGGACAGCGCGGGCACTCAGGCACCTGGCAAGTGCTCTGCAGCAGTGCACTGCATGGAGACGCTGCCAGCCAGCCCCGCGCCGGCCGGGAGGCCGAGGGCTGGGATGGGGCAGTGCCGGCGGCACCTCAGGGGCTGGGTGCAGCTGCGCCAGCGGGGCACACCGGGCTGTGCTGCATGCAGCGGATGAGCTCCTTGCGGTTGTCCAGGATGGTGTCGAAACTTTCCTGCAGCCGGTTCTGCTGGTCCACAACTTTCTGCTGGAGGCCGTGGATCCAGCGCAGCAGGGCCAGGCGCCGGTACATCACCAGCTGGATGTGGTGCTTCTCCTTCTCCCGTTCCTTGAAGCGCTCCTTGTCCTGCAGGTGCTGCACGGCCTCCACCAGCGCCGGGAAGAGGGTCCCCAGCTCCGGCTCAGCCGTCCCTGGCTGGGGTGGGCTCCCGGGGAGGGCGGCAGCGGCAGGAGGGTCCCAGGAGCTCCCGCAGGCACTGTCGGGACTGTCGATGCTGAGGGAGCTGCTGGCGTAGCCGTTGTCCTCCGTGGGGGACCTCAGCGGCTTGCCACATCCCCCAGCCAGCTCCTCGGCGGCGGCGTTTTGGCCCCCCGCCCCGCCAACCTCCGCTCCCTCGGGAGGGCTGCGCACCCCCGGCTCAGGGAGATGCGGCCGTGCAGCGCCCAGGCTCGGCGCAGCATCCCTAAGCCGGCCCTGGACCATCTGTCTCTGCATTAATAACAGCAGATTATCAGACGGATTTGTCGTGTTTTCGCTCCAACTGGAGGCCTCCTCCAGCGTAGACCCTGGCGCTGCCCAGCTCCAGTTCTTGTTGCTGTCACACACCTCTCCCACGAAGTTGGAGTTGGAGTCCTGCCTATGCCCGGCCCCCGGGACGGCCGTGCCCAGCGCCGAGCCCCTCCGGCCCTGCCGGAACGGGGCGTTCGCAGCGCCGGGTGGGCAGACGGCAAACATCTCGTCGGTCTCCTGCCTGCAAGAGAGACGCAGAGCTGTAACACGTCTGCGGGGCACGCGGGCTGGCACAGCCAGCACTCTGATCAGCTACAGCGAGATACAATATTCTCTTGCTTTATTTGCCTCTCCTTCAAGCTGCTGAGCCCAAGTCACGGGCCAGGCCAAAACCCAGCTGCTCAAGGCAGAAGGGCTCATCCTTTCTCAGCGTCTGCTCTCAGCGTGTCCCCAGGCAACATCATCCAGGGGCAACTTCTCACCCGATGCAGAAGCTTGGGGCAGGCACCCCCCACCCATCTCCCTTCCCTATGAGCTCCAGCCCAAACCCACGCTTTCCTGGCTTCCCTTCGGTGACTGTCAGAGGGCATCGCAGGGCGCCGGCACGCAGCCGGCACGCTCTGCTCCAGCAGTGTTTGTGCTTATGGTAGGTGCAATTAAGTCAGTGCTGGTAGAGGTTTGCTTGGAAGGAGCTGCTTTTCCAACAGCAATAAAATTAATTAAAGCAGGTCAGGCTGCCCGGGCTCCTCTGCACGAACTCTGCCATCTCCCCTGGCTTGGGCTGTGGCTCGGGTCTGGTCTCCGCCAGCGCCCAAACCAGCAACCCCACTGGGCTGCTTCCTTCTCTGCAGGACTGGGACCAGAAAAGGGAAGGCTAACCCAGCATTTCTTGCTGCGTATGAGAGCCGATCCCCGAGCCCTCTCCCACCAAGGACACGTTTGCAAGAATCACACGAAGGAAAACCCATCGAGTGCCCCGGTGTCACCCCTGAAAAGCAGCACGGAGGCAGGAGGGGTCGGGGTGCAGCGTGCCCAGCTCGGAGCGCAGGACACGGGCTGCAGCAGCAACGCGGTCCCCGCCAGCAGCAGGGAAGGGGCGCGAAGACGCGGTACAACCCTGGTCCCACCGCCTCGGCTGCGGGCCCGGCGGCTGGTTATGCCCCGCAGCGTGCACGATGCCTGGGGGGGGGCCGGGGAAGGAGAGCTCGGACCTAGACGTGCTGTTTGCAAGGGCAAGGATGGTAGCGGAGCGAGGGGGCCTGAGACCCTGCGCGTGGCTGGGGGCTCCCGAAGGCCCGGGCCCCCGCAACGTCGCGCCGCACACCCCCGCGCTGCCCGCGGCCAGTCCCGCTGCACAGGCCTGGGTGACACCGCCACAGAACTGCTCCCCCCGTGCAATCGCGGGGCCGGGGGGGGCTGTGCCGTGGGGGGACGCGTGCCCACAGCCGTGGGGCTCAGTGGCCCCGCACCTCCCGGCGACCC
>VZSC01010967.1:14491-44966 GCA_013398225.1 Steatornis caripensis | reverse complement strand
CGCGTGCCCCCACGGCACCTGGCGGGGGAGCTGCTCCCGTCAGCCCGGCCAGGGAGGAGGCCCCGAGGCGGGCTGGGTGCCTGCGGGCGCTTCCCGGTCTCCGGACGCTCCGACTCCTTCCCAGCCCCTGCCCCGGCGGCCCCGTGGGCCTCGGCGGGGCCCGCGCGCTCAGTGGGGGCTTTCCTGCCCTCGCCCGGAGCCGGGGAGCCCGCGCTGGGAAAGGACGGGGCTCAGCACCATCAAACGGCTCCCACGGGCCGGCACGGGGGTCACATGCAGCACCACGAGCGTTGGGGGAGACGAAGAGGCTTTGTGGGGCCCGGGGAGCCGCACCGTGGGGCAGGCAGGGTGCCGCAGACCCCCCGTCACCCGCAGAGCTGCCCCAAGCGGGGATGCGCTCGTCTCCTGCGTGCTCCACCTGATGTGGCCTTCGCCTGCGGCCCGCGGTGGCTCTGGGATAGACGTGGCGTGAGCACAGCGCCAGCACCCCAGGGGCTCCGCGGCCCGAGGCCACCCTGACCAAAGTGACTCAGGGCACCTCCTGCCCGCCCCAGAGGAAGAGGAGGAGGGGATGGAGGTGCTTTCGGGGTGAACAAAGATCCTCTCCAAAGCTCTGGAGTGTTGGAGGTGGAATGTGGGGGAGAAACATGTTCCGCCGTGACATTGCAAGGGTTCGGAGCTGTGGAATAACACTAATAAGTGATAAATAAGCTTTTTTAACTTCCCATCTGCCTGACAGGCCCCTAGGCAGCCTCTCCTGCTGCGGGCTGCCCCAGCTCCGATGGCTTCCACACCTCCTTCGAGGAGAAATCGGTGGGGTGGGACTGAGAGCTGTAACTGGGGCACTTGGGCTGCCGCACTTCTCCGAGGAAAGCCCGGGATTAAGGAAACAAAACCTTCCCGTCGCACAGGAAAGGCAGAAACTGACTGAGACGCGTCTGTGAACAGGCAGGAAGGGAAAAGGGTTTGGGCAAACAATGAGCTCTGATCTGCTCTGCCTTGAGCTGAGCATTTGCTTGGCGGTGCTGGTTTGTGTTTTGCACCCATTCGTGGCCTGAACTCAAAGCAAAGCAAAATACTCGTCACTGAGAGCAAGGAGGGAAGTTTGGTCCATTTGGGAACCTTCTTCTCTGCTTCACGGAGAGGAGGCGCCGCTGCAATAGGCCTTTTCCATCACCGGTTTAGACTTCACCAAGCAAAAGAAAACTGCAAGTTCAGCTGAAGTTTGGCTCGCGGGGCAGGAGCGGGGTTTGCTCCTCTCTCGGCTTTGCTCATCCCCACCCCAGGAATTCCCGCGGGGCCGACGGGTGCGGACGTGCCGGAGCCTGCTGCAAACCTGCTGCGTTGGCTGCGGCTCTGCTGGCGCTGTGGGAACCCGCCCCGCGTTTGGGGGGTACCTTCCCCAAATGTTGGCTGTGGCGGGAGCCGTGGCGGTGCCGTGTTTGCGGAGGGAGCTGGAAGCAGCGTTTGCAGGGGTCTGTTCTCCTGGGTTGGTTTTGTACTAGTGCAGCTCAGGTTCAGCCCAGCACTCCCAGCCCTGGGATTATCTGTATCTGATGCAGACCAGAGGGATTTGCTTCTTGCAATGAAAACAGCTCTGTTTCCCTGCGAGCCAGCCGTCCTCTGAGCCCCAGCTGCCTCTCGCCACAGGGATGCTGCCAGTGGGGACGGCTGTGGGGAACCCCATCCTGAGGCGCAGCAAAGAGGGGACACAGGGACTCAGGGAGGGCTGGGCTGATCCCTTCGGGGGCAGGGGGAAAGGGGAGGTTTGGAGGTGGAGGGGATTTAGCGATGGATTTCAGAGTCATCTTCCTCTCCTCTTCCCCCACTTAGTTCCAGAAATACATTAAAAGCTCTCCCTCCAGGAAATTAAAAATCATTTGAGAAGACTGAGCGCAGGACGTGATGTGCGGGGGTTTCGGAGCTGAGCGTCCTGGGTGAGATAAGCACAGTGCATCTCAGGGCTCAGAGGGGAGAAGGGTGCGGGAGTGACCCCCCAGAGCCACTCCAGAAGGCACTGGCACCAGATTTCTCCACCAAAGGAGGTCTCTGGGACCCTGGATGCAGCAGCCTTCCCCTGGGCTCAGCATCTGTCCTGGCTGTGGGAGGCCCCTTGCACCCAGGGGACTTCCGTGACCGCTGGGACCTTGCACTGGCAGAGACCCAGCACTGCCGTGAGGGTATGCCAGAGACAGGCGCCCGGCACTGGCCGTGGTGGAAATTGTCCTTCAAACCCAGCACCCAGCTCCCCACACCCCGCACTCGCCCCATGCGCGGGGCAGGCTGCCGTCTGCTTCTCATCTGCCGTGCGTCCCACTAACCGATGCAACGTGCCACGGGCTTTGAACAAAATTGGTCCCAGAAGGAGCCCTCGCGCTCGGCCCCGTGCCCGCGTCACATCGGCCCTGTTTCGTGGACGCAGCGGCGGGTGCCCAGCCTCTCTGCCAGGAAGGAGGTGCTGGGGAGCTGGAAGCCACCCAGTGCGGATGGGATAGGGGCTGCAGTGCCCGCGGAGGGATGGCCCCATGCAGAGCCCTGTCCAGTCCCGCCAGCAGGGACCAGGATGGTGGAGGGAGGGGAGAGGGCCTTTGGCGTTGGGCAGGGGCTGCCCCATCCTGCCCCGAGGGCAGTGACCCCACGGCCTTGCCGGGGAGCTGCGGGGTGCAGGAGCAGGTGAGTGCCAGCATTGCTGCTCCCCAGGTTCTGCCCGCACCCCCTGTGCCGAGCAATGCATGCCCCTGTGTGTGTGCTGCACGCCCACTGTGTGCACACCACCTCTTGGGCTGGGAGAGCAAGTGAGCACTGGTGCGCAGGGAGGCTGCGTGCGGGGGGAGGCGTGTGAGCTGGAGGCTGCAGCGCTAGAAGGAAATGAAACATTTTTTGGGAGATTTCCACATTCTTCCCCTCCCTGGGCTCCCATCGGTTCCCATCTCCCACCCTGTCCCACGTGGGGCACCGGCCTGGGAGCTGCACAGCACCCCTCTCGTGGATGGTGGCCCCGGTGGGGCCGTGCTCGGTCATGCAGCGATGGGCTCAGCCGGGCACCATTGTGGCCAAGAGCACCCACGCACCAGCCTGCCCGGGACACAACTCACCCAGAAATCACTGTCCCACCAGCGGGCTCAGCCCGGGACCCCAGTGCTGAGACGACGGACCTGTCCCGAAAGAGTTAAGGGTGAAACATTGCAAAAAAAAAATTAAGAAAGAAAAAAGTACCCTGAACCACATGCGACCTAACCTCCCCAGCGGCTCATCTGAGTTTAATAACAGAGGAGGGAAATCTCCCAAAAAGCTCTCAGAGAAATTAAAGTAAACAGCGTGCTGACCTCCAACCCTGCGCTGCCCCGCTGCTGACTCGGCCCGGCTGCAGCGGCCACCGGCAGCTCGGCACTCGGTGTAATTGTAAACATATTTCGGTAAATATGAGGAGGGGGGTGGTGGTCCTGGGGGAGCCGGTGCCCAGGCGGGAGCAGCTCTCCCAGCGCCCAGCAGAAACCGGGGCTGAGCGTTGGGTCAGCTGGCCACGGGGGATGCCGTGGACCGACGGCTCCGGGCTGCGTGGCTGTGCCGCATGCCTGGCTGCGAGGGGCTTTGCACGGCCAAGGCTTCGGGTCTGACATTCATGGTGGGAACAGGAGCCACCGGGACCGTCATGCTGCCCGGTGACTGCAGGCTCAAGGCTGGAAAACCTATCATCAGGAGCGCTGGTGGGCCCTGCTGATGGAGGGAGGAGGAGGATGCTGCTATAAAGGGTTTGTCCTCTTGGCCTCACAAAATTTAAAACCAATGCTCTCATTTTCATAGATCCTAGATCCTGGTCACTTTTGTAGGCTGAGAGAGAGAAAAGCAACCCCAGGCTGTGCGAGTGCTGGCGCTCCTCTGGCAAAGCCACCGGCCTCCGAGGGGGCAAGCGGGAGCTGAGCATTGCTGCCGGTGTAGCCTGGCCCTGGCCCTGCTCCATCCTCTCCCTGGTCCCCTTCTCCATTCCTGTCCCCATTCGCTTCTCTATCCCCATCCCTGTCCTGCCGTGCCCTTGTGCGCAGCATCCCATCGTCTGCGTTTCCCGTGGGGGTTTTGGGGGAAAACACCACTCAAAGGCAGGGGAAGGGGGCAGAGGAGGGGCTGGATCCGGATGAGCCGTGCTCCCCTGCCCCGCAGCCCCAGCACCCGGGCTGGACCTCCCTGTTTGCCATCTACCCGTAAAGCAAATTATATTTCAATCAGAATCAAAGGCAGTGACGGATGCGCTGTATTTGGTGAAAAATGCCAGGAATCCACAGCCAGATTGGATTTCAGAGGAGCCGGGAATCCCGCGGAGGCTGGACCATTTCCACGGGACTGGAGGTCAGAGCCTGCTCCCCGCAACAGCTCCCAGCCCCGAGGATCAGCCCTTGATGGTTCTGGGGAGAGGAAGAGGAGGAGGTGGAGGAAGGGGCCAGGGAGCCCGGCGGAGGCGTGAACCTCCCGCCGGAGGGACAAGCCATGGGTTGTGGGGACCCAGCTCTGTCCCCAGGACCCAGCGGTGGGACAGATCCCCCCCGGTCAAACCGCCCGTGCCCGGCGAGAAGCCTCCTTCCTCTTTGTTTTCCTAACGCCCAAAAAAGAGGTTTATCTCGGTTTGGGGATGCGCTCTGCCAAGAGAGCGAAGCTGGCGTCCTGCAGACATTTCCTCTGGGGTTTATCCGCTGCTGAGCTACAAAAGGGGAATATTGGCGCTGACTCCACCCCTTCCATGAGACCAGGACCCAAAAATCACCATTTCCTCTTGGCCTGTGAATCACTAATAAACTCCAGACAGAAAGGTCCGATTAGGAAATTGTTTGGGAAATGGAGAGGAAGGGGGAGGGACCGGCGCTCACCGCCTCGGCCGGTGGCTCTGGGCAGCTTTGCCCCAGAGCGTCACCTCCCTGCACCGCGGGACGGGTCCCTGCCTCGGGGTCCCCGCGTCTGCTCCCAGCTGCATCCCGAGTGCAGCCCAGCGGCCCTCCGAGTGCGGCTACAAAGTTCACGGGGGGATGGCGAAGGCTGGGGATGAAAATCCCCATGTGCATTCCAGCCTGTATTCTTACCTTCAACCTCTGTCCACCGGCTGTGCCAGGGAGGTCGGTGGCACTGAGTGAGATCGTCCCATCATTCGGTGGCCGTGGCCGTGCACTCGCCAGCCTCTGAGCGTGAGATCCCCGGCGCATGCCCGAGCTCTGCGCGCCCCTGGGCTGCCTTCTGCCCAAGGCAGACTCGGCCGTCGGCTGCTCACAGCCCATGACACGGGGGTGCTCCAGGCAGGGGCTCCCAGCTTGCAAATAGCATAGGGAAGGCAGCAGTGCCCACAGATTATGGATTACGAATTACAGNCCCCCGCCCCGGCACCGGCCAGCTGCCGCCAGCGCCACGCTCGTCCCAGTCGCTGTGAGCAGCACGGTCCTGCCAGCACCTGCTGGGGCTGCCATCGCGGGCCGACGGCGATGGCTGGGGGCAGCAGGGCGCGGTGCCGGAGTGCTCGGCGTGTGCTGGTGCCGGCCAGGTTCCCCCCAGCAGAAAAGGCCTTGGCGGCAGAAGGCGCCTTTTGAACCAAAAAGGACGTTTTCCGTATGCTTGACATCCTCTGCTTTTTAATAAAAATAGAAACACTGGCATTCCAGGGTTGGGCTCGTTTCCCTTCTGTTTCTCCNTGCTCACAGCCCATGACACGGGGGTGCTCCAGGCAGGGGCTCCCAGCTTGCAAATAGCATAGGGAAGGCAGCAGTGCCCACAGATTATGGATTACGAATTACAGATTACTGCTCAGCACACATTTGGGAACGCCTGTGCGGTTGCCCTCCCCAATACCTAGACATTTGAAGCGAAACAGGCCACTGCGGTGAGGCTCCCCTTAGGAAGGGCTGCTGTAATTAATTCGGAAGGGCTGGTGTAAGGGGACCTGCGCTGCCAACAGTCCGTGGCAGCGCTCAGCGCAGCACCGTCCTCATCCGCACCCCCCTGGCCACCACGGCCTCAGCACAGACCTCTCGGCAGCGATGGGACCATCCCCTCCGCGGCTCCCTGCGCCCCCGACGGCTGCGCGCTTGTCCCGAAACAGAAAGGCTCCGCGTTTGGACCTCATGATGCAGAAAACTTCAGGGTTTTGAAATGTCAGTCTTGGACACGAATCTGACGCGTTCCATAAATGCTTTAATTTATCCCTTTGTCACAATGTTCGATAAAAGGTTTCATTTCAGCTGCCCTGCTTTGATTAATAACTGTAACGGATCCTAACCTGAAGGAATTGTCTTATATTGCGTTCATGGAAATTAAATATTTGATTGCACATACTCAGAATTTTCTGATGTGGAAACAGCTCCATTGGAGAGCTTTGAACAAACTCTAATCAAAAAACACTTTGGGATTGGGGCTTTTTTTTTTGCCTCGGCTTCCCCTTCACCTACAACAACTCAAAACATCTGCTAAAATTCAAGCAGAGCAAAACCGGCTGAAAAAATTAGAATTTGGAGCGTACAATTAAATGCCTGTCCACATTGCAGCCAGGTGGGACGGCGGCACGCAGGGCCTGCGCACAGGGTGTCGATCTGTGAGGGAGCGGGGTCCCGCGGGGGCTGTCCCCCCCCCCGCCCCGGCACCGGCCAGCTGCCGCCAGCGCCACGCTCGTCCCAGTCGCTGTGAGCAGCACGGTCCTGCCAGCACCTGCTGGGGCTGCCATCGCGGGCCGACGGCGATGGCTGGGGGCAGCAGGGCGCGGTGCCGGAGTGCTCGGCGTGTGCTGGTGCCGGCCAGGTTCCCCCCAGCAGAAAAGGCCTTGGCGGCAGAAGGCGCCTTTTGAACCAAAAAGGACGTTTTCCGTATGCTTGACATCCTCTGCTTTTTAATAAAAATAGAAACACTGGCATTCCAGGGTTGGGCTCGTTTCCCTTCTGTTTCTCCCCTTTCCATGGCAGGGTGAGGGACTGAAATTTCCCTAAGCTCTGAGAAAAGGCAGAGAGATGGAAAGCAAGAGGGAAAACCAAAATCTCGCGGGCATTTGGGAACAGGAGCACTTTTCCGCAGGGATGGTGAGAGCAGGCGGCCGGCAGCCGCTCCTTTTTGGTGCTAATCCCATCCGCAGCCGGGCTCGGCCGTGCCGCAGGTACCCCTGTGCCGGACGGGGAGCAGTGGCACATTTTTGAGGTCGGAAAGCAGAGTTTTCAGCAATTAGAGCGGCATGCCAAGATAAACCCCTGCTTCCTGGCGGGTCCGTTCCCATCAGCCTGTTTGGGTCCCGGCGAGACGGACCCCGGCGAGGGGCTCTCCGGGCAGGAACAATCCAGCAAATTCTCTCTGCATGGGTGAAATTCCCTCCGCTACCGAGGTTATTATCTCCGAACAGGAACCAACAATATCCTTTCATTTAGGCACTAATTTGAACAATGTGCGCCGGCCGGGGGAGGAAGGGCGCTCGCTGCTCCAGAGCCTTTGAAAAATCCAGGCGGGAGCCAAACCAGAGGGAAAACAAAACCCCGTAATGATGCGCACGGCTCAGGGGTGCAGGGCTGCAATCCGGAGCTGGAGCCAGTGCTGGTGCCTGTGCCAGTGCCGTAGGCTCCAGCTGCACCACCTGTGCAAAGGGTAACGCTGGGAAGAGCCGTGGTGCTGCTGGCGCAGGGCACGGCACAGGGGCGCGTGGGGCACCGGGCACCTGTGTCCCAGCTCGTATCCAGGGAAAATTATTGTCGAGGCCGTCCTGGAGCGGAGGGCCTGGTCCATGGACGTGTGTTTTGCCCACTGGGAAAAATCACCTCCCCTGCTTAACCAGCCTGTTCAGCCTCGTCATTACAATTTCCACGGGGCTGGAGGGTGCAGTAAAACACTTTTAAACTTGTTCTATCATAAAGCTCATGCTAGGCACCAGGAAAAGTCAGAGTGCATAATTGATAACTATAAAAACATTTTAATTTCTGTTTCTCAGGAGCAGACAAGACAAACGCAGCAGGGAGAAGGGAGCACCCGCTGATGGCACGCGCGTCCCCTGCAGCTCCCCGCACCACCGCTCCAGCACCCAGGGGCCGGTGGCAGAGTCCGATGGGCTGCGGCCACCTTGCCCTGCGTGGTTTGCAATGGGACCAGCACGGGCTGCGATCCAACAGGGATCTCCACTGGCACATGGCCGGCAGCAGCAGCAAACCCATCCCATCCCCTCCCTATCTGCATCCCCATCACCATCCCCATCGCCATCCCTATCCCATCCCATCCCATCCCATCCCATCCTATCCCGTCCCCATCCCCACCCTCATTCCCATCCCATCCCCATCCCCGTGCTCAGTGGGATGCAGCATCCCATTCCCACTGGCCGCCTTGGTGCTGGTCCCTCCTGGGTACCCCCCATGGGGTCTTACAGGGAAATATGGGGGGATTTCTGCTGTATTTACTCTTAAAGCATAGCCGTTATGAATATTCACACCCGTGTGGGGAGAGCAGGCGCGCTCCCCGATGGGGATATCAGCTGGAACATCATCTAATTGATTACGTGGAAATTGCTCCTGGTGGAAAGGGAAGCCCTCGCCTCGCTCTCGGTGAATTAATTTAGCTTGTGCCGTTCTTCACTGTGCTCAATTAATCTTGTTAAGGTGATATAATTTTAGCTCGCACTTCGCACACGGGGGTATTGGGGAGGCCCTGGCTGATAACCACGGCAGGTGAGTTAATGACGGCGCAATGGGTCCCTTCATGTGGGAGGGACGGTGATGGGAGAGGGGCTCCTGCCCCACGCTGCTGGCCCTGGCCCCAACGTGCAGGATCAGCCCCGGGACCAGCGGGACCCCGGGGTGCCATCACTGCTGGGGGCCCTGGGCCACCGGGATGCAAGATGCTGGGTGCCGCANGTCCCTTCATGTGGGAGGGACGGTGATGGGAGAGGGGCTCCTGCCCCACGCTGCTGGCCCTGGCCCCAACGTGCAGGATCAGCCCCGGGACCAGCGGGACGCCGGGGTGCCATCACTGCCGGGGGCCCCGGGCCACCGGGATGCAAGATGCTGGGTGCCGCGCCTGGGACACCGGCGGGTCGGGTGCCTGGGCTGTCCCCAGCTCTGTGCCGAGACAAAGAGCACCGGCTCCCGCGGCCCCCCCGGCAGCTGGTGCGGGGGGACGTAATCCCACAAAAGTCCTGCTCCGGGGGGGATCAGCGGGAGAGGTGAGGGGCAGCCGCCGAGCCCCCGCCATCGCTGCCCCTTTCTATCCCTGCTATTGACTGCCTAAACAGTTCTTTGGTGATTACAATGTAAATATAGCTTTTCATGGAGTAAAGGCCTTTTATGGGATCCACACACACTTAACCACTTAACCCTGGCGACAAAAAGAGCAGTGAATGAGCTGTTTAGAGGCTGCTCGTGCAGAAAAGTGGGGCCTGAATAGGATTTGGGGATCTCTGTGTATCAATTGCTGTGCTCCGGGGGCCCGCAATGGGGCTTTGGGCGTTGGAGCATGTGCCAAAGGGCTCACGTGGGTACGGGCGCTGTGTCAGAAGAAAAAAAAGAAGAAGAAGAAGAAAAGCAGCTGCTTCTCTTTAATAAAACAATGATTTATTCATAGCGACTTGGGGAAGGGGCGGGGGGACACGGGGAAGCGCCAAAGCGATGCTCGCCCTGCTCCGAGCCCGCCTGGGGAGCGGGAGGCACGGGGACCCCCGAGCGGCCTGTGGGGCAGAGCCAGGTCCCATCGCAGCCCCAGCCGGGCAGCGAGGGGGTCCCTGCAGCTCCATCCACTCCCTCGGCCCTGAGCATCTTTGGGGGGCACAGGAGCCAGGGACTGGGGGACACCCCCTCTGCTCTCCCCTGCCACGCGGACACCTCTGCAGAGCCGGTGGCAGCCGGTGCCCCCCCGCCCTGGCGAAGCAGCGGGGCCGTGCACGGACACAGATGCAGGGGCCGACGTGGGGCTCGGTGTGCAGCCCCCCATGCCCAGGATGAGGCATTTTGGGACTGGCACTTGGTGTCCCGGGTTAATGAGGCCAGGCTGCCGTGGCCGTCCTTGCTGAAGGATGCTGCAGCTGGGCCAGGACCTCGTCCCGCCGGGATGGGCAGCTCGGGCCCATGGGTGCCAGGCTGGCAGTCGTGCGGCAGGGGCACGGGGCTCGGCCGCCCCCCCAGCTGCGCCCACCGCTGAACAAGAGAAGCCTTCATGGAGCGGGGGACAGGGGGGAGCAAACTCAAAGCAGATCTGAAATGAATGGCCTGAAATGAGGAGAGGCAGACGGACAAAGCCCGGGCTCGGCGAGGGAACAGGGGTTGGTGGGAGGGATGAAAACGCGGCAGCACATGGCCGGCTGCACAGAGGGAGAGCGGCCGACACCAGCACCAGCCGAGCCCCTTGCCGGTGGGATGCGGGTGTCCCCACTGCAGCATCTGGGTGTGCAGGGCCAGGGGTGAGCTGAGCCGGGACACAGCGGGTCAGGGGACGGCACCCAGCAATTTGCTCACACGGAGCAAAAGTCAGGGGGTGCGGGGACCCCGGCACAGACCCTCGGCATCGCCGCTCTGCAGCAGGGAAGCAACACTGGAGGGACCCCAGCGGGTCCCGTCCCCTCCTCGCTGCACCACAGCAGGATTGCGCTGAAGGCACGCAGGGCTGACGAGGAGCAGATCAAGTGAGGCTATGGCCCTATTTTTAGGCCTGTGCAGATGGAGGGATGAAAGCGGGGGGAGGCAGGGTAGGAACGGGAATGAAAGACAAACAAACGCCAAGCAGATGTTGGGAGTGGTGCTCTTCCCCTCGCAGGATGCGTGTGCGGCTCCTGGCGACACCGGCCTCGACACCCAGAGCCTGGGGGGCTGTGGGACCAGGGCAGAGCAGGTCACGATGTTGCCTCCTGCTCGTTGCCCATCACCGGGGTTCACACCAGCACCGCAGGGCTGTGGCACCACATCAGCCCTGCGCCCTCGTTAGCGGCCCCAGGCATCCTCCCCGGGGGAAAACTGTAACGAGTGTCAGGGAGGCAGATTGGTGCTGGGCTCATGGGGTGCCTGGGGAGGTGTGGGGACACGTCCCCCCCTCCACTCGCTGTCCTCGCCGGTGTCTGGCAGCACGGACAGGCAGCCGCGGGCTCCGGGAGCTCCGTGGACACTGTGTGGTGGAGCTGAGCCCCTGCTGCGGGACGATCGGGCAACGCCAACGTGGCTGGCCAAGTTTAGGTGGGGATCTTGCTGTCAAGTTCTTGCACTTTGAAATAAAAATACCCCACGGTCAATGCGGCACAGCTCTAGGGACGAAGCTGTTCCTTTACAGAGCCGATCCAATGCCCAGCTCACCCCGGCTCAGCCGCCAGCCTGCAGGCACCATCCTCAGCTGTGCCAGCCCCGGCGCATCCCTGCTGAGCCCTTCTTTGATGCCTGACGGTTTCTCGAGGTCTTGCCGGACTGGGGTCATCGCCAGCACCATGGTAGGATCTGTTTTGGCATCTCCAGTTTCCGTTCAAGCTGGAGACACCAGCGGTGTCGCCCACAGGCTTTTAGCAGGAGCCATGGACAAGACCCAGCCAGCGCACGGAAAATTCCCAACCCCTCCAAACTTCAGTAGGATTTGGGGCCTCGCTGTGGGCTGATGAGCATCAAATTCAGCTCCGCCAGCCCTGCTTTTGCCCCCTGCAGATGTTCGGGGGGGTCTTTGCCAACCGCGTTGACCCCATGTAATCTTTTCTTCCTTTTCTTTTCCCTTTCCAGCAGAAGGCGATGGGACGGGGTGACCGCAGCAGGTTGGGCTGGGGGCTGCGCGCAGCCAGGCAGCAGCACCTCCGAAGCTGTTATCATACTTTGGGCCTCGCGTCATCGCATCTCCGAAGATCACGCACGCTCCGCAAATCCATAGGCGGAGCAAAGGCTACCAAAATAAGGCCAGCGCTGCCTCCAAGATCATCCCCCCGGATGCCTCGCTCGGAGCTTTGTACCGAGAGCGTCACCCTCACATCACGTGAAATAGGGAACACACAGCAGGTGTAATTGCCTGGTGCTTTAATTATCTTCTTTACAGCAGTGGGCTGGACGGTTTCGCATTGGTTTTTGTTGGAGTGGCTGCAGCCGGGGCTGGCGATGGGATGAGCGTCCTGCAGGAGATGCCGGCTGTGCTCGTGCCTGCCCTGCTGTCAGAGCCGGGATGGGATAGGAAGCATCCTGGATGCCAAAACCTCTACACGGGTGCTTGACTGGGCTCCTGCTGCGGGGTGCCTCGGCGAGCCGCCCCGCAGAAGCCTCAAGCAACAGCGCCGTCCCACACCGCCACCGCACCAGCCTGGAGCTGCAACTGGGAAAACACCAGCCAAAGCAGCAGCTCCCGTAACTCACATTCCAAGGCAGGGATGGGGGATGCACAGGGCAGGATCGGGCCCCTGCTCTCCATCCAGGCGCGCTGGGCTGGGGAGCAGGAGGGAGGAAGGAAAAGCCTTTTTTTTTTTCTTTTTCCTCCTAATCTGGTGTTTAATTGTGAAAGGCTGGGGGTTTTCAAAGCCCTCCTTCACGCTTTGTGTAAAACAGAAATGCGGAAATACCACCTCTGCATATCCTGAGCAGCCGCGGAGGTGGCGTTAGCGCCTTGGCCGTTAATTATTCTTCCTGCACAGAAACAAGTCTCCATGAACCGTGGCTGCTGGAAAGCAGGCAGCGCAGAAAGACGCCGCCACGCTGGCCCGTGCCGCCCTCCGGCCGGGACCTTGGTGCTGAGCATGGCATGGCCCAGCGGCCACAACCAGCCGTGCCAGGATGCAGCGGGACGCCTGGGCTCCGAGCAGCATCTGCCATGGCAGAGGTGAGGGTTTGGGTGCTGCAGGCGGCTTTCGAGGTGCCGGGTGGGTGCGAGGACACATGTGAGCACGTGCACGTCTCGCCCTCCAAAGGGAACACGGCTCTCGGGTACCGATCCCCCATCACCGCGTGCACGAACATCATCCAATATTGAAAATCAATGGGCTACTGTAAGGGAAGCAGCACAGAGCGTGTTGCATGAAAACAGCCTTGAGGAGCAGAGAGAAAAAAACATTAGCTAAAAATAAAATTAATCTCTTGCAAAGCTGTAAGATTTGCTTCTCACCCCTCCCCCCTGCGCTGCAATCTTTTTTGTCATTTTCTTTAATTACAGCTGGTTTGGATCTCGGTGCCTGGAGAAGCAGAGCTGGAGTCGGCCATAAATCGGGTTTCTGGATGATACAAGAGAAAATAATAACCCCAAGGACTGAACATCTGTCCACACGGAGCACAGCAATGTTATAATTAATATTAATGACTAATAGTTCATATAGAATGAAACTTTTGCTTTACAGGTCACCTAATAAACCCAGCCCCACTGCAGGACTCAGAGCTATTTTCCATGTCACGAGCTTGGCCGGACTCTGCACAGCCAGGAGCCCCCGTGGCTCTGCTCCCCGCTGCCGGGCTCCTGCCCCGGGGGCAGCGGGGTCTGGCGAGGCCAGGCTGCTTCAGGCTCGGCTCTCAGTAATAAAGCAGCAAGCAAGGCGTCCCACCCACGCACGGCCCCTCGCAGCTCCCCGGCTGGGAAATCTCTGCTCAGTTTCAATTTGCCAATTGATTTCAGATCATTAATGAAGAACAGGCACCTGAGGTGTGCGAGGGCCGGCCTCGCGCAGGAGGAACTCCACCAGGACCCCAGTGCTGGCTGAGACGGACGCGGCCACCCCGAGCTCTGTCCTAGCACCTTCACGCAGTGCGAGCGGCGGCCGTGGGGACGGGGGGAGGAGGGGGCCCTGCACCGAGCCCAGCCAGCCATCCTCCCCCCCGGCTCACCCCTGCACCACGCGACACCTTTGCGGCGTCAGTCGTGCAGCGTGGGTTCCCCCTCACTGTTGTCTTTTCCTTCTTCGCGAGGAAAGCGCTCGCCCGTTAGTAACAGAGGGCTGCTGTTTTCTTTTGATATATTCTTACAGTGTACGTCTGTGTTTCTTGAATTACCTACTCCATGGCAGTTAGACTATAGCCATTCCTGCCCCTTACTGCTGCTCTGGCCTCTGTGTTTCCTTTTCTAATAACGGAGAACCCCAAGGAAAAGAAACAGCTGCTGTAAACATCACCTGATCTGCTCCAAAACCAAGCGCACGCTAAAGACATTTTCACGGGCCCAAAAATGTGCCCCATTCATCACTCCTGGAGAAAGGATGCACCAGCTAATGAGCAGGGCTGAAAGCCAGAGAGGGTAAATAATTGTGACACGGCTGCTCTAGAAGACACCCTCCCCGTCCGCACTTGCGTGGATGCCTGGGGGTCTTTTTGTCCTTTAACTCCCATATTGGGTCTGGGACGACTGATTAAAGGTCTAGGACAGATGAGGTGCAGGAGCTCACGTGATAAGCGCACACAAAACATACAGCACGCTTCTTTTCATGTGTCCACTCTGACATAATTTTTCACATGTTGGAAATACAGATGATTTTAGCCTGGGTCCATCTGGTTTCCCAAATAACCTGTCTATTTGATAAATAACATAAATTAAATTAGACAAGACAAACAAATAGTTTTTTTCTCTCCCCCTTTCAGTCTCTTGGCAAAAAGGAAAAAAAGGAAAAGAAAACATAATTCAGTGACTGCCTTGAGCCCCCGAGGAGCCGTGCGGTGGTGAAAGCTATGATTATAAACGTGTCTGCAATGTTAACCTTTAACACGGACCGAAGGCCGTTCCTTCCTCTGCTTTTAAGTTCTTTTTTAATTTCTTCAGTATCATTCAGGTTCCTAAGAGCTCATTCTCTCTGCAAACTCAGCAGGTGATATTGCATACTTAGCAGCACTCCTCTCGTGAAGGCTCCCAGGGCGCAGCGTGGGATCAGCTCAGATCCAAAAGGCTTTATTCCTCCTGTCCTTCGTGCGGGTAAGCGAAACCGAGGCAGAGACGCGCAGTTATTACAGCTGCCTAACTCGGATGAAAGCCCTGGTGCCCTACCACCGTGCACCCGCTTCGGCATCTCACGCCAAGGCAAAACCAAACGTCACCAATCCCGACCGTCAGCTGTAACTGGTCGGAGTTAGCCCAAGGTACGATTAGAGGGCAAAAGCAGTGAGCGAAGCGGGACGAGCTCTTCCTTCAGCCCAGGACGGCCCCACAGAGACCACTCCTGCACAGGCTGATGCACCACTGCCCCAGGGCTGTGCACAGGAGCCTCACTCCCAGCCTGTCGCCTCTCTGCCTCCACCCTTAGTCAATCCCTCCTTCCCAGCCGCTCTGGCCAGCCCCAGACTGCTCACAGCACTTCCAGCAGCAATAGGGTGGGGGGGGGATTTTTCTCCCCATTAGCACAGCGGCATCATGTCAGTGCCAGGAGGGACGAGCTGAATCGATACTTGAAAATGAGAAGGCAAGGCTGAGGTAACGTGCCAGACAGGAGGTGGGGTGGGGGGCAGCCCTGGAAGAGCCGGCCGGAAGGAGGCGAGGGATGAGAGCGGGGCAGCAGCACCGGCCGGAGCACAGGCTCAAACCCACAGCGCTCAGCCCTCGTGGGGAGATGGAGTCTGGCACAGTAAGCAGCAGCAGCACCTCAGCACGCGTTCAACCCCTCCTGCTACTGCGATTTCAGCTCCTCCAGGAGTCACCCCTGGCCTCCTACCCCCCACCCCCCCGCATGGAATACAGCGCTGACCAGCAGCATTCAGCAAACCCTGAACTCCTGAAAGGTTGTTGTGGGCGAAACGTTTACTCCGAACAACAGTAGCCAGAAATCTTCCCCTTCTCTGTATTTCAACATCTAAGCTCTTCAGGCCCCACAATATTTTTCTACTCTTGGCTGTAGGAAAAGTGTATTTTGAAGGGAAAACACTAAAGGGAAAGCAAAACAAATGCCATTGCCGTGGCTGGCATTTGCTGAGGAGAGACCACTTGGACAAAGCCAAGCTTCTAAAGGTGCTCTTAAAGACACCACCTTCTAATGCACAAACGTAGCAATTATAGGTCTACATGAACGTCATCCTTCACAAGGCCATAGAGCATGGAATACCGTAAGAATTTCCCCTTGAGTCAAGAGCATAGCTTAAGCTGTAACCATTCTTCCTTCCCCTTGTGCTAGAGGAAGAGCATTCTCTTGCTGCTCTCTAGCGGCAAGCGATATTAGCAAAATTAAGTGAAGATGCTGAATTTTGGAGCTTCGACTGTTTTTGCCCAGCAAATCCGCACTGAATTAGTACAACTTACAAATCAGTGCAAACACCACGATAGAGAATTAACTGGATATTCCGATAGCTTCTTTCAGGTATGTTGTTCTTCAAGAAACATCTGATAAGTGACCTTTCCTCCTTCATTCTCCCATCCCAAATCCAGGTATACTCATTACTAGATTGCTAGAATGAACTGAAATCAGCACACCTCGAGCCAACGGCAAAGGAAGTTTTCTCTAGGAACTAACAAAACCAAAAGTATTGAAGCAGTAAAAAGAAACACATTCTTAGGGCCAGGAATTTTGTGCAAACCTAAGTAGAAGACTTGAGAATTTACACTCCCATAAACACGGGGGGAGGGGGGGTGTTTTTGTTGTATTCCAACATAATTGCAGCTGTTCCTAGTGAAGGGCTTAGTTGTGGCTACAAAAGAAAAGCAGCAATAAAAAAAAAAAAAGAGACAGACAAACATTCTGGAACAAAACCCCCACATACACACAACTGAGTGAAATCCTGTAAATTAATTCCAACTGCCTCCAAAATTAAAAACATGTTTTATTGTAAAGTTGCACTCCGATTAGTACCATAATTCTTTATGAACATAATATACAGTAAAATACTTTACATGTAGCACACCAGGCGTATGCTTACGATGCTACAAAATTTACAGTTCAGGACACTTCTCTGACAGAGTCGGCAACCTAAGTACGGGACATCAAGTTCTAGAAAGAAGTTCCGTCTTACAGAGCACGCCACTGTCTTCCGATTATCTGGGCTCTACGTTCACACATCCAACGTGTAATCAGAACTGTCAGAAGTGCTGTACATTCTGTCTCGAGTTTCTCTCACACTATTTAGAATATTTGTGAATGATGGTTCCTTATTATTGAATTTCCTCTAGAGAGGAAATTTTCTAGAGAGGGCCTTTCATTACTAGCTGTTCAGGGATGATTTCTCTTGGATGAGTGCACCTTGCAGGAAAACAAGGGAACGGGTGATTTAAGAGTCTTCAGTTGGGCAAAACCAAACCAAACAACCAGCCCCCTGCCCCCAAGCAAATAAAAATCCTCAACACTCCTCCTTTTCCTCTCCCACATTGTTATTCACATTCTTCCCTCCCCACTCACATACGTTCATATGCACATGTAAGAATATAAACAGTAATAAAACCTCGGAAAGAAATCCTTATCACACTGCCTCATAAAAGACTGGGACCTTCTTTAAAAGTATACATTTCAAATATAAATTAGAGCTTCTTAAAATGTGAAGCTAATAAATGCTTAACAATAGAGAAAATAAGACATTGGAGGAAGCCATAGCTACCTTCGTACTCCAACTGTAAACAACGTATGTCCTGCCATAGATAACACTGCTCGCTTTTTACCCAAAGCTGCAGACGTACCTCCTTCATCTGTGCTTTAAGCTAACTGCAGCATTTCTGCGTTAGACCTGTCACATGAACGGTATTTTCAGATGGAACTGATACCACTGAAACACGTGAGATTCTGTGAGGACAGTATACAGTAGTGTAAGTTTCCTTAATGCTTGGGAAAGACCAAGTTAGCATTTCATTCCAAACCAAGCATGGATTTTGTGCTTTCGTTTGCCACAGAGCTCAGAGAAAAAGCAAAGGAGAATAAACAAGACCATTGCCCAGAAATTACTGGAACTTGTGAAGTAAGTGGCAGCAGGAGAATGTACAGCAATTTGTTTACCTTCCTGATGATTGCAGGCAGATTTGCAAAACAAACCGCAATTGGCAAAGAGATGAGATACAACCTCTGGCCCTAAACAGAAATATTCAGCTCTCCAAGTACTGGAATATGCTTCGACTTTGACTTGTTTCCTCTACGCTGTCTACCCTGGGCCGTTTGGCCAGAGATGTTATTACTGCAGTAGGACCTCTTTTCTTCACCTACAGGGGAGTAAGATATATTAGAATATAAAAAAAAATCTCCAAAAAGTTTAAACTCTGAATTATGAGAAAATTATTTGGTGTGAGAGCACATACTAGGAAATCATAGGAAGTATTTAAAACAGCAAAATGCTCTTAACTGCTTGGCAGTACTTATTGCCTGTACGTTTAAATAATTGACACATTGGCTGCACATTCCATGCAAATCCTTACCTGAAGTTTTGATTTCTCCTTTGCCTCTTCACTCTTGTCTGGGGAAAGTGTATGAAAGACAAAATTCCTTGAATTTCGAGGTGCGTTTGGATTAAGATCTGACATTGCTGCTAGCTTCTGAAGGACAGCTTTAGGTCTGTTCAAGAGAGACCCATTTTTGATCTGAAGAACAAAGAAATGCTGCGTTAGACCACGCACACAATTTTAGCAGGTTACCCTTAACAGAAAAACTACTCCCTACTAAAACGTTACTCACTACCATACAAACCAGAAGTGGCCAGAATCTAGGGTCAGCCGACTTTGCTGTGTTCTACAGGCACGGTCTGAAAATACCATTCCTCAGAATCACTACCAACCTGGATGTCACTGGCAGGTCTGAATGTTTCAAACGGGTTCCTGGGTAATAGTGTCGTGTCTTGTACCGCCACTGCTGGGCTTGCTAGCACAGACAAAGAGGGAAGTATCAGTTTCTGAACTTTATTTGAAAGAATATAGTTTTATATCAAACTGAAGAACTCGGAATTGACAACAGACTGCAACTACTGTGAAGGGAAAAAAAAAAATCTGCATCAGCTTATACTCTGAGCCATACAACTGATCGATGTCTCTGGCAATTAGTTCTATCAGTCAGAAGGGAAAATTTGGTTTTGAAGGAGCTTTGCACACTTGTGGAGTCATGTTTTTGCCACAACCAAGGAAAACTTAAATTTATTTTCACTACGTTACAGTTTTTCCTTAAGTCACAGATATTTGGAGAAACTGCTAGGCTGAAAGTCACCTACAGTCCACTTCTCTGCGACTTAAAGGCAAGCAAATAAAGAATAAAAGACTAAAAGATGTAGAGGAATTTATTTCCACTCTACAACATTTTTTCAAGAGGTAACACACTATTTTATTAAGTAAAGACACACAGTTACCATCAGCCTTGCAGCTGCGTATTTTCAATGCTTTTACACCTTTAGCTTTTCGAGTTCTGGAAGTCAGGAGCTCGGACTGGTGTAAGGAAAATAAACATTGAAGCTTTCTGATCTGTGGCCCTCTTCACTGAAGGCCATGAGCGATGGCCAGAAATTAAACTTTCTTTCTCTTATTTGATTGTCACTTCAATAAAAAGTAAGCTTACCTTTCTTCTGCAAGGACTTAGCAGTTACTTTTTTCGCTAGTTTCATGAATTGGCTGTCTTCACCGATCTCCTCCTCCTCCTCCTCTTTATTTTTTTCCTTCTGTAGCAGAAGGAAGATACTTTGTCAAATTGAAAAAGTTCATATTAAGAATGAACATTTCATTCAGGATTTTAAGCAGACCAAGTCTTCTTATTATGTAAATTAATATATTCATTTTTATTTACGTTCTACTGTAAAAGTTTATTGCAATTTCTTCCATAATTTATCATGCCCATTCTATTAACGAACAGCAAACCTGCAGTATCACATTCAGATGACAAAGCTGAGCTAATACTGAAACTTCTAAATCTTGAAGTTATGTTCCCAGCATGAAAGACTTATTCCAGCTTTGAAGCTGACTTGTTTCAAAGCACAGTTGTTTTGCCTCTCCCTTCTGAATTAGCTTCTCTCTCTGCACAATAGTTATAGAAGAGAAAGAGCAGAGTTCACGATGAAAAACAAAGATATATTTATGAACGGTATTTTTTCCAGAGTTTAACTTGAGAAACTAACAATTTCACATCTAGCAGTGGCATAAAGACTGAGCAAGATGCCTTTCCTGAAGCAAACTAATACCTGCTCACGAAGCCACTGCTCCCGTTCAAATCGCTCTTTCCTCCATTTCGCTTCTGTCTCATCGAACTGTTCATTTTCATCATCGCTATCTGAATCTCTCTGAAACAAGTCAATCTGTGAAGCATAATCTAGACAAAAAAAAAATTAGCTATTGATTTTAAAAGAGGCATAAAATATGTAGATTAGTAAAAAATTTCACACACACACATTCTCTCTCTCCCTCTCCAATCTTTCAGCCCCATCTATTAACTATGGATCAGAAAGGCACCTATGTTTTTCCATCTGAACCTCCTCATTCTGCCGGGGCCATCACTATGCAGGTCGCCATCAATGAGGTATCTCTCCTGGTACAAGCGTAACTGCCGCTTGTCATCATCAAGCATTGCCTTCCTATCAACACAGAAGGGAGGAGGTTAGACCAGATTACATGCAAGAGCCAGGACTTCACACACACAGATCTAAACTAGTACTGTCACTGACATGTGTAATTTCTGTATTTGACTTTCTAATTCCACATCATTAGGGAGTTCCTCATCAATAATCTCTTCTTCATATTCGTTCAGGTCTTCACCATCATATTCATCCTCACTTCCCACATCACTCCCTGACAGCTCTGCCTCCTCTTCCATGAAATCCTGCAGTTTCCTAGAAAAGAATATTAAGAGTTCAGTTAGGTAGACCAATAATCATCACATAAATCTTCTGAAAGCAAGATTTATCTTTTGACATAAAATCAACACATATCCTAAATGAGAAACTGTGAATCATCTTCATTTTTTAAAGGACTAAGACTTGAGTTCTTGCACATTTCCTCACGCAGCCTGCCAACACACAACACCCCAAATTATTGTCAGCCACCAGATTCCTTGCCAGTTGCCTACTAAATGTGATGGCAATGGTAACTGCCAACTAGACATTTTACTTACAAGAACAAATAAAGATCTTAAGACATGATGAATGACAGCAATACTCCTGCGCTCTGCATTTTTTTTGTCAAAAACTGTTGCATTGTTTTCATTGCGCCCTTTTGATTTCCACCTAAAATTAAAATTATAATGGAAACCCTCTATAACCCACCAGCAGCACAGATGAACTCATGCAATGCGACAGCACTGAAGCAAAAAACCGGCCGGAGCCAACAACTTATAAACATTAGCTACTAATACTGGGCAGGGAATAATGAGAGACTAAATTTCTAGTGCTATTAATATTCTATTCTATCTGGCAATTAAGATACAAAAAAGATGCGCTTACAGTTTTTTCTTCAAGCCCTGTCTATGTCTCAGCAGTTCTTCTTCTTCATCACTCATTTCTGCTTCTTCAGCATCACCATCTCCACTTTTTTCATCCTGTCAAAGAGGAAGTTTTCAGAAATTAAGGAATTTCTGAAAGTAGACTGCTTTCTAATGACAGCTTCTTCTATTCTTCAACCAATAAACGCAGACTGAAACACCACAGATTTTTCAGAGGATGTGCTATGCTAAGATGCTTTATCTAGTACATCATAATATTAAGGAGACATTTTAAATGATCCAAACATTGCTCTCAAAAACGTTTCAGTAACTTGTTCCTGAAGTCATGATACTTTGCATTAATGATTAAATTAAAAAACTAAGTAGATAAATTGAGGTCTCTTAGTCAGAATGCTGTAGCAGTTGGTTTGGTCCATCAGTTCGTACCTCTTCACTATCAAAGGCATTGTCATCCGTTAAAAGCTGAAAATCACCAAGTTCTTCTTGCTCCTCCTCATCTTCCTCTTCTCTAGGGCTAAGTAAATGAAAGAAATGCACGTTTTCTTTTCACCTCCAATGATGGCTTCACAATAATTCAAGCAAGATTTCAACCATTGTGACAGCTGTCTCAGGCGTGTGAGTGTTCCAAGAGCTACAATCTCTCAACAGCATTTAGCTTTAAACGCCCCAAATCCCCATTAGCATTGATGTTTTAAGACCTGAGGGTCTTCAATTGGAGAAACCATGGGGCAAGTATTAAATCCTGAGTTTCTTTCCCTCTAAAATTCCCCTTGGACATCTCCAACATCCCCATTTGTTCAGCCTCATTATCCTTTTGTCAAGCAGCCATACACGTTTCCAGTTTAACCAAGGGAGAAAATGCAAGTACTAACATTCGGTTATGGTTCCTCAAGTTTGGCAACAGCCCAGAACAGAACCCAAGAGTCCTACGTTCTAACAGTCTTTTCTCAGTTTGATGGAAGCTCTTCAACACATCTTTCACTATCAGTGAGAGACAAAACAGAATGTCCCTTCACCGTGGCTGTGGGAAACAGTATGTGCTGCTGATTTAGAGTGATGGCTGAGCAACATACAATATTCCTCCCCTTCACCTCCAAAAGAAACCACACTTTTGCTTACAGCATTTTGAATTGTTGTTGAACAAGAAAACGCATTAAGAGTGAAACTACCACTATAAACTTCTGTAAATCTTAGGAAGAACCATGCTAACCTGTCTGTGGGAAAGGAGCCTGAACAAAGCGCTAGAGCTTCTGCCATTGGATCTTCTATGTCACTGTCCTTCTCTGCCTTGGAAGATACCGAAGATGCCCACGTTGGAGAACCTGCTACAAAAAGTAACAAAGATGGAACTTACTAGATGGGTATGTTTCTACTCTTAAAAAATGTCAGAGAGCATCCTAGAAATGACAGTTAGCGTGTCCCCACAAAGGTGACAATTTGCTGAGCTCTCATAAGTCTTGGAAGTTCCACATTCTGCATTAGTGCCTAGAGCCAGAGGGTACCTTAGCATAAAGCTTATAAATCAAATAACCAGCAAAGCTGAAAATAGAATTCAGGACATACTCTGAGACACGAATTTTCCTGAACAGAGATTGAGCAATTCTTCCATGCTCTGCTTTTTGCTGCTGCTGGTATTTGGCACATGTTCAGCCTGACTGCTAAACTGCCCAGAACACAGGTCCAGTAATTCATCCATGTTGGCATCCATTGCATTCTCATCCATACTAGCCAGAGTCAGCTGATGCTTTGAGGACTGGTATTTATTCCTATGTTGTCCAACATTCAAGAACCTGAAAGAAAGTCCGTAGTTAGAAAAATCTTGCTGGTCTGTATGTCCTATTTCTGTTGAAGGGCACAAAACGCCATCCTGTACACTTATTACTTACCCATCTGCATCAAGCAGTTGGCTCTGAGTGTCATCTTCCAGAGAAAATTGAAACTGTGACTCCCCAGCCCCTGGAAATAAACTCTTAGGCTCAGGAGAGGCATTATACAGGTCCTGGGAATCTTCTATGGGAAGAGAGGGCTCAGACGTCTTTCCTGAGCTCTAGTCAAAAGGAATATAAAAATATACAAGTTATTTGTTTTGCAAGCCTAGAACTCAAAAGCAAGAATGGGATAAAACATTTAAGCTATTTTCAAGCATTAAGACCATGCAGGAGTCAAGTATGTCCACACGGCTCTGACAAACCGTAGGAGTTCACCGACATCAGACGTTGTATAGCCCATGTAAGTATGCATAAAAAAATATATATTTACAACATACATATTTTAGATATGATGAACAGATTATAGCATCTTTTCTCTGATGTTTTAGAATATAAGTTCTTAAAAAGTCATTTTTATCCATTCCATTCCAATGTGGAGACATTTTAAACTCCAGGGACAGTTTGCTTTTCTGAAACCTTACTCATATAAAAGCATTTAGCCAGATACCAACTTCTGGGTTTTGGGCTTTTTTTTAATAGATCTGACAGTCGGGATAAAATACATTTAGTCGCTACCCACTGTGTCAGCATACAACGGCATAGGGCTGAGAACCTTACCTTGGAAGCAGAGCTAATAAAGCTTGTTTTGAAAAAACCTGGAGAAGGTGACCTGAAACCTCCTGCTGCAGATAAAAAGTTCCCTCCACGTGACATGTGTTTGTTACAGGGCTGATACGACGGAATCATGGAGCCGATCAACTCGAAGCTGCTGTTATGGCTACTGTCTTTTGCTAGTGTTGGTAGAGAAAATGAATCATCATCCTCTGAAAAAAAAAAAAAAATACAGTGCTCAACTACTTTTTGTGATCCAGTAAAACCTCAAAATACTATTTCGCAACACTGACACCTTGCTAAAAATTCATTATTTTGTGCTCATGTTGGATTTCTTTCTTCATAGAGGATACATATTACATTATTTACTGAATGTCATCCTATTGATTTCTGACTGTTTCTATATTTTTTCCAGTATCATTTTGAACTTTATTTTCCTCTAGTTTTTTCAAGCCCTCCCATTTTTTTCATCAGTCTAAACTTTTATAATCATACAGGTGATGACAAAACAAAAATATTGCATACCAATCTCAAATAGAAACTCCTTTGTGTGCCATATTAAAAAAAAAAAAAAACTTAACTATGATAATAGTTCTACTTTACCTAACTTGGTAGGTCCTTTGTCTGCAGCTTCTTCCATTTCAAGTTTGTCATCAGGAAGAGAATATCTGCAATTCATTAAATAAAACATATTTGCCAACATATACAAGATGAATTGCTACTGCCTGTCAAACCTAATTGCAAAAAACAAGGCAACAGACAAAAATACATCTAGTACACTTGGATTGTTTCACTAAACAACAATTACAGTCATTAAGCTTTTTAAAGAAAATATATATGGATGCACATATAGCTACTGGAACAAGACAGAAGAAAATACTTATAAAAAGTACTTTAAATCAAAACATTTTACATGTACTGATCAAATTTAAAATTGCTCAGGCATCATTTTTAAAACTTGGTTTATTTACCCCATTTTTGAGGAGCTGTCCTTAAAAAGCATCAATGTAGACTCTGTTGAAGGTGGTTTGGGAACAGAATCACAGTGCATGGATTTCTCCAGCTTTTCTCCATCACTTGATTCTTTGTCAGTGTCTTTGTCACCATCTTCAACCTGTTTCTCTTCTGCGTCTTCATTATCTTCCTCTGCTTCACCAAGCAGAAATTCCACATTCTAAATGATATCCCCAAACATAGCAGAGATGCGGCGATTATTGCTTTGATCTGTCAACTTCTTGCATACTTTTCAAGAAGACGTTTTAACACACGGAGGATGAAGCTGAGTGACATTCACAGTTCTTACATGCACCTGTTCCACACTGAGACAACTGAGATAGAGATGCTCGAAACAGCCAAGCTATTCTGATCCTTCTTAAAAAGGAAAGGCTGTGGCAAACCCTACCCCAGATCAGGCAGGTGACCTCAGTTTGTCCCCTGCTAGCAATGAGCCAAGGATATATAAAAAGAGAAAGTGGCACCAGAACCTTCTATACACTTACATTTGTTTTTAATACTGTTTACACAAAAATAAAGGAAATACTAATAAATTCAGTTTTAGACAATCCAAACCCTGAACATGCTAACTGTAGCAATTTTTTAGCTTGATGAGAAGAATTCTTGGCAATTTCTCTAATATTAATAGTATTGAAATGTCTCATCTTACTGGGGAGAGGCCACAGAACTGAGAAGCTGACTAGGTTATGTAAACACGTTACATACAGACCTCATGATTGTCTTCTTCCTCTTCCTCAGATTCATCTGTCATCTCTTCCTCCTCCTCCTCTTCTTCCTCTAACATCTCCTCATTATCCAGTTTGAACAACGCTTGCCGCTTTTGGCGTTCTTCAGTCCTACGAAGTTTCATGGCCTCTTGGAGCTTAGCCTTCAGTGCTTGTAGCTTTTCACCTGGATAGCAATGAATACATTAATATATCAGACGAACTACAGTGAATCCCTAACTTCCCTGCTTTCAAGCACCCAATGTAATGTAACCACACACATAAACAGGGAATTAACAAATCACTTGTTCATAAATGTTTTTATGCATTGATCTGCCAGCTATAAGAGCTGGAGCAGTTAAGTTTCAATGAGCTCAATTTAGAGAGACCACACAATCTCATCAATTATCAAAATTCCTCATTATCCATAAAAGCCACCAGTGCAGCACTCTGAATGAGAACAGGGTCTGTCTCATCCCTGCACGCCTTTTGGGAACGAGAGCACCCAACTGCCATGGGCAGATGCGCGATAGCACACAAAATCATTAAGAGCAGCTAAAAATAACACTTGCCCATAAAAACAGCCAAATAATCTATTTCTTTTAGTGGATACTATGGGAAAAATCACATTCCACACATGTTTTTGTTTGCGGATGTGTACAATTCTATCAGAAATTGCAGTATAGAAATAAGGAAGCAGGAGAGATGTAGCAAATAGTAACAGTTCCCGTGAAGTCTGAGAGTTACATTCAGAGGGCTGATTAAAAACACCCATGCGGATACATGTTTATGTAAAATCTTGGTACACATTGGGAGAAATCCAGAGAATCAGTCGCAAAGGTCTGACTGAGGCTGTTCCACACTGGCCAGCGCTATTTAAGAGGTCTATCAAGATTGGTGTTTAAAACAGGGCTATCCATTAGAGGGAACATACATACTAATTTCACGGATGAAGATCCCTTCAGCTGTATTTCATAGCGCAGCATTGGGAAAGGGGGAATGAGACAGAAAAAAAGACAAAGTGTTTTCCAATTCAACCAACATCACTTCTGCTCCCAAGCCAACCTGGCTTTGTGTGGACTGTTTCATCCAGGCTCTCTGCAGCTAACACTGCTGGTACCACGTCTGCTTTCAGTTCCTCTTTTCCCTCAGATGTAGTCTCCTTACGAATAATGTTCATGTTTACGGTCCGTTCAACTTTGGATTTTGACGTTCGAAGACTGTGCTTCAAGAAACGTGCTTTCAAGGCTTCTAATTCTTTAAATAGACATTAATTACATTTCAAAATGCAAATTAAATTGATTTGATAGCATTTAAAAGCATTGTGTGTTAAAGTTGTATCAAGAATAGACCTTGAGAATGTTTTCTCAAAGGAACTTAGGTAAAAACTCTAAATCCTTAATATGAAAATGTTTGCAAAACCATTACAGAATATTTTTGCTGTAACTTGTACTTAATTGATACTAGCTAATACTAAATTACCTTTGACTATGATCTATCCACAAGACCTCAGTTCACTTCCAGTCTAGCCTTCCAGCCACCAGGCATCTCTAAATTTCTGCCAACACCTATACCTAAAACCAGACCGATGGCTGACAAAAACAGTTTCTTAGCAGAGGTCAGTTTCCTGCATGTACAGAAGCAGCATCCAATCCAGACATCCTCTTAATATCTTCTAGCATATAACAGATTTAATGGAATTATCAAATTGCATAATCATTGGCAATCTTTCCCTCAAACAAGGTCAGCTATTTAATATTAATTAACAGACGTTAAAATTCCGGTACCTAAAAGGCATTCAAAACATTCTTGCTACAGAAGTAAATTTGTGTTTGCTATCCAGCCTTGCCTTTTAACAAAATCAGTGGTAAAGACTCTGGAACAGGGGCCAGTTTTGTTTCCAGGTAATTACCGCATGCCTCGTTTTGAATCAATTTGAAAAAAGTGCTCTCATGTGCTTTAGTACCAACATAATTCACTACAGCAAAATGGAAGTAAACTATTCACCACTAAGTAGTTATCACTGAGCATTCCTTCAACCTTTCAAATATTAAGGACTCAGAACGTCCCTTTTAAACATCAGCTGAAAGCAAAGGGACACCGACATTAAGCAAAGAATCCGTACTAGTAAAAGAACATGCCTGAGAGTTCTACCACCTGAACATTCCTCAGAGATTTTCCAGTTAAAGCCAGGTTAACTCTGCTTACTTGGACAGATCTGACAGGATTACAACAGTAAAAGCGATACCTTTATTTGAATCAGATTCATCAAGGTTTATAAAGGATTCATTGCCAGAGCAGATTCGTGGCTGGATGGACAGGTCTATTCCCAGTTCACGAAGTTTATCCAACTTGGACTTCCTCACTTTTTCAGGTTGTGCCACCAATCCAGGCCCCAGGCGTCGATTGCTTTTTTCACATTCTAAGTCTGGTGCTGTTTCGCCTCTTTGCTCAAGGGCATCTCCTCCAACTGCTAGAGGAATTTCATTCTCTTTTTGTTCACTACAATCAGTGCTTAGGAAGTTAGATTGCTGCTGTTCTTCTATACTATTATCAGTTGTCACAGTCCCAGCTGTACGAGAACCATCACTGTCCTGCCTGGGCTTTTCAGCCCAGTCTTTTGTCAAGTTCTTCCCTACATCAGCAAGAGGCTTGTTCACACAAGCATCAACATCTCTGCCAAGGCTTCTTTCTGGTTCATTAGCTGCTGACTGATCACCTTCTACTCGCCCATCTTTGCAATCCGTGCTCAAGTTTAACTTAGTGTCTGCAGATTCTTCACTTAGGGATAGCTGGTATTTAGTGGACCTAACAAAGGCAGAAAGGAATATATCACCCATGGCTATTGTGAAAGGGGGGAAGAGGTTGAGAAGAAACTCGGAGAGAAAGAAATCATTTTCTAATCATCGTCATTAACATGTAGGAAGAGGTGAAGGACAGAAGTCTGGAAAACTTCATTTTGAGGAGGTAAGGAAGCACAGTGTAAAGAGCTTGTACTAGTTACATTACCACAGTGTAAAATTGCTGAGAGATTTTGTGACTACAGTAGCTTAAGTATTTTACTGCACATTACTCAAAAGCAGAAATAGTGCAAGTAAAATGTTGGGGTCCAGTCTAAACCACATTAAAGTATCTTTGCAAGAGTGGGTTACTTCATCTGGAGTTACTACTAGGGCCCAATTACTTCAATAGTACTCCTGTGTCTAGAGTGCAGCACTGCCTTATGTTAACAGTGACATACTCCTAATTTCCAGCTGCTTGTGGAATTAAAGGAGTCTCAGAAAGTTTCTTAATAAAATTTTCCAGTCAAAGCAACAGCTAAAATTAAACCAGAAACGGGATGCAACTGCACACAGAGCAGATGTGTACGTCATACAACGCCTATAGCACGCATACGCCTGGTTATCCTCATAAGCAAAGCTGGGATATCCTCAAAATTTATGAAAAAATATGAGGAAGGTTTTTAAGTCCTTACTTCAGCAATGCCATGGCATTTCCTTGACATACTGGCCGAGGTCTACACTTGAAGAAGTCATGAATGCTTTTGGTCTCAGGCACATGATATGGGAGAGACACAGACGATTCTACCAGAGGAAGAAGGTGAAAGAAAATTTAAAACGTCATCCGAGGCATTTATTTGATATCTCTGAAATTCAAAGAAGCTTGACACAAGTGTTTTGCAGCAAAAGCATCTGACTAGGCACAAACAGCACAGTTGTTTAAACTTGAACAAAGCGAACACTGCTATTGGGAAAGAGTTCTAACAGCAACAGTCTTGAAGACCAAATTTGCAACGTGGCCATGGATTCATGAGGAAACAAACTGGGATGTTACCGTCAGAATGGCAGAACCAGTTTCAATTTTATTACACGCCTATCAAACTCTCTAAGTACTGCACTAACTTTACACAGCAAGCTTACAGGCTGAAGTGCTTGCACGACAATTTTTTTTTTCATTAGTTACAAAGATATCTTTTAACAGGTCCTTGAATAAAAACAGTGTTGCATGCTTCAACCCTAAATAACTCATGCCAGGGGAAAGAAGGCTCTAGGCCTTTCAGCTTTCTTTCAATTTCTCCCCTGAATTTCTTAATCTTTTATAACCCTCTACATACAAAGAATTTAAGTTTTACCTCTAATAAGTCGTTGGGTCTCACTATGTAGTTGTTTAATGGCATCTTTACTTAACCTTGCTGCTTTACGCTCCTTAAGGAAAGAAAAGAAAAACATCTAAAGTCAGAAAACAAAATATGGGACTCTATAGCTAAGCTTTCTAAATAGCTTATTTTTCCCTTTCAAACAGAAGAGTCAGAATAAAGCAGCCCATTAAAAAAAAAAGATTAAAAATAGCAAAAACATTGGACAGCGTGTGTACAAAAAACGTTTGAGTCACTGCAACAAACAACGGAGAGCTTTAAAAAGAAGAATACTTTACCTTCCTTTTTGGTTCTTNTCTAAAGTCAGAAAACAAAATATGGGACTCTATAGCTAAGCTTTCTAAATAGCTTATTTTTCCCTTTCAAACAGAAGAGTCAGAATAAAGCAGCCCATTAAAAAAAAATATTAAAAATAGCAAAAACATTGGACAGCGCGTGTACAAAAAACGTTTGAGTCACTACAACAAACAATGGAGAGCTTTAAAAAGAAGAATACTTTACCTTCCTTTTTGGTTCTTTTAATACAGGCTCCTCGTTCTCATCGTCAAATACACGTTTGTAGCCTTCACCCTCAGAAAATCGTTCTTTGTTCTACAGCGCATAAAAAGAGGTTCATTTATTTGTCAAGATACACAGGCACTAACAAGGGCAAACAAGTCAAAAGTGGAAAAAAATTGTACAGAATCACCGGTCAGCAAAACCAGCAAGTATTCTCAGAAACCAACACAAATCCCGCATAATACTTATGGCAGACTTCCAAAGCTCCTACTACAGCGTTATGTTTTTAACTTTCCATGACAACATCCCCCCCATCTTTAAGAACAAAAAAAAAAAAAAA
>VZSC01010967.1:0-10280 GCA_013398225.1 Steatornis caripensis | reverse complement strand
GGGCCCGCCTCGGGGGTCTGCGGGCCCGGTCCCCTGAGGTATGCCGGGCCCTCGGAGCTGAGGCCGGGCCGTGTCCTGGGAGGGGCCAGGCTCTGCCTTCAGAGCCAGCGAGAGCGAACGGCGGTGCCTGGTGCCACGTCGCGCGTGGAGGCCGCAGACCTGCTCCCCTGAGCCTCGCAGGCGTTCACTAGCGGGAGCGCAAAAGCCTTCCCCTTGCGATCAGGACCAGTGAGCGCAGCCAAGTCTGAGCAGAAATGAGCCTCGCACCTCACCGCGCGCCTCTGCGTCTGCTCCACAGAAAGCGCTGCCGCCATGTAACGACACCAGGCCTGCAGCGCGCAGGGCTGTGATTCTGCCGAGGAGGGGGAAGGATGGCAGCTCAGAGCTCAACCCGGACACTCGAGGCTTCTCCAGGATTGTAGGAAGTCATGGAAAAGCACAGAAGGGTTTGATCTGGTTCAAGTGGTGGCAACGTGCACGCCACCTCTTCTTTCCCTCCCCAGAACTTGGAACTTCCAGGGGTGTTTGCAACACGCGTCTGGCTGCTGACAGCTGGGGGGAGAGCAGCGAGCTGTGCCGAGCACCAGGGACCTTGTCCGAGCTGGAGTTACCAATGTTGGGTGCTTTCTGGTCCTTAGGGTTGCTTTCTAGAACATACTGCTACAGTAATGACTTTTCTTCCAAGTCAAACAGCAGTTGATCTGTCAGTGGAGGCAAGCCCAGAAAAAAACAGTGCGTGTTCTGGAGTGTTGGGTTCCAGTCACAGTTTTCTGGGGGATAAGGAGCAGATGGACAAATCTGGTATGATAGTTCCCGCATAGCCAACGAGCCCGAGAATGGCGGAAGTGAGAAAAGCAGATGTCCTTGCAATGCACCGTGGATGTCACGATACAGTTCTGGTTTCCCATAGCTGCTACAGGAGCTTCAGTAATTGAATAATTACTGTTTAGGACTGGGGGGGGCAGGTGCCACCTCTACAAAACCATTAATCCATGTAATTAAGATACCATCTCTAACCTGGCAGGCAGAGACAGAGAAAGAAGAGGGAAAAACAACGCTCAGTTTTAGTAACAAATGAAATTACCTGCTTTTAAAAGAGGTATTCGTGTTTGCGGATAAATAAAACCTTGGAGTTCTTGGACTTGTGCGAACATAAAAAAACCATTCAGCTACTATTTAAGACTGTCAGTCCTTTTTCTGCATGACGCTGTGTTCTTCGCTGAAGAAGCAGCAGCCTTGCAAACCTTGGCTTCCTGATGCTGTTCTCCAACTGGTAACTGCAGGAAGGGTGGTGGTCTGCACCAGAAATTCCTGGGATTTGGGGATCTTTCTGGGTAGTCTGACGGTAAAAAAAAAAAGTAGCAAACGGTTTATTGTGCTTCCTCAAGGCTGTAATCTCGTTGCCGTGTTACAAATAGTTCTGCGAGTCAGCTGGCAAGGAAAAGGTGGCAAAAAGTTTAGCTACCTGCAGCGTTGGGTTATTTCCGATCCCGAGATCTGTTACAGCTGGCACACGAAGGCAGTCTCGCAGAGTTGGTAACTCATGGTAAACATTTGCGCTGAGGAGATTCTAAACTAAATTCAAATATATTTTTTTTACCACTGGATAAAGTACCATAAGAAAACATTAATTTTTTAAAAGCTGGTTTATCAATGTGATTTTTACTAAATACACATACTTCTTCCACAACTTCCAGCAGGTGAGACATTGAGAAGCCAATATTCCGAATGAAGCCTCTCGTACCCAAATTAGGCCTCACCGCTGGAAACACGGTGCTGTTTTCAGCCCAAGGGTGGGTCAACACACAGCATAAGGTTCCAGCCGTTTTGGCAGCCAGGATGCCTCAGCGCGTACGTAATATTTATAAAGTTAATCGCTTTGCTGACTTTTTTGAATTTATAATGGATTAAGCATAGGCTTGAGTCGTCCCACTCAGCGTCTTACAGGACCAAGGCTTTGTATTGCAGATTTCTCGAGGTTGAGATTGTATCTTTGTTTTTTTTTTAAAGTACTGTTTGCGTAGCCATCCCCGTATGGTTTTTACATGTAGATGTGCTGAATAATCACATGGAAATGTCGCCAGACATCGTGGGGTTTTGTTACCGGTCTTGCAAAACTGGTGTTTCCCTTAAGTGTCAACTGGTGTCGGGCAACTGTATGAGCATCGTGGATTTAATTTCATTTTAAAATAGGGTTTTGATGTTTCGACTTGGAAAATATCAACCCTGCAGGTTAAAAAAAGGCACATAAAATGCACTGAGCATTTATTATTTATAAAATGTTTTGACTTCTGACCTTCTTGTGAGTCAGCTGAGAATTGTTGGCTAAACAGAACCTGAGGGGTGGGCGAGGGAGCAGCTCGCTAAAATAGCAAAGCCGCTTCAGAAGGCAAGAAGTCAGTAACCCCCTTATTTAAGGGCAGTTGGCCGAAAACGTTGGCTTTTAAAAAGACAGGGGCGTTGCCTGTGAGCCCAGTGCGGTTCTGGCTAAAGCCGAGCCCAGGGACCCTCTCCGACAGAGGGGGATGAGGGCAGTGATAGGGGCGGGAGCAGGGGCCGAATGCCCCAGCCGGTGGGGCACCCTGTCGCCGGGGCTTCCCAAGTTGATGTCCCATGATGGTTACTGATGTCCGTGCTGGCTACCGGCTGGTTATCGATCGCTAGCCAGGCCACTGTGCCGACCAGGCCATCTTGTGCCCACAGACGTCTCAGGGCAGGTGCTGGTGCTGGTTACGGCGCGGAGGTGTTCAGCGCCCACTGATTTGCTGGGCTTTTACACACGCTGGTGGTTTCAATCGCTGTGTAGCTGGGCCGGGACGTTACTGAGGCTGTAATGAGCGGAGCTGGGCAAGCTCCCCGTTCCGGGGCGCAGCCGGTGGAAGCCGCAGCGGCGTGGGCTGACGGCCGGCCCGGCCGGGGAAGGCGCCCGAGGTTTCGGTCGTTGTTCGGTTAACGANTCCACGTGTGGATGCTTTGTCAGTAGAATTGATCCACAGAGCACCCCCGCTCACCCCAAGGTAGAGCTTGTGTCTGCTCCTGTGTTTGAAGAGCTCTCTGGATTCTACTGCCCGTACTGCCCATACCTCTGGAGTAGCTTGTAAAACTGGTGTTGGCTTGGGTGTACTCTGGAGCGTTGGTGTTTCTCCTACCTTGCTTGTTTAAGAAAATGTGAAAAAGGAATTTTAAACTCTGTAAGACCGTTGCTAGATTTTCTGTTCTTCAACCTAACTCAATAAATCGCTCTGTAGAGAGGTGGTGGATACAATGGTGAGACACTTCAAGATGCAGATATTTGGTGATCGGCAGCCTGGATACGATGGGAAACGGAACATGTATACTGCACACCCATTACCTATTGGCCGGGATAGAGTAAGTGTTATTATAAACAGTTTTAATTTTCTGCAGGCAGACGGTTACAGTGTCATTTGAAAAGTGTTCTTTTATCGACATAAACCCAAAATGCTGTCACACGTATTAGTATAGTCTCGGAAATGACAGGCAGCACCAGTCAGGTGACACGCGAACGTGCTCGGGGGCGTCCTGGCAGCCGCCGGGCGCTTTCCTTTCACGGGGAGCTGCTGCAGGTCGCTAAACTTTGCGAGGAGATCGGCACGCGCCCCTGCAGCTCCCGGTGAAGCAGGCGCGAACTGCGGGGGAAGTTTCCTGCCCGCGCTGCCGGTGACCGGCCCTCCCCGGAGTCCCTCGGACGCGGCCTGGAGCGCGGCGCGGCCGGGTGCGGCTCGGGACGGGAACGGGGAGCGGGGAGCCCGCCCGGGCCTGCAGGTGGAGCCGGCGGCGAGGCTGCACGAGTCCTGGGGCTGGGCGGTGATAAGTTTTGTTTTTGACATTGAGCCGTTATTAAGAGTTTACGGGGATACTTTCTGAAAATACGGGCAGTATTTTGTTAACAAACTTTGTTTAAATACTGGTGGTATTTCGCATGTAGCCTTTTCCTACTCGTGTCCTGTTCCGTGATTATTGTTGTCACATGTCTGCAAGGTGTACTTCTTGGCCTAAGCGGTCTGCACAACTTATCCATCAAGTTCCCCTTCAAACTGTTGGTGTACTCGGAGCAGCTGTTAATTTTGGTGCGATAGAAAACGTTTATGACGCAAAGGTGCAATTTCCAGAAGAATCCAGATTTTAAGATAGTGCAGGGCTGACTTGGAGAGCCTGCTGTATGTCTATCTGCTGTAGCGTGTCCTCCCTCACTTCCAACTGTAGAAGCAGATCCTCTTTTAGTTTTGTAAAACTTCTTCCTGTCTGAAGTAACTTGGTTGAGGGAGCTCAGAACACAGTCGACACAGAGCAGAAGAAATGAGAAGAGTAACAGCACATACAACCCGAGTCAGGCCGATCAGGCAGAAATCCTGATAAAATCAGTGTGACTTGCAGGGCAGCCTGGCTTCAAACAGGAAAACAGTTCTTAGTTTACTCTCTGGAATCCTGTGAGAAATTACTTTAGAATGGAGAAGATCTAAGTTTTATCTCCTTTGATCAAAACTGACTGAGGTCAGCGCTACGGTGCCTGTTTACAGAACTTGTCAATACCGAGAGAGGAAAATGGGTAAATATAGTTGTCATTTAATCTCTTGCGGGAGGTCAGTGCCTGCACTTACTTCAGACTAATTAGCGCAGGATTAATGGATCATCTCTCTAGTATCCAAATAAGCGCAGCAAACTTTGATTGTCCTTGATGATTCACTCTTGTGAAGATGGCTGTAGTTTTTTTAAGTACAAACTGTACCCCCCAAGCAGTTTCACTACGGTGTTGTGAGCTCCGCCTGGTCGGGTTGCAATTAGTCAGGCGGGTGCGGAGCTGAGACGGGTCGCGTGGGACGTCTGTGGCCCCAGCAGCCACCCTGCTACTGCAGTCGTGGGAGCTGACGTGTCGAGTGGGCTACAGCTGCTTACATGCTCTAAGTGTTACTTCTGCTTAAAAAGATTCTAGGGTTGGTGTCCTCAGGTTGGTAATTTTAATTGGTGGTGTAGTAGCCATTGGGTGGCTTATAAACCCGGTGTAGAAGGCTCCTTGGATTTGGTCCTGGGTTTAGTTTATGATGGTGTTAAAGTTTATTGCTGCACCCTGAAGCATACGTAAGTGTGAGTTGCATCCTCCCACAGCTTATCTACTTCTCTTCTCCCATGTTGTAAGTTGCAAGCCTTTGACTTAAATGGATGCTGGCAGGTTCACACAGTCTTATGATAATAAATTTGCCCTAAGTTTGATGATTGCTTTATTATTGCATTCTTGTATTGTAATACCTTTCCCCCCTCTCCTTTGCTGCTCTTCAGAGGGGAGAAACTGATCACTCTCAGCACTGGCAAATACAGGCAGACCCCATGAAAATACACTCATTTAATTTGCTTTATGTGCAGTGTCAACCAAGGCTGTGATAGATTTTTAAAGAAAAGGTCTGTTTAATCTTGTTAACATGGTATCTCCAATCTTAACACTTTGAGGAAGTCAGCTAAAGACTTAACTAGTGACTAGCTTGCACGTGAGTACTTTTTCCAGCCTCTAATAATTTTCTCCTTAGAACTGTTCCTGAAGCTCTTTCTTTTGTCCAAACAAATTATCTTTTCTACTTCTGTTAGGAGTCTATCCCTGTCTTTATGCTTTTTCCCTTACTCTTCTTTTAAGAAGAAAGCCTAAACCTTTCCTTACTCCTTTCTTCATGTTGGAATTTTCAGTTGGCTGAAATTGTGCTCCAGGGGAAAAGTATTTCACTGTTAACAAAAGTGATATGTTCGTGATGTAAAGGCAACAACAAGACTGTTTTAGCTCAGATCCGATATGGAAATATGTTTTCAATTCAGTTTACAATAAAAATATCCCTTACCCATTTCCAGATAAAAACTGGGGATGCATGTCCTAAGTTTGCCAAGAGTGACAATCACTAACATCTGAACTTTAAGCTCATAGTGAAAACAATGAAAAATTGTGGCTTGTGTGGCTATTGGCTGGTTCTAGAAATGGTGGTAGGAACATACTTTGTGTTTACGTTACATAAAAATATATAATATGTAAATGGTTGCATTCCATCTCAGGACTCTGAAGTTCATAACCGTAGTTGTGAATAAGTGTTGCTAAAATTTTGAGAATTAATTATGGTGCTAACCTACGTGTGCTTTAGGGAACCTGGTTTTTTACCCGGAAGGCTGTGAGCCACTTGGAACACCTCCATTTGCAACCTCAGAAAGCTACTTAAGATTTCTTTCTGACCTGTCAGAAAGATGTTTCAGCTGAAGTGCACCTGAAAGGATACTGCACCAAATGATCAGTTACATCTCATGCATATTTATTGACTTCCCTAGGGCCGCCGGCGAGCCTTTTCCAGCCACCCCGTCGCCCAGGCCTGGGAACTGTTGGGAAACCCATCCGCCTGCTAGCCAATCATTTTCAGGTTCAGATCCCTAAGATTGATGTTTATCACTATGATGTAGATATCAAACCAGAAAAACGCCCCCGAAGAGTGAACAGGTATGAGTTGTTTAATTAAAAAAACCCCTTAAGTGTATATGCTTCAATTTAAGAAAACTGTATATCCTAGAAATTCTTCACCTGCTAAAGGCCAGTTTACATTTGTACTGTGGTTAGCAGTTGTTTTTCAGTAAACTCTAATATAATACTCTCTTTATTAAGATGTTTCGCAATTGGCCTGTAATCTGGAAGGCTCTAGGAAATGCACTAAGGGTTGACCTACGGCCGTTTTTGTTATACGGTCTACAAGTGAGTGTCCCTGATAGTTGTTCCTCAGTCTATTACACTAGTGTTGTTTAGCAGCTGAGGACAGGGAATTCAGCTTGCAGGTTGACGCCAGCATTTTAGGGTCCACGTGTGGATGCTTTGTCAGTAGAATTGATCCACAGAGCACCCCCGCTCACCCCAAGGTAGAGCTTGTGTCTGCTCCTGTGTTTGAAGAGCTCTCTGGATTCTACTGCCCGTACTGCCCATACCTCTGGAGTAGCTTGTAAAACTGGTGTTGGCTTGGGTGTACTCTGGAGCGTTGGTGTTTCTCCTACCTTGCTTGTTTAAGAAAATGTGAAAAAGGAATTTTAAACTCTGTAAGACCGTTGCTAGATTTTCTGTTCTTCAACCTAACTCAATAAATCGCTCTGTAGAGAGGTGGTGGATACAATGGTGAGACACTTCAAGATGCAGATATTCGGTGATCGGCAGCCTGGATACGATGGGAAACGGAACATGTATACTGCACACCCATTACCTATTGGCCGGGATAGAGTAAGTGTTATTATAAACAGTTTTAATTTTCTGCGGGCAGACGGTTACAGTGTCATTTGAAAAGTGTTCTTTTATCGACATAAACCCAAAATGCTGTCACACGTATTAGTATAGTCTCGGAAATGACAGGCAGCACCAGTCAGGGATCTCTCAGAACTTGTTGGTTTTCTACTGAAGTTTATGGTCTTTGGGTTTCTAATTCCCAGCTCTTCAGTTGGAGAATTTGTCAGTGATAGTGTGAGTTAGTATGTTTTGCTTTCAGCTGCAAGTAGATTCCACCCCCCACCCCGACAGAAACTTCCCTTTTCTCTGTTCTAACCCTTGTTCTGTTGCTAAATGATAAAGCAGTTGTAGATGACAAATAACCCGGTTTGGTTTGGCTGCGCTGTTGAGATACATCCTCCTCATCCTTGAGAACAACTAGATCAGCTGCAGTGGCCCTTCGTGTTCTGGGCCGTGCTCCCCAGCCCCCTGGCTCTAACAGAGTATAATCTATATTAACCAGTCCTGATACAAAACTGAACCCCCGTCTACTCTTCTCCCCAGGGACCTGGTTATTGCTGGTACAGTGCCAGGAGGAATACGTAAAATTAGTTTGTATTTCTGCTTTGGGCTGATGATGCGTGAGAATAATCTCAAGTACTGTGCTAGAACTCTGAGATTTGTGCTTCCCAGTGAGTCTTCTTTTTGACCAAAAGGTTTTCTTGCCTTCCCGTTTGGTTCACAAGACATCTTGCTATTAATTGGCTGACTTAAAAAAAAATTAAAAAATGACTCACAGTTCTCCAGAGCTTTGATGTCACCATACTAATTACTGCTTAAAACTTACACTTAAAGATTCCTCAGTGCAGTTTCTCAGATGACTAAATTACAAGCTTTTGAAATCCTAAGGAAACCATCTGCAACATTTTAAGACAATGACACAAACCAATCGTCAAAAATACAGATTCAAAGGATACCTAGGAGAAAAACATAACGTTGGTTAGTGTTGTAATAGTCTGCAATCCATAACAAAAGCTTGTGTTTAATTCTGTTCTGACTATGTTAGGTGGACATGGAGGTGACACTTCCAGGAGAGGGGAAGGACCAGACTTTTAAAGTGTCCATTCAGTGGGTGTCAGTCGTCAGCCTTCAGTTGCTGCTGGAAGCTCTGGCAGGGCACTTGAATGAAGTTCCTGAAGATTCTGTACAGGCGCTTGATGTGATCACACGACACCTTCCCTCCATGAGGTGGGTGCTTTCCGGGCCTTCCTGACTGGCTTAGTCTTACCTCTGTCTTAATGTTTGTAGCAGTTATTACTTGCTGCTATTCTACTGCTATTACACTTACCTGCGGTAGAAGGGATGAGGGATGCGGTTGTGTAATTCAACGCCTGCCTTACAAATTTGCACTAGAACAGGGAAATCTGATCTGAACTAAGGACTTGTATCTGCTGGTCACGTTTCCGACAGGAATTTGCTATACCCTTTCCAGCTGCGCGGTTGGTAAAAGCTTAGTATGCTTGCTGTAAGTTAGCTCTCGCAGTTCTAATGTACTGTAGAAATGTACATACTTTTAAACACAGTAAGCATGACTGAAAAAAAGTGTATCAGGAAAGAATAATAGAAGTATTGATTTTCTTTTCTTTTTCAGGTACACTCCTGTGGGTCGCTCCTTTTTCTCCCCCCCTGAAGGTTATTACCACCCTCTGGGTGGTGGCAGGGAGGTCTGGTTTGGTTTCCACCAGTCGGTCAGGCCTGCCATGTGGAACATGATGCTCAACATTGATGGTGTGTAGGAAATTTGGTCTCACTACTGTAACGGGAGTTCTTGCTGCTTCTGAATTAAGTGTCCTCTTTTTTTATCTTAGTGTCAGCAACTGCTTTCTATCGTGCCCAGCCTATCATTGAGTTCATGTGCGAGGTCTTGGACATTCAGAACATCAATGAACAGACCAAGCCTCTTACAGACTCCCAGCGTGTCAAATTTACCAAAGAAATCAGAGGTAAGTTCTAAAGCTGCTGCAACAAAATCCTGGAAACCTGCTCATAGTATGTTGTAATGAAAATTTGCAAGGCACTTGGGAAGCTGGCCTGTTCCTTTTTGCCCTCACCTTTCTCATAAGTGACTCCTATGCCTGAATTTATTTGGATGACTTTTGTGTTGGGTTTTCAGGTCTAAAAGTAGAGGTTACCCATTGTGGCCAGATGAAGAGAAAATACCGAGTTTGCAATGTTACTCGGCGACCAGCCAGTCATCAGACGTATGTATACAAGCACTTTCTGACAATGTTAACAATCTCGAAACTATTAGATAGACTAGATATGTTGTTTATGCAGGAATAGTTGACTCTGGAGGTGAAGCAGCTGTGTGGCTTTACGAGAATGTTTAGTCTTAGTGGAGTAGAGGAATAGTGTGGGTTTAGACCACTGCTTTATTTCCTTCAATACAGGGAAGTTGAAGCTGTATCCTGACTTTTAAATGCAGGTATCTGTATCTATAATTTTTATAACTTTTAAAATAGCTATGAAAAATTCGGCATGTAGTCTAGAAAATCCTGTCATAAATAAGAGATCCAATAGCTAAGGAAAATAAATGTTTCCAGCATTTCTAGCCTGAAATAGATTTTTCCATACCATTTTTCCCTTTAAAAAAAAAAACAACTTGAAAAGTCTAACCAGAACAAATGTCCTTTATAGGTTTCCTCTGCAGCTGGAAAATGGGCAGGCTATGGAGTGTACAGTAGCTCAGTATTTTAAGCAGAAGTACAGTCTGCAGCTAAAATATCCTCACCTTCCCTGTCTCCAAGTAGGACAGGAACAGAAACACACATACTTGCCGCTTGAGGTAAGGATCCAAGTTCTCTTGCACTGCATTATATCCTCTGTTAAACAGTGTCACGCCACCTCTCGCTGTTACTGTGCAGGTGTGTAACATAGTGGCAGGCCAGAGATGTATCAAGAAGCTAACGGACAATCAGACGTCGACTATGATAAAAGCAACCGCAAGATCTGCACCAGACCGACAGGAAGAAATCAGCAGGCTGGTAAGTGT
>VZSC01010966.1:107665-215506 GCA_013398225.1 Steatornis caripensis | reverse complement strand
AGGTCCCTTCCAACCCCTGCCATTCTATGATTCCTATTAAAACACTAATTCTACAGGTTTGAGGGAAGTTAAAATTTACTGTAGTCATTACAATCAACAGCTTTAACTCTGAAGAAACAGTACATCTCTGACATTACAGATTTACATTTCTAACTCTTATTTCAGTAAAGAAGAGTTTTAGAACTAGAAGCAAAGTCAAACTGTGGCATTTTAATGTAATAAATTANAAATTTACTGTAGTCATTACAATCAACAGCTTTAACTCTGAAGAAACAGTACATCTCTGACATTACAGATTTACATTTCTAACTCTTATTTCAGTAAAGAAGAGTTTTAGAACTAGAAGCAAAGTCAAACTGTGGCATTTTAATGTAATAAATTAATAGATTGTAAAATATTCAGAATTTTGAGTTGGTGTCATGGAGGTAAAGGGCAAAGTCTGATTTAGGGTCTATTGTGCCCCCAAATTTGGCAGTGATCAGAATAAGGTGGTTAACTTCTTCTTTGGTTAAAAATTTATGTGAAGAGAAATAAGGTTCTAATAATCACTACATTAGAAGTTATATGCCAGAGAGCACATTCTAAAAATAATATAAAAATGAAGGACAAAGTATGAACTCTAGGAACATCAAAAAAATTCTGATGCATCTAGGAGGGTTTTTGTCTTGCCTTCTATTCCCACTGAAATCTACCTCATGCAATTTGTCGTCAAACTTTACTCAAATGTAGAAGAAAATAATAAATTTTCTTTTTTTTAAAATACGCTGGAAGCTAGGAGTACTTTTAAAATATGTTTTGCAAGCATACTTTAAAGGATGTAAGCCGTTCCTGTGCAAAAAAAGAAGCTAATTGGCATTGGTTAGGCCTTAAATAAAAATATTTGAATGCATTCTACCCAGAATGTAATGATATGAATCACACATTAGTTTTAACAGATCAAACCTGTTCCTGTTTCTCAAGGATGGAGAAATAACCAAGTTCAAGAAAAACGATGCTACTGTTTTATTTGCCAGGGAAATTAGTAACACAAAGGTAGAAGGTAGTCCCTCCTGGAACAGACAATCCTTAATAGAGATACTACAAACCAGGTTCTCTTGATTTGTGAGTAGCAAGTCCCGCAGTGTCTCATTCCTGGTTGACATAGCTAACATTTGTATGTGGAAGCACTTCTCTTCACATTCTAGTAACTCAATGGATGACATGTGAGCGGCTGTATTGTTCTTCCAACAAATGTCTGGGTAGTTGATGTCACCCAGAAAAAACACGTTCTGTTGACCCGAAGCTTGCTTAAGTGACCAAAGTATTGCTTTGTTGGCCCTATCATCTTGGTTTGGAGGTCGGTAGCAGATACCTACTGTAAGATGCCCCTTGGAGATGCTCCCTCTGATCTTGACTCAGAGGCATTTGATAGAGCTTCCACAATCACCACAGTTGACTTCTATACATTCAAGGTTCTCCTTAACATAGAGCATGACTCCTCTACCTTTTCTTCCCTGCCTGTCTTTATGAAACAGCCTATGGCATCCATCGTGATCCTCCAGTCATGTGAGCTGTCCCACCAAATTTCACTTATTCCTGTGATATCATAACTTTCTGACTGGGCGCGGAGCTCCAGTTCCTCCTGTTTGTTCCGCAGGCTGCGTGTAGTGGTATACATACAATTAAGGTGGTTGGTCTTCTGGTTCACATCTTGGGAGGCAGCTAAGGAACATTGCTTACTGCTTTGGTTGGCCTGGCTTATTCCCCAGTTGGTTGCAAAGGCATGAGAATCGCCACTTTGAACTGTGGCGCCCTGAGTCCTTCAGTTTAAAGCCCACCTCATCAAGTTGGCCACACTGCTGCCAAAGACTCCTTTACCTTTTCTAAACAGGTGGATCCCATCCCTCCCTAGTAGGCTATAGTCACTGAAGAATGTCTAATTGTCTCATTGTCATAATCCTGTAGATCTTCTTCGTGTTGGTCTTATGGCTTCCCTTCCTGCTTCATAGAATCCTTGGAGGATGTAGTTAAGAGCAGCATTCAAAGTGGATTGGAAACTGTGGATGAAGGCTCTCTGATGTATATTTTTGTTAGAATAAGAACAGAACTATAATAGAATTATTATTAGAATAAGAAAACTAGTCTAGATGGCCAAGGTAAAAAACCTAAAATTTCATCTTGCTATCAAAAAGAGAGGTCATAGAGAGTAGAAAAACAATAACTTAAATGATTAAAGCTATAAATAAAGCTGGAGAGGGAAAAAAACTCTGTAATCACAATAGCACAGAAAGCCAATTTGTAGTCATCTGATGTTTGATGCCTAAGGCAGGACATAGGTCTCATAAGGCTCCCTATGAGGTCAATGGAGAGAGAGGGCAATTCAGCCACGAGCTAAATTTACATGCCTAAATAATCCTGGAAAGGTATGATCTCCTCTTCCTCCCCTGATTGCTCTCACAGTCAAGGGAAAAAAGCTTTCAGATTTAAACATCTCAGCTGAATGCTTCAAGTCATGTGGTCTAGATCCCCCAAGGACTTCAGCCACTGGAAGGGTCCAGCTACACTGTAAATGATACATGGATATATGAAACAACTCTTCCCCAGGGCACGCAAAACCAAGACAGCAGCCAGAGCAGAGAAAAAGATGATATAATGCAAGTGGGGGAACAGAGGCAGTGATCTCAGCTGGTGCAAAGTCTTGGTTTCACGGGCAGCTGCTGCTCTGTGCCCCATTGCAAGAGTCCTTGAGTTAAAGGTATTCTTCCACTAACAGAACCGGGTTTTTATCTTAAGGCAAGCAGAGGTGAGTTTCCTGTTTTCTGGTCCTAAAGCACTCCACTTCCTACTCAATTAGACAACAAAAAACTGCAAGGAGGATTGGGTGAATTTTTTAATCCTGCTATATTCCTATTTCAGTGGCTAGGGAAATACTCTAATACCTGTTTACAGCAGCAAATAGTCCCACTGTCTGTGACAGAGCACAGACTTGAACTGAAGTCTCTGAAATCAGAGGCTGTCTCACTTCTCAGTGGGCATTAATCCTAATACTTCTTGCTTATGAAGGAAGCAATCTCCCATGTAAGGAAAAATTCTTATTGCAGCCACCTAAGTAGAATATGGCAGCAACATGGAGGCACAGGATAAATATCAGGTAAAGATCAGGCTTTCAAAGAAGTGATTTTAAAGAAAGAATATTGTTGAAGATGCCAACTCAGAAGATACATGTCCAAAAGAATTTAAAACTCAAAAGTCTAGAAGAAGCACTTCATTACAAATTTAAACTCATCCACAATCTCATGCTAATGGAATTTATGCCACAAAATCAGGGTTTAGTAGCCTAAAATCAAAACCCTTGGGTTAAGTAGTAACACAAAAAATCTGAAAACACATAAAGAATAACATTATCTCAAGAAATATTGATTAAAACAATCACTCAGATTCTCTCAAGACTTAATCTGAAATAGCTACAAAACTTCAAATACAAACAGAGTACTTTCATATAAATACACACTGCTTTAGTGCTCGCTTCGTGCAATAAATTGCTTTTCAGGATATTAAAACTTATTCTATTTTAAAATTATGTGCTGCAGCTTTTTGCTGAGTCAAAACATCCAGACCTTCCCCAAGTCAAGCTTTTGATTATTATTTCTCCTATTGATATTTAATCTTTACAGTGATACTATGGATCACTCTAGGAGTTCTGCTTTCACCAAGGTGGTTAACTGTACCTCAAAACCCAGCAGAGAATAATTATAAGAAGCCCAAATCCTTGTGACAAGCACTTCCTTTTCCTTACAATCATAATCTACAGCTGATTTTGAAAAGCAGACTGACACAGTGAAAAAGCATAAAAAGATCATTTTACACATGTTCCCACAATCTCAGCTTTTTAAAAAACTCCTGTAATTTACACAAAATGAGCTATGCCGTGCAAATGAGAAATATTATAAAAATATTAGTGAAAAGAACATAAATAAATGACAGCCATTTTGAGCATGGTTTTAGTCTCATCAAATTAAACTGGTTAATTAGGTAACTATTGAGCTATAAGGTAACTTTGGCAGAATTTTTTAAGTGTCTCCTCTTTTCCTGGTGCTATACTGAACATCTCGGTCTTTACATGTGGGCTGGGGAGAAAGAAGGTATTAAACCCTACAGCAGCTTATTACAATAGTTACCTGTCAGCTTGAAAGACAAGGAGAAATTAGATTTCTAAATAATATATTTCTCAGCATGGGATTACATGAATGATGTATTCAATGGTCAGTAAAGGGATAATTACACTTTGATTTCTTTGCTATTCCTTCCTGTCCTGGCATCATTCCTCAGGCTGTCCCTATGCAAGACCTTTTGGTGGTCCAACAGTGAATCAGACTGAGGAACTGATCTGTCCGGAAAACAATCTAAGAAGAAAGTTTTAGTTTTGAACTGGATTAGTTCCCCAGTGCAGCTCACCACACAACTGTGCAAAGATTTGCTCTAGCACAGCACAATAAGAACAAGCAGGCTTGTGCAACAGACAGCAATTACAGATGCCTGTTTAAGCAGTCTGCCTTCCTAGGTTCTTCACTTTTATTCTCTCTTTGAAAATATTCCCAAAGCACATACAAATTTTGGACACCTTTTCTATTGGACACTGTGATTCTGACATCTCCGATTTGATGTCAAGCAATTAGCCACTACATTTTCATAGATTTCAAGTCCTGGGAGATGACCCACAGTGCACTCATTTAAATAAGGCCAACTTGTTGTCTAGACAGCATGCCAAGAGCAGGGCCTTCACCTTTTGTTCTATAAACCTACTTTTTCATTTTCTGGATTGATGATCAGTGAGCTGGTTGGGATATTTTAATTATCTACTGAATCCTAGCCAGCAAAAAATGTGCTAACTTTTGAAGCATTTTCCTTTACGTGTGAATTTAGTTAATTTGTACATGTGCTTTTAAATTAGTCATTATGTAAATTCCCTTGATAACTTAAGCAGAATAAACTCTGCTATGCTTAACTTTAAATTGTTTTGTGAGACTCAGAAAATAGAACAATCATAAAAGAATACCCACAAGATTTTCTGATGAAGGGGTAACCAATACGTTTTAGGCTTTGTTTTTAAATAATAACTAGCCACTAATACACAGTCATAATTTCTCTCTGATCTTATGAGCTGCTATCTTTGATAACAAGACACAGAACTTCAATCAAAAACCCATCAATCATCGTTTAAAATAATGGAAGAAAGTATTTTTCCATGCACTGTATTGTATACGTGTTGCTTTTATGCATTGCTTGTTCAGGTAAAGTGTCTGTTAAGTCAGGGTGAACTGGAAAACGGAATGACATTCTGGAAATAAAAAATGCTTGGTAAGTTCATTTTTTCCTTACCATGAAACCTGTAGGTAAGACTGAAGTATATGCAGTTCTCTGAATCTGGAGGACTAACTGTGCCGTTACAGTTCAGGTTATCTTCATATCTTTTTCTTGAATAAAGACTGTAATCATCTTCTTTCAAATTTAATGCTTGTTTTTGTTAAACTTGATTCCTACGAGCAGAGCTGACTCCAGTGAAGCCAAGGGTGGTGCTGGACATACTTCCAGAGCTCTGCTGTGTCTGTCACATGGGGGTGGGCAGTGCCTGGTCCCTGTGAGAGCCCATGAGAACACAGAGTTTGCAGGCTTTTCTGAATTATTCCTAGGCAGCGGTATTTCCCTCCAGGATTAATCCTGTCCCTCCAGGTCTCACAATTTATTGCCATTATTTGGGTTTATTTCAAGCCCTGGTACACCACTTCTCCTCAGATAAAAGAACACGGCTTAACCTGTGATGATTCAGTTTAGCAAAGCAAAATCCTGCTTATTTAGACAAAAAGCATTCTCTTTGGAAAACACTTTAAAAAACAGCAAACAAAAGCTTTAAACTCAAGACACTTTTCCCCATACTGCTTTAAAGCTCCTTGCAAGACCTGTCAAAGAGCAAGACATAGTGCCTCATTCTGGCCCAGGGCCATTTTTGGCCCCATTGTTTGCTAGTTCTCTTGAACCAGACTAAACCAAGGTATGGCTCTTCTCAGGGTGCAAACCTCCAGCGAGCTGATTACCAGCATTGAGAATTGGCAAGAATTAACCCTCACTGACTGCTATGCCCAGTGGATCCCTCCACCAACCTCTAAGTCTCTTTTAAACAGCCATTAATCCTCTAAAAAGCTCTCTTTTTCAAAAACTTTTCTGAAAATCCCAGTTTTCCAAACTTTTACTGTTCTCACTAGGACTGTTCAGGCAATTCAAAGGAAGAGGGTGAAAGGAGTAGTTTTCCAGTGGTTTGTAACGATATTGTGACTGTCAAACAGTTCGAGAGGTAATTAAACCAACCGTATTTGTAAGTACACAATACAGAGTGCTTTATCAAAAGAATTGCTTTTTGGATGACTTTACAGGACACTATATTTGTCTGTAATGGGAATCTGGTAGAGGCAAAAAATACATATGTGTAAAAACTTCCAAATTAAACCCTCTCAGAATGTACTAGTGAAAAATATTTCTAAACAACCGTCTGTTGAAATCAGGAATCAAAAGTAGGAAGAAAATTATAACATATAATGTAAATTAGATGGTTACTTCCAGGGCTAATGAGTCAGAGATTGCTTTCTCTCCAAGAGAAGAATAGTGAAAGAACTTGGGCTACATTTCTTCCATCACTTGTCCTGATCCCAGTTTCCTAAAGGCCCCTCTCAGCAGAGACTTCTGCAATCTCCTGTTCTGTTGCCCGATGTCCTTGTGCTAAAAGCAGCTAATAAAATAGCCAGCTGTGTTGATTTTATCAGGGAAAAACAAAAATTCCTCTAGCAAGATCAGCACACCAGAGGAGGTGGTGAGTGCCCTAAATATCTTTAACTCCCTGGCAAAGGCTATAGATGTTATAGACAGGGACAGAAACCCATGTTTCTGTGGCGCTGTGATGGTCACTGTTACAGACAGCAGCGTAGCACAAAAACTGCCTAACCCTTGAGATTGAATTCCACCTTAAAAACTCTTACACTTCAACTGCAATTCAAAGGAGAAAGATGTTTCTCTTTTCTGACACTTCTGTTCCTTACCCTGCATGCCTTGCCCTCTCTGATAGCATTATTTTTTTTTTTTATTTCCATGAAGAGTGTTTGCAAAATTTCTATGAGGATTTTTGGAAATACAAATGAACTGCCACACTAGTTCCACAGTATTTTCTGGTATTTAATAGTCTTATGGTATTTTATTCAATCCAAATGAAGTAAGGATCTTAATAGGGCCCCAGAAAACATCAGTTAGAGTTGAGTCTGAAATTCAGGATTTTCTTAAAGGGCAAGCCAGTAGATCGTAATTCCCGCTTAGTTCTGCTGATTATCAACTGCAATTATTCCGTTAATGAAGGGCTGGAGTGTGTGGAAAAGTGACTGCATAGGCAAGAACAAACAAATTGCATGGGACAGTGGTAGACAGGAATAGGGCTCCAGGTATTCTGCCCCAGTAACACTCCTTTCAGGCTGTGGAGCTCACCATCTTTGTGGTCAAATACCAAATCAATCTCTAGAGGTACAACCACAATGGAGAAAATACAGAATACAGACTCCGATAGAAATACACGGGTTTCTAACCAGCTATTACGGGTGGTGGAAAAATCCCTTTGATGCTGTTTCCCTGAAGGCATTTAAAACTAGGAGAATGAAGGCTGAAATCTCTTCTTCATGGCAGAGCCTAGGTGGAGGTCTGTGGTCTTAATCCAGGCTTTAGGATTCTATCTGACCTCAGAGCATTCTAAAGGGGGATCAAAACCCTTTTCCTTTTACAGAAATGGCTCAGACAACAATCGAGATGACATTGAAAGGCAACCCCTTTACCTAGTATTCCCTACAAAGTCCAAATAGGATGCCACATTATCAGTTTTTCAGTGCAGAGACTGATGCTAACTCTTGCTGTTTGGCTACAGAGGTGACAGAGTGATGGGAGCTGCATGTCCGAGCAGCTGTCAGTGAAGCAATGACACTAAGCAAGAGAGAAAATAGACAAGTCCAAAGCAATCTGAGAAGCTGAGCTGTCAGGCTATGGAAAAGCAGCCCTTGCAGCTACATGAGCTAACACTTTAGCAGTTTAGAAGCAACATGGCAATTTACTCCCAAGTTTCTATTAAAACCGTGGGTTTTAATGCATAGTTCTAATGCACAAAACCAGGATCCTAATAAAAATAAGGCTTTAAGCTACTTGTCTGCACATCTTTAGAGCTAAGGCCTAATAACAGCAAGGATTCACTCAACTGCAATTTCTAAATCTCCTCAGATACATTACAAACACAGGGATACAACATAAGGTACAGATCTTCACTATCTGCAGTCACATTCATATAGAAATAAAGCAAACAATGGTCATGAAAGTGAATGAGGCCAGTTCTGACTTCCTTTCCATGGTCAGAATCACATGAAACTCTCTTTTTCTGCATCACAAGACACCAGAAATTTCTTGTCTGCAATTCTCAGGTTACAGAGGTAAGGATCCTCCACTGGTAGAAATGTTTGCCAACCACAGTCCTGATACCATTTGTATTCGCACCTTATTTGGTGCTTGGTAAAAGAAGCCCTGTCTCCTGGGGTCCTGTGAATTCTTGGGAGTGATAGGTCTTGCTTGCAGTGGGAAAAATTAAATACAGAATCCAAAAGGATCAAAATCCTAAATTCTAACAGTTCAAAGAGCAGCTAAAAAGAATATACATTTAAAACCCTCAATATTTTTAATCCATCTGAGAAATTTCAAGATCTAGCTTTAGGTTTTTGACCATACTTGGTTAATAAACCCAGAAAAAATGTTTTTACAAAGAAAAAAATAATTTAGAAAAGTAAACTACATAGAAACAATTCAAGTTAATTGACTTTATGGATAGGTTACAAGCACTTTTGCTATTGTCCTGAAAAATGATATGGTAGTACAGAGTCCCCTCTGGAACACTAGTTTTATTAATTTTCTTTTTTGTCATACTGAAGTAAGGTTAATCAAACTACCAAAAATAGATCCCAAGGCAGTAATTTCTGGGGTCATCAAATTGATCCCATATTCCATAAATGATTCCATACTGATTAACTGGTTGCTGACTTTGGGTTAACCTTCTAATGTTGTTAAACCTTGACTAGACTTCTAGTCAAGGACTACCAGGGTGAAGGTGGTATGATCCTCCTCGTCCTGGTTTTTTCCTGCCATTGGAAAGGTGCAATTAGTTAAATAACCCTGCCAGAAGTCAGAATGGAGCAACAGCCTTTGTTTCTGCTTCCTATCTGCAGCAGAGGGAGAATAATATTTTACAGTGATAGTTGGCATCAGTTCCTGAGACCCCAATGGCTTGGAATAGAAACTGCCAAAACCTGAGAGAATACTGCTTTTCAAAGTCCTATCTTGTATTTTCCTTGCATTGAAGTGAAATAGTTTGGATGAAATCTTCATCCTATTTAAGTCCGCAAAGTAACCAAACAGTCAGGAAGCATTAAGTCACTGAGCAAATAATTGTCTTCTACCAGCGAATTAGGAACTCACCTTGCATAAAGGAAAAAAAAAATGGTTTTGTCTAACTTCTAGCAGTCTGCCATGGATCTGAGGAAATATTATTCCTATCCCATAAGGACCCATTTTGGGAAACTCACATGGCTGTGCATCCACCTTCTAGCCAGAAATCAGAGAAAGACAGAGAGAACCAGAGATCAGAGCTGGCCCTTCCGGACAGAGTTTATCTACAGACATAACCACACACCAAACGTAAAGAGCGCAAAGTGATCTGCACCTTCTTGGGAACCTGATATAGAGATTATTAATTAATTAGTAACCTAACTCTCATAACATTTTTCATCCATTTCAGTGAGGTGCATCTTGGCGCGTGTGCCCATAATGCCCTTTCACTGGTGACGCTCATCTACCAAGTTCTGACTCTCACTCTACTAGTCCATCTCCTTTATGCGGCCAGATACATATCAGACAGTGACTTTTCATTCCATACATGAAGACTGTTGTTTTTTGGGAGAGGGAACATTTCTCTGGCTGTTTTTTGGACGGCCCCAGCATAATGCAATTTTAGATATTGACATTTTTGCTAGCCCCTACAACCCGTAACACTTACCGTAATTTTGAAGGTCGCTGTGATGGGATCCATCCCCAGAGAGTGTCTGCAAGGTCACATGAATGGCTACACAGCTGTAGAAAGTTTCATAGTGTCCGAGAAGCCTATTAGTGGCAAATGTATACAAATCGGCAGTTTCTACTAGATTTTCCAGCCTGTTAGACGAACAAGCTCATTAGGGTAAAATTTACTCCAAATATGTAAAAACTGATGGTTTGAAACTGAGATGTTTTCCGGAACAGCTCAGCAGCTCGTTATAATTGTAGTATGATTCAGTGCTTGGGCATCTTTCATATCTCAAGTGCTGTCTAAGCAATTAGCAGAGCTTCTGACAGCAGCTGGCCTGAACGTTACCCTCAGACAAGCATCGGAGCGGTTGGGCTTCCAGCAGGGCAGCTAAAGATTTCTTAGAAGAATCCCTTGCTTCCTGCAAGATTGAAAGCACCTGATGAAGAAATGTAATATACCTGCTGCACCCCTCTCCCCAACTCCTTCCTAATTGTTATAGCTGTTTTCCCAATCCTATAATTAACATTGCTTTTGAAAACTTTACAATCATTGCTCCAGAGGATAGGACTGTGCTGTGATCCATGTGTTCCAGGTGGGAATGTGCAACACAAAGAAGGAGTGCCTCTGGAAGACTTTGGATCTGCCAAGGAAGGGAGAGTAAACGCAAATCCTGGTTGAGTTATCCTGTCATTAGGGTAATTTTCCTAATAAACCATTCATGCCTTGTTGTTCACAATTCTTTTGGCAGCATTTGGAGCCACTGACATTTTTTGTGTTAAGGGATGGAGTACAATTGTATACTGAGCTACATATTGAGATAACAGCGGCATTTTATCACATTCAGCCTTGCCTTTCTTGCCCATTTCCATTGCAAAGGGATTTCAGTAGATGTAGACAGCTATTAGAATAGACACCAACACTTGCAAGTATGTGCTAGGTCAGAATACAACTTCAAACATTGCATGGCATTGTCTCTAAGTGGGTCAGTTCATAAAATATTGTCTGTTCTGATGGTGTCCATGCTGTAGTAAGAAAAAGGGGAAAATGCACTAGTAATTGAAATGATCTGATTTTGAAATTTGGCACCTGGTGCGTGTTCAAAAGAATAGTTCAGTGCTCCATTAATAATGCTTGTAGGACACAGGAAATTTGCAAAATGTTGCTCTTAATGATTATGATCTGAGGGTAAAAAAAAAAGATAAATAAAGGGATTTTTGAGAAACTGTTGTGTCTTTGGGTTTGGGGACATTTTTATTTGTACTTTATTTTATTTTTGCTGAGAATGAGCCTTTGGTGCATCCTTACCTCAAATGCTTATTCAGTGTGCTAATGAGATAAGAAATTCAGTGGAATATACTGTGTAATGGCAAAGCATTAACTATTGCTCCATTTCCATATATTCTTTAATAACAGACATTCTGATTCAGTAGAAGAATGTTTTACTGACCTTTCCACTTATTTCTAGTTCACTGGTGTGTCTAGAGCTATCTTGTCACTTTGGAATTAATTTTTGTTTTAGCCTAAGAGACTGCTCAGAAGCAACAAGCCCTGCTGGAATGTCAGGCACAAACTCTGCTCTGGAGACACTGAAACGGACTCCACAGCCACCAAGGAGCTGGGAAAGGGGCAGATATTTGTGTAGAGCAAGTGACCCATGAGACAAAGCGAGATGGGCTCCTGCAGTCTGTACCAGCTGAAGGTCTAGCGAGTGGTTTCATCATTATTGTGACTCTCAGTACTGAGGCCTAGAGGTTGCAGAGGCTGGTCCATGTAGCCAGGTCTGCTACTAAAAACACAGGATGCTATTTTCTACCCAGGCACAATGGGAATTAATATTTTTCTTGATGTGTCTTTCTGAGCAGCCAGAAGCCCCAGATCTCAGAAGAGAGATGAGTGCAGATTCCCCAGAGATGGCATTATGAAACAGAAGAAATTCTTCAAGTTCCTTTCACTTTGTAGGGGTCTGCCTTTCCTCTGGGCCTCGAGAAGAAAAAAAACTCTGGTAAATTAAGAACTAGTTAGACCCTCCTGCTCAGTTGTCTCTTCTACAGGCAAGTGAAAAAATTCGATATTTACTTCAGGTATGAACAAACTCTAGCCCCACATATACTCAACTTTATCTCTGACTTTTATTCTCTCTTAGACATACTGTCAATGATGCTATGCACAAACCCAGCCATGTCTATGTGATGCTAATGCATCTCTGTGTCTTCCTGGCCAATGCCTGTTGCACTGATAAACACTCCAGATCTCATGATCTTAACCTGATACTTCAGAAGTCATTTAAAAAAACCCACAAACACGTGTTCACAGCCAGGAATAATCCAAGGCACTCCCACTCACTTTGTTACTCTTTCTTTTTTTTTTAAACACTCCTGGGTGCAGAGCTTACAGTCAATGAGAGCATTGGTTTTACTCCACTACAGTGGAGCTGGGATAAATAACCCGGAGAAAGACTCAGAAATCTATTCCCAGAATTTGGCTGTCCACTGCTAGCATACTGGTTTTGGATAAACAAGCAAACAACCTTTTAATCTGTTTGATATCTTTGTATTTTTAAATCACATCACATCACTCTTTCAATTTACAGTTTTGTTTGAATCAATCATTGGTAGGTTAGCAAATCAGAAATATGCTGTCCAGAAGAAAAGGCAGTGTCATTTCTGAGTTAGCATTAACATATATTAATTTACTAGTGCATAGATGGAAAGAAAATGAATTTTAAAATTCTTTTGCAAACAACAGAAAAGACAAAGCAAGAAAAAACTGTGCAGTGGTAATTGTTTTCATTTTTTGTTATGAAGATGAAAATTGTGTTGAAGGATTTGCTTTAAACTACAGAGAAATGAAACTTGCCTCTGCTTCAAGCAAATGAAAATTATTTACATTTCAAGAGCAGCTGAGGATTTGCAAGCTACTTGCAGTGAGCTGGTCATAGGTGTATCTGCTGGAATTTGTGGGTTCTGCAGGAAGGAGAGGAGGACAACAACGTGGCTCAATAAGTAAACCATAATAAGTGAACAGATGACAAGAACTTGGCACCTTCACAGGCAGCATCAACAACCATACCACAAAACCACTGAATCATGGAATAGTTGAGTTTGGAAGGGACCTCTGGAGATCATTGTATTTATGTGCCCAGGTGCTGGCAGCAGGGGCTGCAGGGCAGCCTGTGGGAAGAGGCCGGGGCTGCCCCATGCCAGACACAGCTGGTCCCAGCCGCCTCCAGTGGCCCCACCGCAGGACACAGCTGAGCCCCTCAGCCAAGCTGGGGGCATCAGGGGGCGAACAGGTTCCAGAAAGGGCCAAAGGGGCACAGGCAGAGGAGGAGGAAACCAAGGAGGGAGCAGCAGCAGAGGGTGGGTTTAAGTGAAGGTGTTTCAATCTGTGTTTCTTACTTCCCAAATCTATTTTAATTTGCAATAAATTAAATTGATTTTCTCCCAGTCGAGTCTGTTTTGCCCATTACAGTAATGGGTAAGTGTTCTCCCTGTCTTTACCTCCACTCACAAACTTTTCTTCTTATTTTATCTCCCTGTCCTGTTGAGGAGGGGGAGTTACAAGGTGTCTAGGTGGGCATCTAGCAGCCAGCGAAGGTCAACCCACCAAAATCACGTAATCCAATCTCCCTGCTTAAAGTAGAGTCAACTAGAACAGATTGCCCAGGACTGTGTCTGGTCAGGTTTTGAGTATCTCCAAGGATTGAAGCTCCACAGCCTGTCTGGGCAACCTGCTCGCTCCCGCGTTTGACCACCATCATAGTAAAAATTTTTTTGTTATGTTTAAAAGGAATTTTCTGCATATCATTTTGTGCCTTTAGCGTATTGTCCTTTCAGTGAGTGCAACTGAGAATAGTCTGTCTCTGTCTTCTTTACTGCCCTGTTTTTTGGGCCATACTTCATCAGTTTACCTATGAGGATGTTACAGAAGTCAGTATCATCATATCGTAGAAGGCTAACAGGTTGGTCAGGCTTGACTTCCCCTTCATAAATCCATGATGACTACTCCCAGTAACCTTCCAGCCATTAATAAGTTTGAAAATCATTTCCAGGGTTATTTGTTCCATCACCTTCCCAGGTATCAAGGTGAGGCTAACCGTCCCATGGTTTCTCAGATCCTTCCTCTTGCCCCTCTTGAAGATAGGGAGTGACAGTTATTTTTTTTATTGATTATCTGAACTGGTCAGTCTACCTCTCTGAGGAGTTAATGGGAACAAACAGGCACTTCTAAGTCATGATATAGCTGAACTTTGCTTGATATTTGGATTAAAATAAAGAAAAGTGCAGGAAAAATTTCTTCTCTTATTGACCATAAAGGAAGATCAGATGACTAGGTCACAAGTGGATGCCTACATGTGCACACCTACATTTGACTGAATAAATCCATAGAATTTGAAGAACCATTGACTTTCCCAACAAAGACAAGCAGATGATGGTAATATAAGTTCGTTCCTTGCCCATGAATGGAAGCCTCCTCCTGCAGCAGTCAGATACTAGTCAGGTCATTTAGATGGATAAATCAATATATTTGATGGCAAAGGGACCTTCTGTTTCTTTTGGATTGAACAGTTCTTCCTCAGATGGAAAGTACTGCAGTACACAGTCAGGACCCCTTTTCTTTAATCTAACCTGTTTGTTTTGCTGAAACCTATGAAGTGCCACGGCAGATTTGCTAGCCCTGCAAGATGATCTGCTGGCTATGCTTGAGCAATGAATGTCATGTGTTAAAGAAGCAAATGCCCCAGCCAAATTGGAATCTGTTTCTTTTCCATGCTTTTAAGACATTCTAAGTGAACACAGAAAGAAACAAAAAATATTAGCAGTGGACATTTATCTGGAAAGTAGCAACAGTGTATTTGGAAACACAGAGGTAACCTGTAAGTAGCACAGAGTCACTACCATTCATGTTATACTCCCTTTGACTACAATAACGAGTGCTGCCTTTCCCTTTTAGTCCAGACTAGACAGCCTGCTTTTCAATCTTTAGAAAAATTAGCCTTTCACTTCTCCAAGTAAAAAAACCCCCAAACACAAAACAACACAGAGAAACATAAAAGAAATGGCTGCAAGAGAAATTCCAGCCTGAAGGGTTGATCCGCTCTCTAGCACAGACTGCTTCCCAACCCAGATTCCCTTGTCCAGCAGCAGCCTTTAAATTCTGTATCTATCTCTTCTGATGTCTACAGGAATCTGGATCCAAGGCCAGATGTGTGTGTTGCATCCACAGCTGTGTTCATGGCCACCTGCCTTGGAGTGAATCTACCGGCTCCTGGGAGACATAGTTGTTTAGAAGTTCAGGAGCAATGATCCCAGGTGGATTTGACATATGATCTCAGCATGGTAGAAGAAAAGCATCCAGCCCCCATGTCATTCTTCTCCACCGGAGACTCTTTGAAAGAAAATGTAGAAGAAAATTAAAAAGCAAGCAAACAAAAAATTGCCGAGGGAACAAGGCACAAGAGAGACAGGACAAAAGGAAAAAATACTTGGAAAAACATTTCCCTCTCCTGACAAGTCTGAGTTATGTGCAGAAAGCCTGTGAGAAATACTGAACCTGTGACAGCAGAAACATCCCAAAGAGAGCAGTGGGTGGGGGTGAGCACAATTAATAATAAAGCCCTGTGGAATTCGTGAAGGTTCAGCACAAAAGCTTGAAGCAGTCTTTTGAGAAGCCGAATCAGCTTTAATTACTGTACTCTGGGTTATTCTTTTAAAATGCTTTTGCAGTAAAACTTTCTCAGTCTGAGGGAGGGCAATGCTGCTCTCCGCTATCATTTCCCTTCATTGTTACAGGCTTCAGCACACAGTGAATGTGTGTGAGGACAAGCAGATCCTCAATGTCTTTCATTTCAAGTGGGTTCCCCCCCCCCCTTTTCATTAACAGCCTTCAAGAAGAAAAAGAACTACTTAGGGCAGGGTTTTCTTTTTTCTCTTTTTCTATTCTTTTTCTTTTTTTTTTTTTTTACCTGGCAGCCTGGGTGAGGCCCTTGGCATTCACTACACCTTGTTATCTAAAACCCAATATAATAGAGATACACAGATGCTCATTACTAGTAGCTATGCCATCTTAATGCATCCTATACTGGTATTTTCAGCTCGTAATAGATGGTGGATGATCCATGCTGAATAGTGAATGTGGTGCTTGATTTTCCTCTCACTTCAGCAAAATCAGTGAAGTATCCCCTCAGTTTCAACGATGAGAAAGAGGGACAAATCCACCCCCTGCAGTGGCTTTCCAGAGCCTGATTACTACAATGCCTCACTCATCGACAGTAACAGAGGGGTTATTTCAGCAAGAGGGTAGAATGCTCTGAGTTTCACAGAATCACAGAATGGTAGGAGTTGGAAGGGACCTCTGGAGATCACCCAGTCCAACCCCCCTGCTAAAGCAGGTGCTCCTAGAGCAGGGTGCACAGGAACACGTCCAGGCAGGTTTTGAATATCTCCAGAGGAGACTCCACAACCTCTCTGGTCAGCCAGTGCCAGGGCTCTGTCACCCTCACAGTAAAGAAGTTCCTCCTCATGTTCAGGTGGAATTGCCTGTGCTCCAGTTTGTGCCCATTGCCCCTTGTTCTGTCACTGGACACCACCAAAAAGAGTCTGGCCCCATCCTCTTGACACCCACCCTTTAGATATTGATCAGCATTGATCAGATCCCTCCTCAGTCTTCTCCAGGCTGAAAAGACTCAGGTCTCTTAGCCTTTCCTCATAAGAAAGATGCTCCGGTCCCCCCAGCATCTTCGTAGACCTCCGCTGGACTCTGTCCAGTAGTTCCCTGTCTCTCTTGAACTGGGGAGCCCACAAATGGACACAGTACTCCAGATGTGGCCTCACCAGGGAAGAGCAGGGGAGGAGGATCACCTCCCCTGACCTGCTGTCTACACTCTTCTTAATGCACACCAGGACACTACTGGCCTTCTTGACCACAAGGGCACGTTGCTGGATCATGGTGAACCTGTTGTCCACCAGCATTCCCAGGTCCTTCTCCACAGAGCTGCTCTCCAGCAGGCCAGCCCCCAGCCTGCAGTGGTGCATGGAGTTGTTCCTCCCCAGGTGCAGGACCCTATACTTACTGTCATTGAAATTCATCAGATTCCTCTCTGCCCAACTCTCCAGCCTGTCCAGGTCACGCTGAATGGCAGCACAGCCTTCCCGTGAGTCAGCCGCTCCCCCCAGCATTGTATCGTCAGCAAACTTGCTGAGGGTACACTCTGTCCCTTTGCACAGATCGTTGATGATTATGTTGAAAAGGACCGGACCCAGTACAAAGCCTGGGGAACTCTGCTGGTCACAGGCCTCCAACTAGACTGCGCCACTGATGACAACCTGCTGAGCTCTGCCATTCAGCCAGTTCTTGAGCCACCTCATTGTACACTCATCTGGCCCACATTTCCTAAGCTTACCTGTGAAGATGTTGTGGGAGACAGTGTCAAAAGCCTTGCAGAAGTCAAGGTAGACAACACCCACTGCTCTCCCCTCATCTACCCAGCCAGTCATGCCATCCTAGGAGGCTATCAGATTGGTCAAGCAGGATTTCCCCTTGGTGTCCTCAGACACCTCTCCTGTTCTCCACAGCTTTTCAAAGATGATGGAGAGTCGCTTGACAATAACATCTGCCAGCTCCCTCAGCACTCACGGGTGCATCCTGTCACGGCCCATGGATTTGTGGGTGTCCAGTTTTCTGGACCTTAGACACTGGTAGAAAGGAGTTATGTTTTTAGGGTGAACAAGATTTGCAATTCTAGAGAGAGGACATAAGTCAGAAGATGACAAGAGGAAGCAAAGTGCGAGGGGAATTCTAATCATTCTTCAGCTGCTGCTAGAAATTTCAGGGATGTGCAACATGGAGGGGAAGAAAACTGAGCAGAGGAAAAGCTCAGCCAAAATAGGGTTGGTGTTCCCCTCTGTCTTGTCTGGTAGTGCCTTGTAAGTGTTTTTCAATATAGTGAGTTTTAATAAAACTTAGAAGTGGCTACATGTCATTATGTACTGTCACATAGCTGGAGGCGTAGTTCTGCCCACATCTGCCTATGTCTTTAAGAATATATTTCATGGGCAGAAATACAGATGGAAATTTTCATAAAAGAAACAAACCCCAGTAATTCATTTCCCCAAACCTGGAAACAATACAAACAGGTGCCTCACTGTTTGGAAAGGAGCTACTTGTACTGCTCTGGGGCCAGAAATTTCCAGTGTGATCAGTTCCAGCAAATATCAGATTTCACTTGAAGTTATTTTCTTTTTGTGCAAAACCAAAGATACACTCATGAGGTTTAACTATGTCTCTAAACTTTACTGAAATCAGCAACGTGAGTGAAGGGGAAATAGCCATTCTAGAATCACAAATTGCTCCTCAGCAACCCAAGCTTCTCTTGTGCCCATAGCTAATCACCTACAAGGTCTAGGTGCTTTGTCTATGATTCCTAAACTTTGGTTCCTTGCTATGCAGTTTAGGATTATGCACTAAACCCCATGGAGGGCACTTCCTTCCCTCCACTTAATCCCAGACAGAAAGGTGGTGAAGATGGAAATTCAGCATAAAATAGGGCATGATAGTTACAAAGCAAGAAATATGATTGGAGGGTCTTCAGGAGCACTGTTGAGGACCAGTATCAAGGTGATTAGAATGCATTTCTCTTCTGTCAAACCCAGTCTCATTCATCGCTATGTCCATGCTCAATTGTAGTCCATGGTTCAAATACCCTCAGTGCCACCCAGCAGACAGTTCCAGCTATGGGAGCCTAATTGGTTCTTTGGCTCCCATCACTACCAAATGCTTCTTCTCAAGAGCATCTGAGCAGTGGCTGACAGTGAGGTTAAAATCCACTTCCAAACAAAGTCATTGACTACTCTTTTAAAAAAATTAAAAAAAAAAAAAACCAAACAGCAAAACAGGAGCAAAGATACTAGCAGAAAAAACTGTATATGCTTAGTGCACACTACCTTATTGCTTAGATAAATTCCCTCACCCTGAGTTCTTTTGAAAGTCACACCCCACCCAATGGTACCTATGTTTTTCTCATTATCAGATCCTGATTTCCAGCCATGGCCACTTGCACTCTCTCGTTTCTTCTGTCTAGATAGGAACATCAAGATTTGGGGTTTTTTTTCTAACCTGACTGGAGCCAGACAAATAAGGCATTCCTTAACTAGTATCTTCCCCGTTGTTTCCTCAAGGACTTCTGGAATTTCCTCAAGTCATATTTCATCTTTGTTATTGTCTCATTTCCTGTTTATGCCTGCCTAACTATCTCCTTTACCTTAACTCTGCACAACTGGAGCAAACATGGAGTAGACTGCAGTGTGGAGCACTTTTAAAGCAGTCAGATAGTGTAGCTGCTGTTCAATGCAAGGATCTGTTAGTCTTTTTGGAAAATAAAGGAGGAAGTCAGGGAATAACTCACAATAAGCATCGGTGTCTTGTCATCCAAGAGAATGACGTTCCCTATGATCCCAGAGAGTGAGGGTTGAATTTTACCCGACTTACAGTCTGGAAGTCTTTAGTGAGCAAGATTCTATGACCAAGAAAGACCTGTGGAGAGAATGTACTGTCACAGCTCAAGAACAGATGTCCCATCATCAGGGAAAACTAATTTCTCACTTTGTGACAATTTGTTCTTGAAAGCACCAGAGTTATTAATAAACTTCCAAAGGTTAGCATTGACTTTTTAACAAAGTCAGGAAATTCCAGCTTGACTCCACCTAAGAGGTCTCCACTGCATGCATGCGGGGTTGCGTGCTGTACGTTGAATATGGTACGCACATTTTGATTCGTGTTTGATTCGAGTCCAGTTCTCCCGAGTTTAGGATGCAGGCACTCCTTCCTGACTCATCTGCAAAGTTTGGATGTAAAGTCATGCTTTGAAAACAGACTTCCTGCAATTCAAGCAATATCAGCCAATGTGAAACCAGGCCATATTTCATGTGCAAAAACTTGGATTGATAGTCTTCCAGATAAGAAGTGTTTTAGCTTAAAGATTTTATTTTGAGATGTTCTAACACGTTTAGTGCAGTTCTGGTTGGTACAGAAAGCATAGCTTTACATTTCTCATTTTGAGGTGCCTTGCTTCTCCTAATTTAACAATAACAAAAGTTGTGTAACAGTTACATTAGAGCATTGGTATCCTCACCAGCTTCAAACCGAAAAAAGACAGCAATTACTTGCGTATTTTGATCACACTTTGCTCATTGGAATGGACCTGCTGAGCCAGCTGCTCCTCCCAGGCTCCCCTTCAGTAGGGGCTGCCATGCTCAGATGGTCTTGCATGCCCTTCACTTGTGGCTTCTATGCACACAGTGTATGATGAGAGCTAAGAACACAGCAAGACTCTAAGAAGAAAATGTTTTATGGTTGAAGGGTGTTTCTTGTTACTAGGGGTGAAGATGAGATCTTCCTTCGTGTGAGACTGTCCTATGTGGATCAAATTAGTTCAGTTTGTCTTTGTGCCTTTCTCAGGGTGTCAGCTTCCACTGGGCAGACTTACCTTGCAAGAAGAACCTCAGTCTACTCTGCTGGAGTGAATCTTACCTAGTGCTGCAGCCAGGCAGCTACCTAAAAGCTCTGGCAGGAGGAGTTCCTGCTGCTTTGATGAGGGAATGTGCTGGCTCTTCAGCTCAGCATAGGCTAGGTTGCCATAAAGAGATTCTCTAAAGAGACTCAGTCCTTGATTCAAGGTGGGAAGGGCTATGAGCATAGGGACAAAATCATACTGCACTGCTTTTTCTTTACACAGCTAAAAATGTTCTGTAGTTGTAGAACAGCTCACTCCTGTGTATTCAGGAGCTAGGTTGCTTTATCTTCAAATTCAACAGGGAAGGAAAAAATTGTGGATCGTTTTTATTTGGTTTCTGCATGCAGTGATTTACCTTTGGTCCATCTCAGAGTTTCAAGCTGGTAATAAATTGCAGCAATTTGCTCTGAATTGCTTATAGGTGGCCTTTTCATGCACTTCTTTTTCTGTTTCAATTTGAAAATCATTCAGGTTAATTGAGATGCAGTCCGTAACCAGAAAATGTTTGCTGAGGATATCGTTATATAGACTAGCAGCTGAAACAGCAACCCCCAACCCATACCTCTCTGAGATGAGAACTCACATTCTAGCTTTCTTAACTACAGAACATGGTTACATTATTACTGTTGTTAGACTACTGTAAATGCTGTTTATGCCATCAGTGTATCCTGCAAAAATAAGTGGAGATTGCAACCTCCTAGTCACAAATGTAAATTTGCCGAAATTCAGTCTGAAGAAAAGAAGAAGAATGGGAAGTTTTAGACCCCACACAACTGACAGCTGTCAAAGTTATAAACAGCACAGACACAGAGAATTTATGTTAGAGAATATGCTAGGAAACTTTAATATACACTTAGTGCATCACAACAATATACCACAAGCAGTGGCCACCAGCAGCTGCGTGGGGGACTCGTAAATTAAAAATAGCTGGCATACTCCTCTATTTAAATCAAGGGGAGTGTTCGTGAAGTGAATTACTTTTGATCCTGAGCATGGCTGGCAAAGTGTGTGATTTAGTCTTTGTGATTTAGTGTGGGGAGCTGTGTACACATTTTGTCAGTGTGATTTCTCCCTTGTCATTAAATTTGGTGTGCAGAGGCTGGTCAAGCAGTGCCTGGTTTAAACTCCCTTGCAGAGAGGGTAGAGGATAGTGGCCGATCAAAATGAAGACCCATGATATGTTGATCTGGGTTTAAATGAAGTGTGTGTGGTACTGAGGCAGTAACACCAAATAAACAACCCACTCTTGTTCCGAACCCTCGTCCCTTGTGAGGTCACTTACTTGAGGCTGTAGGACTAACCATTTGCTCCTCTAATGGTGGGGACACGAGGATGAAGGCATTCCAGGACGTCAGCATCTCAGGGGTCTGAGGGACAATTTGCATGGGTCCCTTGGTCCCCTCCTCCCCACCTCTGCATCTGCTCATGGGACAGAGGCCCCTTTCTCACCTCATGATCCTCTGGAGCCCTCCTGCTCCCCTTGCAACCTTCTGGACCACAGACATCCATGTTCCTCACCATGACCTCTTTTGCCTGCAGGACCACGAGAAATTAAGCTGTCCATCGAACACCCTGCCCAAGGCAGGAACAACTCTACTTTTGCGTGTCATGTGTCCGTGCCCAGGTGTTGGCAGCAGGGGCTGCAGGGCATCATCTGTGAGGAGAGGCCGGGGCTGCTCTGTGCTGGACACAGACGGTCCCAGCCGGGTCCACTGGCCCCACCGCAGGACACAGCTGAGCCCCTCAGCCAAGCCGGGGGTGTCAGGGGCAAACAGATTTCAGAAAGGGCCAAAGGGGCACAGGCAGAGGAGGAGGAAGCCAAGGAGGGAGCAGCAGCAGAGGGACCCCAAGACTGGAGGAGGAGGAGGAGAGCAGGAGGTGCTGCAGGCCCAGAGCAGGGATCCCCTGCAGCCCTGGAGAGACCCCACTGGAGCAGAGACCCACCCTGCAGCCCAGGGAGGGCCCCATGCCGGAGCCGGGGCAGATTTCCTGCCGGAGCTGCGGACATGGAAAGCCCAGGCGGGAGCAGGTTGTCCCTGAAGGGCTGCAGCCCAGGGAAGGTCCCACTCTGGACAGGTTCTCCTGATGCTCTCATTCTTCCCTGTGATGGCAGCCTGGGAGGCAGGAAGAGGCACAGAGCCTGCCATCTTTGCAAGGGTGTAAAGTAGAAGCTGTGGCCAAATCTGTTCCTAAAAATTTCAAAGATAAGATGCACAGGGTACCTTTGCTGTTCTCATCCAGACTGTGTCTCAGATCTTTCTTGTCCTCCACAGTAAAGCACCTGTGAGGCTGACTGCAGGTCAAGCCTTTCCACCATGGACATTGGGAACAGATTATTGACACCTTCTTGCAGCATCCTTTCATATATTTGAAAAGGGTTGTCATATTCCCTCTACATCATTCTCTTTCTTAGGCTAAATGACCCCACTTTTTCCTTTGTGTCTTGTTTTCTTTATCTCTGGTCATTCTTGCTGCTTTCCTTGGACGGTCGCTTGATACAGGATATGGTGCTCTGGCTGAGGCTTGACCAGTGCTGCACCAGGTGGGATGATCATGTCTCAGGTCTTACAGGAAAAGAGGGGAGCAGAGAATAAGCAGAGAAAGGGAATGGGGATGGAGGGAACAGGGAGGAAAGGCTATGAGATAGAGAGGGTGGAGTGGAGGACCTTGCCCTGAGCAGTTGCAGTGGGAGATGTGTGGGAGCTCATCCCGACCTGTGCCTCCGTGACTGCAGCAGAGGCAGCTTGTTCCCTCAGCCACCAGCACAGGCACAAGCAATGCTGGCAGCACCACTGTGATGCTCTACCTGGCCCCACACCAAACCTGGCGGAGGGCTCTCACAGAAAAACCAGCCCCTCACCTCAGTTCTTACACACATGTGGTGCACTATGAGGGACAATTGCAGCCTCCACGAGACCCTGGTGCAAGCGGCAGCAGCCAAACTGCGCTGTTACAAGAGGAGCACAAGGAAGAATTACTTCTTTGAAGTATAATTATCTTTGTGACTCTCCCTCACTTCAGAGAACAGTAACTTGCTGCTGGCTTATTCCTGCAACAATCAGGTGTACTGCAGCCAGGTATTAGTTTTAGCTGTGGACCAGCTTTAAAAGTTTTGCTGCCTTTTCCTCTTACTACCCTGTCATCCATGCCTTCCCTTCACTCCCCATCTGGCTGCCTGATCAGCTATGCTGGGACAACTCCTTGAAGGCTGTGTGTTTAAAGCTTTCCAGAATTAAACATTTGAAGAGATATATTCTAAACTGATCTGTTTTGGCTATCTGGCTTCCCGTACAGCCCCCAAAGCCCTTGAGCTAACTCAGCTGAGACAGGAATCTGGGACACAAATCAGCAGGCAGAGAGAGGTGAGGAGGTGAGAGCAGGTCCTTCCACTGGATTTGCCTCCAAAGTGGGCATCCTATGAGAATGTGGACTTGGTAAGCTCTCTTGCACAGGCTCATGCAAAATGGGTGCTGTTTATGGGGGAATGATATGAAAGACATTGATAGAGAGTCCCTTTGCAAACAGCTGTGCTGGATGGAGGCACAGCTGCACTGAGCTTTTGAAACTGCCCTTCTGTGAAAGCCTGTGAGACAGTGGGTGCAGCTCTTCCTGCAGAAGGACCCATGCAAAAGTTGCCTCTCTGCTCCAAGCAAACCCAGCTGAGGATCACCAGCTCTCTACTGCTGAAGGTTTTCCTTCTACCAGTACAATGCGCCCATTGCTTCAAATAAATTAAAGCGTATGATCTATGTACTTCTGCATGCATGTAGTCCATATTAAAGTTGGAAGAAGGAATTGAATTGATTATATATACAATTTAGTCTCATGTTAAGAAAAGTGAAAGAATTTAAGCATTATGCATCAGATATAAAGATGCCAAGACAGGAAAGCTTGTCACAGTTTCCTTGAAAGTCTGTCATAAAGCCCATGTATATTTTTTCTATTAACACTCAATTACAGCATATTTCTCTAGTTCAGACATCTGTTCTTAAAGCGTCATGTCAAGGGCACTATAGAGGCTAATACAAAGCAGAAACAAAAAAATCAGGATCAAGAAAAAAGAGAGAAGAATAAAAGAAATAATGAGGCTGAACAATGGCATTTCTGGAGAATGTAAGCCAATATTTTCAGAGTTGAGAACAAAGAGCTTTGTAATACTTATACTAGATAATACATATGCACATTATATGTAATATACGTAATGCCTCCAACATCTCTCATAGGAAAAAAGATCCAGTACACATATTATTCCATGGTACGTAAAATCTCTCAATTTCTATTGCAGAAGGATGTATATTAGAGTGATTTGATACATCTGATGCTTTATTCTTTCATTGAATTTTAACATGAAGTCTGCTGAGGCATATATCTGGCATTGTTCCTAACAGGTGCATCACACAATATGTGAGCAGTAATCTCATCTGGCTTTGTGTGTTTTTCTGATAAATCAAGGTAAACTAGCTTAGAAGGATTGTGCATTATGGTTGGAGACTAGTTAGGACCTGCTACTATAGTTATGAGGGAAGCAAAAATCTTAAAGGAATGTAAGTGCTGAAGTGCCTTAAAAGTGTATGTTAAATGTCCCATGGATACACTGAGAGGTTTACCTAGCTGAAGAGCATGGATGCAAGCAACTAAAGATTGTAAGAAGGGCCTATTATTGTCTCTAACCTAAGACACAGCTCCTTCACTCACCTTTCCTTTGGCAATTGTCAGGAGTAGACATTTAGAAATAGCTTAAGATAAGTGCAAATACAGAGTGATCCTTCCTCTCATGTGTACTTTGTTTATTCTATAAAACAGCCTTATAATTTTTCTGAGTGTCATTTAGCACTTGTGTTAAGATTAGTTATGAATGGTCATTCTCATCTCACTGTCTCTGCTACAATTCCAACGCTAAAAAGACTAAATAGATGACCCTTCAGGTTTGTCTTTTTCAGTCTGAAGGACTCTGGGGTACTTGGTCTCTCCTCAGATCAAAATCTCTCCCACTTCTCCCAATAGATACCATTTTTCTTTTCCCTTTTTTTCAGTTCTCCTCTGAGGTTTTACTCTGCTGATTTTGAGGTAGGTCCAGGCACAGTCCCAGATAAGGGTGTACGACACAGTGACGTTATGAAATTTCCTGCTTTATTCTCTTTTGTTTTCCCAACAATTTGTAACTTTCTGCTTGCATGTTGACCATAAGAGAATTATGTAAAGTGACTCCAAGATCTCCTTCTTGATGACAATAGCTAATTTAGAGCCCATGATGGCATATGTGTGTATTCCCATGTGCTTTATCTTATATCTATTAGCACTGAATTGCATCCACCTTTTATATTACAGCCAGTATCTTGGGGATCTAATGAATTCCTTGCACTCAGCTTGAATTTCAACTCTTACTGTTAATTCCATTCTATTTATAAACATTTTAGTTTTCTTAGCTTCCAGATAAAGAGCACACACATGATCCATTATAATCTCACAGCTGTGAGAGGTGGAAAAGTGACTTTGGGAGTAACATTCAGCTGAATCACTCCTGCAAGGTACCTAAGAACATTTTTGACTTGAACCTTCTATCTCAGTATCTTGCTCCAGCAACAGTGATTGTAAAGTAGGTTTCCCAAATATTGTGGTGTTCTCCAACAGTTCACTTGTGCATTCATCTATTTTTGCTTATGCAAGATAGTAATGTTTGCTTTCTGCTTGAATTACATCTTGTGTTCCTCATCTAATGCTTTCTGCCACGGTCTTGATCCTCACTGATTTAATGGAAGCTGGAATAGAAAGACCCTGGAAATGGTCAATCAACTGGAAATCTTTCATTAGAGCTGCAGATATCATAACAGATTCCATGCCATGATTATAGTCCCCATAAGAACTTGTAAATCAAATGTTTATACTTAAAGTGAGCTAGGACAGAAATGAGCTGCTTCTCTCACAATCACTTTTACACTCTTTTCCTAGAGCTGAAAAAGTCTTCTTTTAAGAGCTGTTAATGCTTATTAAATCTTCTTTGCTAGCACCCGAATGCCAACGGTTAGCATGAGAGACTGACTTACCAAGTGGAGTGGGCATTGCAAAAGTATCCACATATGTTTTTTCCCCATAGAAATCGAGGAGTTTGTTGCCCCCTCCTTAATCAAGAAAAAGGAGGAACTCTCAGATTCGTAGTTAAAGAAGAAATGTCTGCAGCAACCTGAAAGGGAGTGTGAAAATCTAATGAGAGACTGAAATCCATCCCATTTGAAGCACAACAGCACCCTGGAAGCTGCGGTACTTTGCTAACTCCTTATGTTCAAAATTGCAGTATTTCTTTCATGAACAATCTAGGACTGGAAAAAAGCTCTTCACTGAGCTTTTTTCTAAGCGAATTGTGAAGTGAAATATTGAAATAGTTCTGCTCTGGACAGGGAGCACATTTTAAAATGTGATGCAAAGAATCTAATATTTTGGTTACAGAAAAATAATAATAATTATTATTACTACAGACATCTGTGGAAAACAAGCCCATTCTTTATTTGATTCTTTAGATGCTTCTAGGCAGTTCTCAGCCACTTACTACCTACGTGGCCTTCAGCAGTTACGAGGGCATGCAGCTAACTTCTGTTGTATGTGGTTGACACTCTCTCACTCCTCTCCAGCGGCAGCATGGATGGTTTCAGCACAGTTTTGTTTGCAGGTACTGTTTCAATATCTCTACATACTACTGGACATCGCTTGGAGGAAGGTGCTCAAAGGTGTCAGCTTTGATGTTGCCAAGAGCAAAGTCCAGGGAGATTGCCCCAGGTTCCTGTGGAAGCACACTGGGTCTGTAAGACAGCCCTGGGGCTGGATCCCACAGCCCCATGTGAGTCTTCTCGTCCTATGCCACAAGGAAGTAAACTGAGATGCAGGTTTCAGGGCTTCTTCTCATTGCATCAACAGTAGAGACGGGAACAGAGCTCCCTCAAGTCCCTACTCTCCACCAGAAAGCTACTACAGGAAATTTTCACTATCCTGGAGTAAAATTAAACATTTTAATTTTTTGTGTAAACTAATGTGTCCAGTCTTTTCTACTGAGAACAGCAGAGTGATTGTCTGGAGTGCCAGTTATGAAACAATTGCAAAAGCTACAAGTGGCATATAAGGGAAAATTATAGCACTATTCATTGCAATCTAGCCAGCCTCTGTGAAGTTTTCCAAGTGAAAGGGAAAGAGGCCAAGGGGAGCATCAGCAGGGAAGAATAAAGAGCTGGTTTAGGGGATAATTAAATCTAAACCAAAAGGTCATGAGATACTTTATCAGCTTTCACAATGAATCCAAACACACCCAGAATGTTATCAATTCACTGTCATTGTCCTCAAATTAGGAATAAACTGTCTGAAATCAAAACCCTGTGGTGCAGAGGAGGCTGGATTTGAATCTCCTCGTTCGTTTTTGTTCATCTCCATTAATCTGCCACTTGTTAATAACAAGCGAAGAACAATCAATCTAAATAGAGTTCCAGCTACTGGCTCCCATAAAGTGAGAGGGAAGGAGATTAAATCATCATTATGAACCTAGGGGGGGAATGTTATACTTGGAGGGTAGGAGATGCAGGAAAGGGAAGTTTATTAGAACTGTGTCAGGAAGTAATGTTTATTTTACAGCTTCTCCATTTGATGAAGCTTTGAATGATCTTAGATCCAATTTCCTCTTTGAAACTGGGCAAGTGAACTTCAAGAAATACACCATCATCAATAATACCATCATCATCACCGTCAAAATAACAAAGAACCATATTTAAATCACATGTAAGTACTTTAGTTCTTGCCCTTTTTTTTACCAGAAACCATTAGAGGAATCTGCATTGAATAAAATTATTCTGCCTATCTATAGCACTTAACTGCATGTCTTCTGCCCCCAAGCAGGCAAATGATTATCAAGTTGTAAGAAATGCATCTTACTGTGGCCAAAACAAATGCAGGTCTTGTGATGACATGCCTAGTTTTATGTCTCACTCTTTCCAGGACAGATACAGCTCCTTGACTTTAGGGATAGGAGATTGATCTTTTTCTTTGGGCTAGTCATACAATAACGTGCCTCCTTAAATTGGAAACAACGTTTGCTCCCCAATTTTGGTAGCCAGGGAGGCAGTTTTCCACTACAAATAATCAGTGTTTGGTCACTTTATTGATCAGGTATTGCATTTCTTGAAACTCAGAGAGAATGAGATTTACAGCTCTATTTCTAAGAGTTGCCACAAGATCCATGCATCATTGGTGCTTAAATAAGTAAAAAGACTGTTTTCATTCTACATATATTTGGTAAAACTTCTCCGTATCAACTTGCCATACTCTTCCTCCCATTAGATACTCATTTCAGCTAGCTGACTTACAGCCTAGGTCTTTGGGTAAAAGGTTGATCACCGACTGAATTAAAACAGATTTATTCTACTGAAGTTAACAGAAATATGCAACTTTACTGCAGCTGGGGGATAGGGTTCAGTGATGGACTGGATGACAGATGGATTTTCCAGCTATTGGACTGTTTACTTAAATAATTACATCTCTCTTCATTCCAATATGTATCTTATTACTTGGAGTGCAGCAACATCTCACTACCCCCTGGGATACTGTTAACATACATGAAATATATTGCAGTCTTTATTGTTAAAAAGCACCTTTCTGGGATTTAGTAATAGCAGCAGGGAACAGGCAAGAAAAAAACATTAATTTCTGAGTAAGCAGTTTTCAAATTGTATTAGCCATTCTCATCCCTTTCCATCAAGACTCCAATTTGCCTCCAGCTCTGTAAGCACAACTCAGTGCTTAGCATTCTGCTCCACAATGTAGTCCTAAATTAGGAAAACTCTGAATAAAATCTTATGCTTGTACTTTAAATTCTCTGCAGGCAACCAGTAGAATTCCATGAGCTCTCAAGCCTCCTGACTTCACAACATTTTCTTTCTCATTAAAGAGGGGCAAAAATTGCTCAGTCAAAACTGCCCACTCGTCCTGGTGACAAAGAGCTAGAAGGGGAATGGTGTGTAAATTCATTTGCCTTCCTCCGTTCTCATGCCCTGCTCCTGTATGCTCTGGGACAGCTTCAGTCATCAAGGATGAAAAGAAATGTCTTACATGAGAACAGCAAGTTGTTAAAGAGGGCTTTAGCCAATTACACTTGTTATCCAAGAGTTTGTTGTGGTTTCTGGTGTTGCACATGCAATACTTCTTCAGGCGTCATCACGTATTAAAAAATATGCCGTCAGTTCAAATATGCAAAGTAACGGAATATCCATGCCATTATTAGATCCAATCTCTGGTAGATATTGCAGTGATTACAGCCAGGATTGATCAGAAGAAATAGAAATGTCAGATACCTCCATATGAGGGTGTTTCCTGAATCAAAGGACAAGGAAAAAATCTATCATCTAGTAGTCTGAACATTCACTGGTGAGTAGAGCAAACCATAGAGCGTCACAATATGGGCTTGGCTACTTGGTAAAGTGGAGAACAATTAAAACAAGAAACTGATAAAAGGCCCATTGCATAACAATCTCCAAGCAGCTGAAGTGTTCAGGTATTCACAAAGGAGAAGGATATGTGCTGACACTCCTTTAGACAAAGCAGGAACTCGGATTTGGAATCGCACATGCTCAGAGACAGTGCCCATACACTCCTATTTTGAACAAAAGATCCCCTTGCCACCTCTGGTTTAGAAGGAAGGAGCTTAAATGCCTGAAAAGATCAGAAATAAAGTTCATTTACTCTTTGTAGTATATCGCACTGATGTGTGTAGGCAGTATGACAGCCAAAGCACCCCCTTCTCTGAGTCCCATTCTCGCAGACCTAGATTTCCTTTCTTGAAGGGAGTCTGCACACCAAACCTACTCTGTACTCCGAAGCTAGTCTATGTATTTAAATTATATTAAGAGCTCTAATGGAAGATGTTATTTCTCACTACAAGTTTGGATTCCTTTGTATCTGTAAACCTCCACAAATTTGGCAGCACTGTTTCTCTTGATTTTCAACATCTGAATGCACAACTGGAGATTAGTAGGCTGCAAGATGCAAAAAGGTTAGGTATCTGGGTGCATTTATATCCCCCAGGTTGAACACGAAATCAGAAAACGGAAGTCACAAGTCCTGCCCTGAACACTAGCGCCCAAACCTTTTTATGATCATTAGCGACAATGTAAATACATGGTAATCCTCTACTCTCGCTCCTCCTGAAATAGTGGGCCTACATCCCACTTAATATTTGGGACTCTAAATTGGCAGCTCAGTATCTCCCTGTCATACATTCAATCATATTGCTAAAGAAAGTAAACTGTCAATCAAACAGAGGCTCTTCTTGGTGACAAACAGTCCTCATAACGTGATACGTTCAGTGTCTAGTCAGTTCTGTTGTTAAATTAAAGAAGCTGTGTGGCAGCATAAGCATCACAAAGTTGACTAGTTTCTCACTTCTGCAAAAGACAGAGGTATAGATTGCAACAGAGCATGTGAAATGTCAGTTTGCACCTCTGACAAAGAAGCTGAATGACTGAAATGTCACGTATCTCAGGCAGGAAGAGAGGAGAAGAGATAACTGTACTCTCAAAGAAAAATATAACAAACGTTTTAATGGGGACTTTTTCTAGATGGAAATAAAAAATTATTTTTGTAAGGGAGCTGGATCTCCATTGGCCAGAACAATTATCCTAATGTGCGTTAGCCTGTTTCTGCTGTGCTGGGCCAGCACAAGCAAGCATCCCTAGGTGAGGGACTTTTAGAGGCCGTTGTATTAAAAGTAGAAGAATCTTAAGAGCACCAAGTATATTCCCTTTGCAGCTAAGCCAAAAGTGACACCAGTAATCATACTGCACCTCAGGTATACAGGTAAAGTGAATGACACATATTTACAATTGAACGAGGAAATACCACTTAAACCCACAAACTGGGATCAGTGTCCTTAACTCCCAGTCCATTCACTGGTGGCAATTTATTGAATGTTGCCTGCACTGATTAGGAAGTTACCTTGATTACACCTATCAGAATATTTGCTCGTATCCCTACTCCTATTTTCCAAACATTGAGAAGAATACCCAGGGTCTTCTTGAACTCTCCTCAGTGCGCTTCAAGTACAGAAGCACAAAGCCCAGGTCTCCACTTTCTATATCATTTATTTCCTGGTCTGTAAATGAAAGCTAATACTTTGATAATGACAATTAGTACCAGGCCTATGTACTGATATATCAGCAAGTGATACATAGTTGATCTGAATCAGTCATTGCCACACAGTGTGCATTCCACCACACCAGCTGTGGAAGCAAACATAACAGAATCCAGCTTGGTACAGACAGGGACAGATATGACTGGGAACAGTGCAGAGAGAAAAATTGATGTCATCTACAATATGGTGAAAAAATTAACCTAATTGCATCCCTTTGCACAAATTTGAGCCGACAACGTGAATTCATGTATGAGCACTTAGTTATATTTGACCACAGTTTCTAATCCAGCAATGAGGATCTTACAGAAATACACACTTCATCACCACATCACAGCCTGATTGATGGTGTGAGGATAATTGTGCAAAGTGAAAGAGATTCCATTAAATCTTCACGGCATCGCAGAGTTAATGTAGTGTCTCAGCTGATGGGATGGGAAGAAGCAAGAGAAGGATGCTCATAAGTTGCAGAAGAATAACCATTCCTTAACTCCTGACAGTGCTTTCAGAAGCAAGCACGGGACTATGCATTTAGTATTTTATCATTTGGGGGGTTTTATCCCGTTTGTCTCTGTTACCCTAATGTTCTCCAAGTTCTAAAGCTGAAGTGTTAAAATGTAAAAGGCTGTCCTTGTAGTAGTTTTTCGCCCTAAGCAGATATAACTACCAGAAATGTGACAGTATGATGGTTTTCCCAGTCCTGGTTTGCTGGCTCTGGAAGTTCAGATGGATCCGGTCATTTATCTTCATTCAGTCGCTGAGATTTGTTTCTGGCCATATAGTTATGCAGAAGGATTTTAATGGCTGTTATCGAGGGTGCTGACCCAAAACCAAACACAGACCTCAGTGGAATTGATGGATTTGCCATGCACATCTTTCAGACTCAAGCAGTTAGACCCTTCCCTGAAGTGAAACAACCACCGACAAAGAATCTGCTCCTTGACAAATTTAACTGCAGGCACAGCCTGAGGAGACCCAAGAACAGCAATTTTCCTGGCTGCAAGTGCATGGATGAGGATACTGATTTGCAGAATGTGTGCACTGGAGGAGGAAAGCCACAGTATCAGAACTAGAATGAGAAACAAGACAGTGTTTCTTAAGCCAAGAACTCTCTTGAAAGACAGGCCTGAGGATTTGTGAGCAAGGAAATTTCACACTGTTGTTTATTTCTACAGAGGTTTTTTACAAACAAGATTACAACAAGAATTTACATTACTTGTCATGGAAATTTCATGCTGTTGTTTATTTCTACAGAGGCTTTTTATAAACAAGATTATACCAAGAATTTGTATTACTTCTCAAGTCAGTGAATCTTCCTAATTAAAACAAGTCTTCAAGATTTGAATATTGACCAATGACTCAGGCTACATTTTGCTCAGGTATAGTAACAATCATCTTTGGCTTTATGAGAAAATAGGACTTCCGTTATTCCATGCCTGTGTATCTTAGATCATCTACAAATTCAAAAAACTGTATGCTGCTCTGTGAGGAAGCCCATGCCCAGAGAAATATTTGTGATTTAATAAAAAGCAGAAAATAAATCAGAAATTGGATACTATGTGCTGCTGGTGTTTGAACTGACGATCAAATAAAATTTATGAAAAATTCTAAATATTTCAAGTGCATTTAAAGCTCAGGCAGAGTTACAGCAATAGCAGTCTGCTTCTGGCCATTCACTACACAATTATTACCATGACTGCTGCTGCCTAAGTCTTATTCCTACATAAAAAAAGTACAGTAAATTTCCCACTGTGAATATTTTCCTGCATGCTTTTTAGAGAGTTATTTCCTCTGGAATTCAGCTAATTCTAGACAGACAGAATCCTACAAATACACATGAAAAAACTCCTTATGGCCTGGCAGTATTGTTATTGGGTGACCCTGAGCAAGTTCTTCAAGGACGACTCACAAGTGTCAAACAAGAATGGAAATGTTTGCAGGACTTTCCTCTGCATTTCCAGGCAGACAGATAGGCTGTCATCACTCAAATTTTACTACATAGCATTTTTAAAAAACGTTGCTCCTGTGTGCAGAATTATAAAAACAAACATTTGCACAGTGCAAAACAAAGAGAAATAAAGGCATTTAACCCAAATACGCATAAGAAAAGATTCTGTCCAAGACAGAACAGAGCACCACTTGCACATACATTAGAGAAATCCATTTGTCATTTCCATTTCCTTCCTATCACAGCAGCAGTAGTTCAGTACGTTTTTATTCTCTCAGCAACGACCATCCTTCTCAGGAGTCCTCTGTACTGCCTTCTCCGAAAGGGTTAACTTCTATTTCCTCCACATAAACATTTTTATAAGCTCATCTACGGTTTTGATGACAGAACTCTTATTCAGAATTTGCCCTACAAGATCTTAAACAAAAAAAAAATGTTTTCCACTCTTTTCTCATATTCTCTGAAAGCTGTTGAAAGGTATGCATGGAACCACCTCATCCCTCCTTGCTCCAGGGCACTTACTATACAGTAAGTATTAGTCTTTGCTACCCAGACTAGTCTGCTCTGCACTCACTGTGCTCTTTCTCCCTTCTTTCAGGACTTTAGGTTCTGATCGTTCTTTTTAAACAAGTATTTACACAGTCATGTAATAACTGGCTCGCACCACTATGCTCAATGAAGAGACAAATTAAACAAAGGACTGGTACCTGTACTGAAAATGACCATCGACAAACACCAGTCTTGTGCAGGCAAGGCTTTTCCCACCTTCTGCCTGGCTCTTTTTGCCATTCCAGATGCAAAGACTTGTTGTGTTTGCCTTCTTGAAGAACAGGGCAGTATTTCCTTCACCCTGTAGAAAGCACTAATGCACAAAGCACTGATATTAAGGGATGTATAGTTTTAGCCACGTCTAATAAATTTTTGTTTCATCTGTTTTAATCTCTGACTGTTTCTTGGAGAAGTGGCCACTGGCAACGGGGAAAGGGGTTGAGCCTGGAGCTGCTCTGTGTGATTCTGAAGCCTTGAGCATCACCTCACACCTCCTCACCACGGCTGGAGTAGGCTGCAAAATGAGGGGTTTAGAGCCCTGCCTGCAACTCTGTTTTGCCAAGATAATTCCAGGCGCCACCATGAGCTGCTGGCACAAGAAAACCAAACCAGAGCCACAGAAGCAACAGGGTCTGCAAGCAGGAGATTTGTGATGAGGACAGAGTACCTGAAGTTGCAATTGCTTCTCAGTGAGGTAAATGCAGTGAGGGGGTTGGAAAAACATAGTGCAAGTGGGCAAAGGTGGATAGACACCGGAATTGGATGAAATATATGGAGACCCAAGGGATGTCCCAGCAAAAGTAGGTAGTGAACCAGTAGGGTATGTAAAAGGTCTGCAGACACTTTGACAAGGATTTTGGAAAACAGAAGACCTAGAATTTGCAAGAAAAATTTAATATGGGCAGGATAACAGGGAGCAGAGGAGGAGAGATCCAAACCCAGACAATGCAGTCTTCGGAAAAGTCTAAGTCAAACTGGGCACAGGGTATCAGAGAGATTCCCAAGCGGAGAAAGAGGTACAGAAGTTAAATAAATGGATGGCAAAGAAGAGACAGAGGAAGATGGATATGTAAAAGAGAGGTGGGAGGTCTCAGCATCCATGAAGACACCCTAAATGAGCTATGAAACCCAGCCTCCTTGGGGGTCTTGCATGGAGCAAATGGTAACATAGAACAGTTCATGTTATTTAATGAAAATCAAAGGCAATTTTATTCAAAATTTTCTTGCATCTGTAAATGTGGGGTAACAATCTGTCTTCACATTGCAGGTATTTTGTAGAAATTAACAATCTGAGTAATTAACATTTGTACAGTATTCAGATACTACACTGATGCAGAGATGAATTAATAATTCTGTCCTCAGATCAAGGTCTGACTCACATTCAGCAAGAGCTGGGGAGCAGGGAAATGCATCTTTAAGCAGCTGTCACAGAGTCAGTGAGAACCTGTTGTCTTATGCAGAGACTCACATTGTACTGATCAGCTGGAATTTGGTCCTCTGTCAGGCTTCTTGGCTCTGAGTTATTTCTAAGCAGCAAAGAATAGTGCAAAAAAGGTCACCCACTGAGTGTGGGGGATCATACAAAATATTGACGAGCTGATCATTAACAGAGTACAGCCTGTCCTGTGGAGCTTAAATTCTATGTAAAAAGACTAAAATACTTTAGTAAAGATTTGATTATTTCTGCAAGGGGAGTGAATTAAGGTTTTCCAAATGAAAGTAAAATCTGGCATTTCTTAATGCTTGGATGCATGCCCTTGCAAGTTTATGTTGTTTTTATTTTTATTTTTTAATGTTGATTTTTTTCTGTGTAACATATATTTGAGGTTTCCATGAAGCAGTCTTGTCTGACACCATCATCTCACAAAACACAAGTTTTCTGACACCATCGTCTCACAAAAGACAAGTTTCCTGATTAACATCTTCCTTGTAAGCTCATCTATCCCCAATTGTGACATCTGGAAGAGACATTATTTCTAGACTCAGAACCATCAAAAATGCTAGACAGCTGCCCAAGACACAGCACATTAGCGCAGCAATACTAATCATGCCAAAAGAAAGGAGATGAGAGACATACACATTTCTGCCAGCATTGTTAAACAGATTTTCTGTTGCGTACACTGACTCTCATAGCAGATGTAGTCAGAAGCTGCTTCTTAGAAGTATTATCCTCTTTTCATCATTTAAAAATGAACTATTTCATTTCTGAAAAGCTGATATGCTTTGCTTTAATGTTTTTCAAATTTTTACATTGTGAGATTTTGCTTTGAAACAGTCTTTTTCAATTTGGGTAATCTAAAGTTAAAAAAACAAAAAGGCATGGAGGTCAAAAGTCGGTTAAATAGCCTGAAAATTAAAATTTCCTTTGGAATAAATAACATATTTCAACTTGACCCTAAAGATCGTCAGAATTGCTAGGTTGGTTTGACCCATTCTCCCCCTTCATTTTCATTTTGGCTGTAGTATTGCCCAGCACTCCACAAATTGTTGGTTGGAGGCCACCCCACTTCTGTAAGAGCTAATTCAGGCTCATACATGGTTTTGCTCTTAGTTCCCATATTTTTTGCATGAAGCTGAATAGTCTGAGTGTAGCAATGCATTGAACTCTAGTTCAAATGTCATTCATGCTGGTAACCTCTCATTTTGCAGCTGGGATGTGGCTATGACAGAGATACATGAAGAGTTCTCCAACATTATCCACACGCTTCATAGCTCTCCCTTTTCCTCTCTCTCACCTCCTGCCTTAATTTGCAGAATTCTGCTAAAAAGGGAGAGAAATGACTCATGGATCTACACTCTGAAGTGCCTGGGAAATGTCTCTGCAGTCCTCACAATAGCCCTATACTCCAGCTTTGCTCTTCAGCAGCTCACTCCTGGAGAACATGAATGAGGGCCCTCTGCTGTCAGAAGACATACCCAAAAAGCAGGGGTTTGTCCACATTTCTTGACTGGTAGCAACTTCCCAGTTGCTTTTGTGCACTTTTAGTTCTGTGTTGCCCATCTGACTGCTGTATGTTAGGTGTGTGTAATGTTTCATATGCTTCTGAAATAAAGGTGTTTCATACAGGGAAAGTACTGTTCGCTGGGGATTTGCACTGACTTTCCTCATCCTGCTAACCTGCCCTGTGCACTACACTCTGTGACACAGAAAGGGCTTTGAAGGAAAAGCAAAACACTCATAGTCAAAACAGCAGTACAATGTAAAAGCACAGCACACATATGCTCCTAACATGCAAATTTAGCTGCACTTTTCCTGAAACAAAGTGCTGTGCTGCATATAAATGAAAAGGATGACTATGCCACACACAGAGGATTCAGATTAGCCCCTTGCTTAAGGCAGTAATGGAAGGCACTCAGATATGGCAGTGTCAAGGCCAAGATAAGAACCTATAAAAGATAAAATAGATGATGTATTTTATGCAGTACCTTTTGTGTCCAGCAAACAAAAGATAAAGCCTGTTCCAGCACACAGATGGGGAGCTGAGTATTTCAGCAAAAGTCCTAGCCATTTAAGTCAACTTAAGCAGCAGCAGCAGCAATGCTGAGTAAGCTAAACATAGAAGACACTGGTTATACGTAGGGAAAAGTGATGGCAAAACACCAGCAAATAAACTCCACTGATACATCGAACGATCTCATGCTTAAAAGATCTGAAGGAAATCTGCTGTTCTTGTGTGTCTATGCCTAGAAAATAGAACTCCCAGGATCTGACACTGAACCCAATAAAACACAAAATCCAGAAAAAAGCCCATACAGGCAACAGACAAACCAACAGAAACAGTAACCCGTCACGTCCACTTCAAATCAAGAATTTCATATCATACCCTTAAACCATATACAGCTTGATTATCGTGCTGTGGATGACATTACACACCGTTCATTCACCAACTTTTATTAATCTCCTTTTTCAATTTCTACACCACACTTTATCTACTACAGTCATTGGTGACTAATATAGCATCTGGTATCTACCTGCTGGACAGGACATCTCTGTAAGTCTGTTCCTTTTTGAAAATCCTGGATGTAATGACCAGTGAGGCAACCAATTATTCCCATTTCCTCCAAAGTAGAAGAAATATCGTTGGGCTGGGAAAAGTAAATTGGCCTGTGAAGTGATCCAAGGTGCTTTAGTTAGGTTCTGACCCTTAAAAAAATTACCTTAAAGAAGTTTAAATAGAAGAGGAGTCTCTACTCTGCAATCTGCTTAGAAGACAAGAAGTAGGGAAACTGCATTTTGCTTTAAAAAATGTTTTTGTAGCGTGTGTAACTCCCTCTTTCCCCTAATATCCTTTGACTATATTGTTTGAAATTTGACACAGAAAGCAGAAACTTGTCCCTGACACTACCAAGATTGCAGTCACAGCCATATCACTTAGAACATTAATTTCAGATGAGGTACGAAAAGAAAGATAAAACCTTTGTTTCATCATCAAACATTTATGGGCAGGTTCTCTGAAATAAGTAGGCCTTTAGTGCTACATTTGCTTGTTTAGTAAATAATACACTTCAAAAATTAAGCATATTGTCAACATTTTCTACATTACCTAACCCGCATTCCATATATTATACTTTCTAAAACAAATTCAGCCAGATCCATTTGATTACTCTTGCCCTAAATTAAACCATCAGCTTATTTTCTGTAACAGGCACTGTCTTATACCATAAATTATGATTAGAATTAATTTGCATTAAAGTTTGCCTGTATAATAGAGAAAATTCCTACTTAAGAAGTGTCTTTCTTAGTAAATGCTAGATGGCTGAAGGCACATCATATAAGGACAATTTATATCACAGACATTTTGCAGACCTTCTTAAACACATCTCAATTTTACTTTAATGACTTTGACACTTTCATAGTTTCTTTAGATGGGAATTTCCTCTCTCCCTCTGCGAACTGTCTCTGAGTGCTGCCAGAGCTTCCTGGTGACCTCCAGAACCAGAGAAGTGAATTCACCACAAGATAACGCACAGTGCAGGTTTGCAACAAATACACATGGCAGCAAAGGACTAATTCCGAGTGCTTGACTGTCACTTCACTACAGCTTGAAGAAAGGAGCTGCAGAAAATATAGAAGGGGTTTCCAGTGAGCAAATGAGACAAGAGAGAGTGTGTTGCTTTCACAGAAGCTGCTCGAATAGAAGCCTTCAGAGGAAAATAAAGGAATGCTGAAGGTGGACTAGGGTTTAGAAGGGGAGCACTCTACTCTGAAAGAAGGGGAATCTTCAGTAATTTACTTTTAATGCAAATCCAGTAAGTGAATTAGTTTTTAGCAGTGAAGATATCTGGTAGATCAGTCAAGAAGGAGACCGTCCCAGTGGCGGAGGGACAAGTTCAGGGGATTATCACGACTGCCGCTGAAGCAGAGATGGGGAGCTCTCTGCATAAAGATAGCAGAATTTTACTGCACACACTGCTGCAATAACTCAGCCCACCACATTTGCATAGGAACTGATGGCCTAAGACACAGTCCTTAAACTGTAGCATGCTTTGTCAAAAAAACCTAAATGAAAACAAAAAACACCACGAAAATCAAGAGATGAGTTGAAGTGATCCTTCTTCCCCTAACTGAACAACACAGAGAGCTGCTCTCTGCCCAAAGCTGTCTTGTTGGGGTGTAATTATCATAATCATGTAGAGCTTATTCCCAGTTCTCCCTTAGCAGGAACTCTGGTAACCCTTTGTCAAAAAACTTCATGAAAAAAATTACATCAAGAGTTGATAGAAATGCAGAACCCTTCTAGTACATGATTCTGTAATAATATCATTCTTGCTTTCCTTCTTACTTTAGGCTGTTCTTTATTGTTTAGCCAATAGGTTAGACTGGCATTCAGGAACAGTTCTCCTGAGAGTTTAAATTACAAAGAAACCCCTGCACAGTGAGCCTTGTTACACATGGAGCTTTTGTAGCTCCTGTGGATGGTGGGTGTGCATGAGAAATGAAACAGCACTTACCTCCTCACGAACACGATCTACAGCTTTTTTCTTAATTAATGCTGCAGAGTAGCATATAAGAGACCTAGTATCTGCTTTACTTTGCTAGTCATACTCTGCTTCCCAATTGATTCATTTAGTCATCAGAAAATCAGATATTTCAATAAAAATAGATGCTAACTATCTGAAAACACAGGCCATATTTTAAAGAATCTTACTGTAAAATGATAAGCAAAGAAGTAAGTTCCCTGATATATTCAGGGAATAGCGCACATTTCTCTCATTTCAAATAAATTTACTACCAAAGTGTCCTCACAATCTGTACGGTGAAGGTAGAGAGTCCTGAATCCTCTCTTTACAAAAGAAACCTGTGGAAGTTAGGTACTCACCTTGATTTGAATTAATTATCATGGATAAGAACTCCTCAAGTGTCCAAAAGTCACAGCCTTGATTTCTGATCTGAGCAAATTTAGCTCAAACATTTAGCTGCAGAGTTCCATCTAGACTGCATCTCAAGATGATCAAGACAATTATAGACTTGGTTGGTTTGCTTTTATAAAGCTAACAGCCTTTGCTAATAAGAGCTGGAGAAGGTAAAGGAACTGAAAGAGAAGAGTATCTTCTTCCAGCACATAGGAGGAGTTCACACAGACAATTTTTTACATAAATGGTGATGAATGAGCCATCTGGGCATTCCCATTCACTTGCACAGGAACCGATTCTCAGCTTAGCTCTGGTTTAAATAGAAACAAGTCTACTGACTTCGGTACAGTTTGGTTGACTTGAACAGCCTCCAAATCTGACCCTTTGGGAGGTTTGACTGAAAACGAACTGAATTATATTCTCATAATTTGGTGCCTAGAATGAAAAACTAATCTCTCTTGGCCATAATCCAAACCCAATTGTTAATTTTTTAATTTTTTTTTTTTTTGTAAAGATGGTGAGACTGCTTTATTTAGTCTGGTTCTGCTTATTTTGTTGCTGAAACTTACACTCAATTCCAGTACTGCATAGGACGTACCTCTCACATAAGCCACAGGAAAAAAACCCACAAATATTATAGTAATGTAACACTATTACTGTCATAGAGCGGAAAAAAAGAAGTGAGTGTCAGATTTTTATGTAATGAAGTCTCTATAGTTTAAGGAGTATTAAATACTTGTACTGTATTGTAACACTCTCAGCAAACGAAATTACTACACCATCTGCTAAAGAGTGACATAATATCCCCTGTAAGACATTGTCCGTACTCTTAACCGAATGGAGCAGTACAAGTCTTGTTAACTTAATGGGAATTACATGAGGCTGTGTAGTAACTGGCTGTTTCTCCTGTCTTACACTGTAGCAAATATCAATACTTCTTAACCAAAAAAACCCATAAGACACACATTTGTGATATTCAGAGCACTCCAACTCATCAACACTGCCATGTAAGCCAGAATCACCAGTTTAAATCACTTCTTTGCTATATTCCACTTTTGACTCAAACAATTCTGTGCTTTTATATTTCATTGAAAAAAGAAATAACAAAAAAAAATCCTTCGGACTATACCAAGAGAGGTAAAACTCAGGAAGGCTACCACTGCAATGTGCCTTAATCCCCTTGTTCTCTAGGATGAACAAGGAGGGCAAAAACCAGCACTGCAGAATTTCATGCACCAGCTCTGTGCTTGTACCAGATTTCCACAAAACTTTCTGATCTGTCCATCGAATTAAACCATTGTCACAGATGTGGCAACTTCTGAAAGGTGTTGACACTTCACCTGCAGTGTCTCACTAGCATTTGTCCAGCTTCTATGTACTATTGAGACAGCTCTGTAGAATGGAAAGAGAGAAAATAAAAATACAGATGATGGATACTGCCATTTTTGCAGGCTGAAGAAATTCTATGGTGCCAATGACTATGGTCCAGAAATTATCTGTTACAGTGCACCCAGACATGAGTCCAAACACACTGGCAGTCTTGATATTAGCCAAGCTCTTGGGCAGTTCCCAGCAAACACCTCTGGCAGAAACAGTGATGATAGAGTAGGGAGCAGGTTAGCAGAGATCATCACAGCTGAAAGGAGGGTCTGCAGCACCTCCTTCACAGAAAGGGAGAGAATGTGGTAGATAAATGGAAGAAGGCAAGTAAAATAGGGAATGGAAAGAACAATAGGCACACCTGCTATGTAGTGAGGAAAGATGAGCTGAAAACTCATCATCACTATAAGATGGCTGGCTGAGAATATCTCCATATTTTCAACTGCCCTGGACGAAAGTTGAAAGGGTTATGTCGTAAAGGCGTCATTAAAACGCAGGAGGCAGCTTTTTTTCTTCCAGTCAGAATATTCTATAGTAACTCTCTGTTACCCTCTGAACTTCTCACAGGTCACAGGCATCTCATATTTCTTGTACTGAAAATGTCTGAAGGCTCTTCAAGAGCTCACCAGAACTGTTTCCTGTCACGATGGACAGTGGCCATCGGAGCAAGAAAACGAGACAACTTTGAACACTTAGAGGTTAACTTGTTGTTTATGAGAACAACCGAGAAAGACTAAACCACCTCATTAGCTACCACTTAAATGAAATTTAACTTCACTTTCACCTAAATTAGGATTTAAAATGATGGGTAGAATGTTAACTGTGCCACCCTCCTAACGAATTAAACTTTGTGCTGTCTCTCCTTATTAAGGTCATTGCCGTCATTGCATATATCATTCTGATATGTCACCTAGTCACTTTGGCAGACATAGCTGTGCACAGTGAGTGGCACACTAGTCACAGTTAATGGCACCGTGAAAGCAATACGAGCCCAAAAAGCGGGGCACAATAGAGACCAGATAGCGTGAAATAAAGCAGATTACTTTCTTTGCCTGCTGGTATTAAGTAGAATTGGTGTCAACCAACTGTAAGCACTTATTGTGGAACACTTGAGTTCCTCAAAGGGGATTTTTATGGCTAAATCCTGTAACAGTTATGAAAAATTAGAGTCAGAAGTAATCCAGTGCTAATATACAATTCTGTTTTTTACTTTAATGTAACATATGTAAATTAAATTCAAATAAGGCCAGTTCAGCAGGGGAGGCCAATTTATACATTTATTTCTATAATAAGTTTCCTTATTGCAACTACACTGTAGATCAAGCTGGTGTATCTATATCTTACTATAAAAATATCTGCGTGGGAGGGAATTTGAAAATGAGAGTTTAACAAAAGACTTTTTTTTCCTCTCTTTTATCAAACAACACATTTTTAGTCCACTACTTAGCATATTTCATTTTCAGAGAGCAGAGATACCCTGAAGAAACTGAGATATATTATTTGAGAAACAGTATTGTCATTTACTGTCCATCTCATTTTATTGTATTTAGCTCTGCCTTACCAATTCTGTTCCTTAGAAGTCCATTGGATTGGTTGATTGAGACAGGTAATACACTGCATTGATGTTTCAGTGGTCTTTGCGAGTGAGGCTCTGCAAGCAATTAAGGAAGGAGAGAGGAGTAAAGACTGCTCTTGCAGAGCATGTTTATGAAGTCACTTTGGACCATCTCTCCTTTTTGTGTAGGACTCTCAGTCACTTGATCATAAATGCATATATATACATAAATGCATATGTATAAACACAAACATATATACTTAAGATGCATATTTGCTTATATATATGTATATACATATATGTCAGGAACCACTGGGATGTAGTAAGTAGTTCCCTGGAAATAGATTCCCGGATGTGATTTAAGTGGCCGCCCTGAACCCCATATGCAATATGGATATAGCTTATGACAAAATTACCTATTCTCAGTCACCCAGTTCTCCAAAGGTTTCCCTGCAAGCTGTGTAGTCTTGCACAGTTGTCTATCACGGTGTTCACAGACTCCATCTTGGTGTCACACTCCAAAAGTCACCTTTTGTAACCTACAAAAAGTATCTTTCTCCTTACCATGCTTCCTTGAAGAGATAACATGTATGCGGAAGACTGTGGCCTGAGGCTCAGAGGGCACCAGAGTCCTGACTCGTATCTGTTGCATCCTTGCCTCTTTGCATGGTTTTACACATGTTGCCAGCTACATAAACTGGCTTCACACAAATGCAGGAGCACTGCCAGTAACACTGCAAACCACAGGAGAGCAGATTGTCCTTGGATGCAACGCAAAGTATGTGCTGGGTCTATGAGGAGCTGGCTTCACATGAGGCCACAGCAGAGAGATCACTAGTAAGCTCTTCATAGGTCGCTTCTCAGGTGAGAGCATGCATACACAGGCGCTGCAACACTTGCGGGCTACAGTGCCCCTCCCGACTGCCTTCAAGAAGACATCAAGAGGTGCAGGAGACAAGTTCCAGTGCCTTCATATTAATAACCATGTTGGTTGGGGCACTCTGGGAGAAAGGAAGTGATACGCAGGCAGAAGTTACGAGTCATATACTCTGGACAGGCTCTGGCAGACAAAAGGTTAAAGAAAATCTGAGACAACTTCTCCCACTCTGCCTTGTCTCATCAACACTGAAGGGCTGTCCACAGCAGAATGTCCTTAATTTGCCTGCAAAACAACATAATTCATGGCACTGGGGAACCTCTTCTACTTTACCCTCTTTTGAGCAAAGGGATTGAACTAGAGCTCCAGAAGTCCCTCCTAACTTCAGCAATTCTGTGATCAGCCAAACACCACCCTCCACCTAGCACTTAGTTCAGAGGATAATGCAATCCTGCAAGTGACATCAGACTTCCTTTTCCCAAGAAACCACTTGACAAGAGGGAGGTGGGTTGGACTACACCAGTATTGGGAAAGGAATAGGAAAAGGAGATAAAAACATCTCAGGTGGATCAGACCTATTTCTTACTGACTGAGACACAATACAGACCTGAGAATCCATCATATTTTAGCTCTTTTGCCCTTTTTGATAGATTCTGTACTTCCCTAGAACATAATTCTCACTAAAATCCCTTCAGCAGGCAGAATGACTGTGCAGTGAATTTGGTGAAGAGTCTGAGGTGGATATGATCCCACCTACAGAACATGAGGCAATGAATACAATTTCCACATGAGGCAACAGAGCTAAAGAAGTGTGCCTACAATGAGCTTTGCTGAAGCATGGAGAGATACAGTATGTGCAGAATCTTTCCAAGATGGATTTTGAACATGACCTATCTGACCTGAAAGGCCCTGAGGTTTCGACAGTATTCAATGCTAAGCTCTAGGATCAGGAACTTCAGGGAGTTTCCTTGCACAGGTAGCAAAGACAATACAGACATGGGATTTGTGCCTTGAAAAGTGCATGCACCTGGGAGGAGAGAGAGCAGGAGGCTTATTTGGCTAGAACTTCCACACTTTTTTATATTCATCTTTCTAATATTTCAAATAAGAATGAATACAGGACTTGCTGATGAACTCTGAAGAAAGAAAAATCCTTTCCTATAAAAATCTTCCAAATAATGTTTTATGGAATATCACTACTTCACTAATCACATATTTTTTATGCTAACTCCTACTTAATGAAAGCAGGGGTTAACTTATCTAAAATATGAGTAACTGGAGATACTACACACAACTGCTAAGAGCAGTGAAATACTTTATGCAAACCTTAGTTTCAGTTGGACAGTTGTATCCATGAGTCAGGTCCTTGCTACTGTATCGGGTCCATTTGAAGCCAGTGGAACGGTATATACATATACATACTAGATCTCAGGAAGGGAATTTTCCTTGTATGTTCAAGCTGCAGAGCAGTTAAAACCTTCTCAAATAATTTTTTAAGACTGAAGCTTCCCAAATGTAGTCTAGAAGGGGCATTTTCTTCAGAAATGGAGTAATTCCTAGCAGAACACTCAAAATTTTCTTCTTAAAAACCCCATGAAATACTCATAAGGAGATTCTTCAAATGGAGTCTCATGGTCTGAGCAACTCATTAACTGAGCTGCCATGGCCGATCATGAGAAAGCTCATAGTCTTTGCCAATTGTAACATGAAATTCATCAATTTAACCATTTCTGTTGAAGGCTAAGGCCATAATGAGATGAAATTTGGATTTTACTTCCAGCACATAAGATTGAATCTAAATTGCTACAGTCCCATGATGCAAGCTGATGACCTAAGTTAGCCAGATCAAATTTGTAAATCTGGAAGTCTGCAGACATCTTCATTTTTGGCTTTTGTTAGGAAACGGCACAGGGCCACTGGTAGAGACAGACTACGCAGCATGGTCACTCCATAGACAAGTCCCTATCATGGACAAAAAGAGAGCTGAAACCAGCACTGATGATGACCAGATGTAGATCCCTCCACGACATGAGGGCAGGCATGGAGGGCAGGCTACAGTGCAGTATGGGAGATTTATCAGCCCACTCACGGACAAGTGAATACACCTTGCTGCAGCTGAATCTAACTAGAGAGATGTGTGAACTTTATAGCTGAGAGTGCGTGCTTCTCCTGGGCCAGATGGATACTATCCACTGCAGACATCCAGTCTCAACAACTGCCTAATCACAGAATCAATTAATACATTTTACTTTCCAAGTAAGGTAAAAAGCTACAAAAATTTGGCTTTTATGGGTGCTTGAATTCAGCATTACCTTACTTATTCTCTTGTGACAAAAAGGCAAATTCCAGTTTGAAAGAAGGCCTGTGATGTCCAGTTTTGAATGTAACGAAAATCATAAACATCACAAATTACTTCCTTTTTGTGAACCTATTTTTCAAAACTGGAGAAATAAAACCTTCTGCTTGGGCATTTTGTATTATTGATTAAAAAGAACCCAGATAAGTGAGGCTTTGACTGAATGCTACTTTTTAAAACAGGCATCACATGCTACGGTTCCATGCACACAGAAATTAAATCTCATGGTGATTATTAAAGCTTTCCAAACTGAGCTGAGTAAACATTCCTTGCTTCAGTGTAAAATTCCATAAAATCAAATAGCAGTTGCTATGATCACTGGTCATTTCCTCTGATCAAAGAACAGCCACTCTACATGCTGAGGCCCCCGGCAGATCCGATGCCCATTCTGTGGCAACTCTCACGTTGTTCTGAAGCACTGAAGGTTCACCCAGACTGAAAAGCAAAAGTTGCTGTACTCTGTACTCAAATTGTCGAGGTGCAGCCTCAGAAGATTAACTATATCCTCTGTGGAGAGTAAGAGGCGTAACATCGGTTCAGTGGGTTACACCTGTGAGGGACACTTGGCTCTGTGGTCTATGGGGAAGGTTTTCCTGCCTTTATTGATGGAAAATGCAGTGCAGGGAAGTGCTGGGTTAAGAGCCACCCACACCTGGAAGTTTGTCTGTGCATATAGGAATAGTGCAGCATCTGTAAGTAAACCAAACAGAAAACAACTACATTGGTTGATCAAATTTACTGTTCAAAAAGGAGTGTTCCACACAGATGAGAGTGGAAACACTTGGGGCTACATAGTTAGACCATTGGTGCTGCAGATATTCTGGCCTCATGTTAAATATGTCCCTTCTAACTAACTTGAATTTCCATTTTGGAAACTTCTTTAGGTTTCATGAGACAGCCTGAGAGAGCGAGAATTGCTTTGTGTGCTCCTGAAACCTTTCCTGAGTCTGATTTTAGATGATACCATGTCACTAAATGGTTGATCTTTTCTTTTGGCATCTCCTCCTGCCATAGCCTGTGTTCAACCTGTAGCTCTGCTTTTCCCTCACAGGGACTGTAGAGCAATCAGAGGTATTATTTTTCTGTGAGTCTTTCCAATGCAGAGCTGAATGTTTCCAAAGCATTCGTCTATCAGGAGATCCCACTGTGAGGTACAATTGTATTCAGTGAGCTGAGTGAAAAGTTTCATATATAAAATTGAATTGACAGAGTAGGACATTACTGACAGCTTTGAAGTTGCAAATGAAATCTTTCTATCTTAAATGCTCTCTTTGTTCCCTCTCCCTTCCCTCACCACTGCGGTTTAAACATTAGCACAAGCAAATCTTCTGCATTTACCTTTAAAAAGAAGGTAAAAGTCTTTGTGTAACCCTTAGGTTCATACCTAATGCCCCACAAATCCCTGGAAATCTTTTCATTGCCTTGAATGGAATTTGGGTTAGGTCAATAATGAGTTGAATTAGCAGTTATAAGTCATTTCATGGTGCTGCTTTGTCCCTGCTCTGACAATGGATGATTTACACATGGGAAAAATCACATGGATTGAAGGCCCTGTGCAATAAAAAAAGCCACTTGATATTTTATCTAACTGTTGTGCACACAAATGAAAAACATATGCACACCAGATTTGAGAGAGTGTGCTTCTGATTGACCTAAAAATACATTAGTGACTTCAGCAAAACAAAATAAGAGCCATAAGGTAAAGATTTATAGGCCTGTACTTAAGTTACCATATATCTCCTTCCGATCACCCTACATGACTCTACAGAACTCTTATTTTCTGACTGAACAACAACCAAGGATTGAGACAGGCCTAGCTACATGATATGTTAATGAGGACACCAGATTCCTCCCCAGTCCTAACGTATACCAAACTCTAATTAGAGTAAACATTTTAGTGCAATCTTGATTCACATGCTTGGCACATAAAGAAAGCATCCAATGAAAATTGTTTCATTCTGGGGGACCAAAAGAAAGGCAGTTTTCTTAAAACCTTCATAAAACTGGTATCTGAGATATTATGTATTATTTCAAGAAAGGACAACAGTAACTGATTAGATTTGTTTAATGTGAACAATCATATTGTGTGACAACCTAGTGAGATCTTTGAAGCTGAAACACTCTGAAGACTGTTCCCAAGATGAGTTCTGGACTTCATTTCTTCTAGACATTTATTAACTTATTAATCTGCCAGACTAAAAAATGTGCTGCAGATGGATGTTGTGCTACAGACAGAGCTGTCACACAAGCAAACCAAAAGGAAGATTTGGCTTTTGATGAAGAGCAAAAATGGAGGAATGACTGATCTCCCTCAGGAAATACAGCTCTATTGATAAGACACAGTAACAAGGCACGGAGATAGATATTTCAATCACATATGATTGGTGTCTCACTTGTCAACTCAACATCATTGATAAAGAGTAAAGGAAGAAACACAGCTGCAAAAGTGCTTAGATATAGAAAGAAAAAAAATGTTAACTTTTTTTTTTACAAAGATAACATCTAAAATTTCTCTAATAATCAACTGGAAATACTTTTTAGGGATGAGAGTGAGACAGATAAGAACATATGCTTTCAATGAGTGTTTTTATCAGTTGTCTAAAAGAACACTCACTCCTGCATTAACATTATTCTTCTGCTATCTGCTTCAGATAGCTACAGACCAGTGCTCATTATGTCAAGTTTACGTAAGTGCCTTTTTATTTCTATATTCCAGACTGATGTTGCATGCACATGAACTGCAGCATTAACAGGCTACCTCAAGAAGTTGGTTCATGAACAATGCCCACTTTTCATACGACTCCCAGGTTTTTAAAGAAATGATCTGATTCACAGCTAATAGACTTGATAAAACCAGCCTGTATCACACTGGAAAAATAATGTAATGGCTTTCTCTGGCACTATTTGGTACTCCAGAATCTATGTGTTGCAAAAGGCATATTTTCAGAAGTGACCTCTCATTTAACAGGAATCACAGAATCACAGAATGATGGGGGTTGGAAGGGACCTCTGGAGATCATCTAGTTCAAACCCCTGCTAAAGCAGGTGCCCCCAGAGCAGGGTGCACAGGAACATGAAGGTTTTGAATATCTCCAGAGAAGGAGATTCCACAACCTCCCTGGGCATCCTGTCAGAGCAGTACAAATTTCAGATACTTAGCCTCTATTTTTGGATTAAGCACCATGAGGATGAGTGCTTAAAGATCAATGTTTCACAATTTGCACACTATTCCCTAATATTTGCGGTTAAAAAGATTATTTTCTGAATGTAAACCAATGCAACCTCTGAAAGCTGTTCAGTTTAAGTTTATGAACAGGTAAGGTAAGCACTCTCCGAAGTCTGAATTGCTCTCCTTCGCCTCAGGAGCCTGTTCACTCTGAGATCTAATGAAGATAATTCAAATAGTAACACTGATATTTATTTAATTTCTATAAAATCCTACAAAGGAAGGTGCAAATTCCTTTCTGAATGAAGGAAAAGTGTGAATATATAACACAGACTGCTAGGAGTAGCTTCTTATGTGAGCGCACCTGAAGGTGTTGTGGTTCTGCACTACATGTGGGAGTACCAGGAACCTGACCAGTAGGGTACTGTTTAATAATTGCTGTTTCTCAGAGAATAATGCCTGACTGTTACTCCCCTGCTCAAAGACTCTCCTAGAGTACCTGGTTTGGTGAAAGTATACCAGTTGGCTGAGGGAAAATTTTTAGCTTGCAATATATTATAAATTGCAATCCCAATACAGAAAAAGGCACCAATTACCTGCAGATTCTGTTATACTTCCAGTTATCTCCACTTGCCTCCTCTAGTTTTCTGGTTTTCCAATTCAGTTCAGTATATTGCAGTAAAAATTCCCAGATTCTTCTGTTTATTCCCCGTGTTTCTTGCACCTGTTCAACAGACAGACTCACTGTTTTTCTTCCTCCTTTAACCTTTTTCTAAGTATCAACATCTAGGTCACACTTTAGGGCTACAACAGTATCAGTCTCATTTGCAGCTTTCCTCACTAAGAAGTCTTTAACAGAAGGAACTGTTTCCCAGTTTTCTTAGGCACTCTTCCTCCTTACACCACCACCCTGCAGTCAAGAAAACAAAAGCTCTGCTGGCAACACCCTTCCAAGGGGCTATGTATCTAAATCTAGAATGCACCTCTCCCCTACTCATGCCTGTAGGCTGGACTAGATGGATTAGAAAGAGCACCACTTAGTACTCAGCTCCTGCACTTGTATTCACTACGCAGCTTCTCTGATGAGTTCAGGGTCAACACCCAGCATGTGTCCATCTGTTTAAAGAGCCATCCTAACCATTCTGTAGCACCTCAGAAGTTTGAAAGAAGCACCACTGAGTTTCTGAGGCAGCACATTTCATCATGGTTGCTGGTTCAGGCCTGCAGGCAGAAGTCGTGGAGGGACCTGGCTCCCTTCAGGATGAACCGAGGTCTGCAGGAGGAGGCATAGCTTGATGAGGAGGCTCTGCTCATTTAAAGCCCGAAATACTTTTCTAATTAGCAGTAATGTGAAAGCAGTAAACCCACTCTTTCTCTGTGGTCTGACTAGTTAACTTTGGAAGATATAGTCTGGAACAAGGATCTAACTGTTCTTTGAAGAAAAGCTGTTGAGGTATCTGGAGTTATCTTTCTTTCAAGAAAACCTGAGGGATAAAAGTCTTCCTACTTTTAGTCTGAAATCTTAAAACATTTCTGCCCAAAAGTGATGTGGTCACTAGCTATGTAATGCTGGTCAAGGACACCATGCGTCCTGAAGCCTACAATCCCCCAAAAACTAAGATTGAAAGTAACATTCTGTTCATAAATTATGATCTGTAAAATGTAAAATAAATTACCCAACAAGTAAGCACATAGTTCCAGCTGTGCTTCTCTACAGAAAGCGGTTGTCCTGATGAACACACTCACAGTAAATATTTAAATTGAAAACAGGAAAATTTTCCTTCAAAATATGAGCAAACAGTATCGTCTTATCTCTGCAAGACACCTTGGGTGTCATCAGTGAGTTTTAAAACACAGTCACTAAAATAAGTAGATGAAATGTCATAGGTATTCTTTTTTTATTATCTATAATGTGGGTTGTATTGTATGTACCTTCAGTACTGACTGAGTAATTGGGGAGGTGGGGGTGTGCTCCCAATAAGCAGATTTCTGAAAAGGATAAAAATATTTATGTAGGGGAGAAAAAAATGCCACAAAATAAATTATTGGTTCTTGTGAGTCATCTTCAACCCTGCCAGCTTACCAATTATTTCCTATGCCAGAATAAAAAACACACTAAAAGACAGCAGAAATAGAAAGATTTGGTGGCAAATTTGCAATGAATAAAATAAAACAAAACCAGGTTGTTTACATTGTGAATAAGTATTTAATATTTTCATGCTTTGAAACTCAGAGGGAGGCAGCATTACGTGAAAAACTACTGAGGCAATCAAGCCACAGAGAGAGCTGTACCCAACTCGCTTCATAAGTCTGTCAGGCATGGAAGGATGGAGGGACTTGGAGCGCTCAAGCAAACATCCCAGCGAATGTGTCTGCAGTGGATCAGATTCTTTCACCAGCATCAGCCCAGTTTGGGCTTTGGGGCATTTTCCCTCCCTTCACTGTTTAAAGACAGAAAAATAATTAACAAGGTGCATACCAATAGCTCCACAGGCAGCAGGGAAAAAGGTCTGCTGAGGGATATTAAATTATCACTGGGTGACAGTGGTGTAGAGAATGAAGAGAATGGAATCAGTTCAGAGTTTGAAACGCAAGACAGGTGTCTTCCTGGGCCCCAAACGCAAGCATCTCACCTTCTGCCAGGAGAAGGACCTAAAATCCTATTTACACTGTGTACATTTTCAGTGGTTGCCTGCTGCAAATTAGAACTCACTCCAGAAAGCAAAACTTAAATATCTGTTGCCTCTTCTCTCCCTAGAGGTTTATTCCAATCCTTTTCCTAATTATCTGGGTTGTTTTCACCCAAGAAAAGACAAGAAACAGCACTCACTGTGTCTTTGGCATCACAACTGGTGTTCCCCAGGGCTTGGTATTGCAACCAGTTTTCTTTAATATCTTTATCAATGATCTGGATGAAGGGATTGAGTGCACCCTCAGTAAATTTGCAGATGACACCAAGTTGGGTGAGAGTGTTGGTCTGCTTGAGGGTAGGAAGGCTTTACAGAGGGATCTGGACAGGCTGGATCGATGGGCCAAGACCGGTTGTATGAGATTTAACAAGGCTCAGTGCCAGATCCTGGACTTGGGTCACAACAATCCCATGCTACTGGCTTGGGGAAGAATGGCTGGAAAGCTGCCCGGTGGAAAAGGACCTGGAGATGTTGGTTGACAGCCGGCTGAATATGAGCCGGCAGTGTGCCCAGGCGGCCGAGGCAGCCAACAGCATCCTGGCTTGTATCAGAAACAGTGTGTCCAGCAGGACTAGGAAAGTGATTCTTTCTCTATACTAGGCACTGGTGAGGCCACACCTTGAATACTGTGTTCAGTTTTGGGCTCGTCACTACAAAAAAGACATTGAGGTGCTGGAGCATGTCCAGAGAAGGGCAACAAAGCTGGTGAAGGGTCTAGAGCACAAGTCTTGTGAGGAGCGGCTGAGGGAACTGGAGTTGTTTAGTCTGGACAAAAGGAGGCTGAGAGGAGACCTTATCGCTCTCTACAATGTCCTGAAAGGAGGTGTAGTGAGGTGGGGTCCAGTCTCTTCTCCCAAGTAACAAGTTATGGGATTAGAGGAAATGGCCTCAAATTGTGCCAGGGGAAGTTTAGATAGGATGTTATAAAAAAAATCTTTATGGAAAGGGTTGTCAAGCATTGGAACAGGCTGCCCAGGGAAGTGGTGGAGTCACCATACCTGGAGGTATTTAAAAGACATGTAGATGTGGTGCTCAGGGACATGGTTTAGTGGTGGACTTGGCATTGTTAGGTTTACGGGTGGCCTTGATCTTAAATATCTTTTCCAGTTTAAATGATTCTATGATTCTACATAACATGGGTATACAGCATCTATTATTAACCAATTCAGCTGCAATCTGTGTAATACAAATACTTACAGTGAGATCTATAAAAAAGAACTATCTTTAAAATTTACTGGCTAATTTTACAAAATCAATAAAGAGAGGTTTCTCCATGCATTCCATAAGGCAAAAAAAGATGTGTTCAGCTAAGACTTGCTTCCTTTCCTTTATTAGTAATAATTCAGTGCAATTTCCCGTTGTGTTGGAGGGTAAAAAGCAGTCCTTACTGAGAACAACAAAGTTTCCTGGGAGCTCTTTCTGTGAATGTACATATTGACACTCCATTTCTTCATCCCCACCTACCTCATTCTAGTCCTCGAATAAAAATATTTGTGAATTGTTTATATCACCCTGAATATTGATTGTTTTGGGGGGCAAAAAATGAGGAATCCAAAAATAGTCACCCAATTCCTATCCACATAACATTTGGGAATCTACCACAGGCATTGTGGATACAGCTGGGACACTGTTATACCATGAATCCTACCTTCTCAAGTTGTATAAGCAGTTTGCAAAGTGACCAAACCAGAATTCTACCTCTAGAAAAGAAGCCCTAGAGCTATGTGCAGAAGCCTCTATGTAATCCCAGGGATCATCACACAAGAGGTGTGCAAAGGGTACAGGCTGAAGCTGCTCATGGTTGAAACTAAATCAATGCTATTCCAACAACAAGGTGATGGTCACCCAGACCCACCTTTCTGTTACTGCTGGTCTGCTTCCCACAGTTAGCACAGCAGTAGCAAGGGCATCCAACCGCTGCAAACCTGAACTCACGGTTTTGTAATGTTTGCAATTTTTTGAGCTATGGTGGTTTTAATGGATGCTTCAACATATTCACTGTCCGACCTCTAACTGAGAGCAACATTTTTGTATTTCTTTTGGATACGGACACTGATTTTTGCAAAAATCACAAAGATATTATGAAAATTGCTCATGAGCCATGAAACAAACTTGTGGAACAATTAAAATTGCCTGACTCTGTGCTCTGTGATGTTTCTGAAGTCTACTATTGCTTCATAAAGGATTCTCAGGATGGGAAAGAAGCAAAAAAACAGAGAGAGAAATAATGTTAAAAAATACCCCTTTCTGCTACTGTGTAACTCCTTATTTATAATAGTCTACTTTTAACTTTATAACACTACAGACTAGTATCACTACTAGGAACGAGGAGGGAGGAAATGATGTGCAATGAGAACAACAAATGTTATACAGTGCATGTAGCTAAACAAGTACTCTGCTAATCAAAAAGGCCCCAGACTCCTTGCAATCCCTAGCCTGGTTCTGCCCCTAATTTTGCAATTTGCTTTGATTAGTTTTAGTGTTAGTTGCCTGTGCAGTCACTAACAGATTTGGGCCCTTGTCCTTGATGGTGGCTTCTCACTGCTATGTAACTCTCAGCTTCTGCGTAAGAGCAAGAACAGAAATAACAGACAAAAGCATGGTCTGCCTGGGAGATTAGAAATTCTTCACTGGCCAATATTTTCACTCAATCAAGTTTGTTCAGGTTTCGGTTGATATTCTTCAGTAGTGGTGAAGACATAGTGATTTATTCCACCTATCTTCTCATGATCAGTTCAGCCAGTGCGAAATGAGCTGCAAGCTATGAAAACAAAATTGATGCTAGGCTTAAGCACTGATTAGGGATTTGGTTTAAGGTCTATGGAACACACACAAGATACTTCATCATTTTGGATTGATGTGAATGCAAACATTTTCAAACAAACTTGTTTCATTTTTTAACTTTTAAATTTTTAATTATTGTTATTTTGCAGTTCTCTCTGTTACTTCTAACTAATGAAATGTTGTGCTCCGTTAGTCCAGAAGATAAACTTACTGTAGATTTTTGTCTATTGAGCTTTTAATTAAAAGAAACTGAATTAAGGATTGAAACTCATCAGCTGTGACTTTTGTTTTTAAATAGTTTTACTGCTTTCAGTATAAAAAATTAGCAAACAGAACTGAATGCTATCATGATCCACGAATATTCCATTGTGGTGCACACTATTTTCCAGATGGCTTCTTGAGGACCATATCTTACTCTTATGTCTGGATAACACCTATAACAAGCAAGAATCAATTCTTATTAAAGCTTCCTATTATTCTACTACTAAATTAGAATCCATGAAATTTATAACATTTTATACAAGAACATTTCACTCATTCTTCCTCATGTCATCCATTTGTTCAGGACTTCCTGCTTTTCAGGCATTAGCGAAGAAATAAACACACTGCCCATAAGATTAAAAACACTTTCCCTCTCTCTTTTTTTGGTTAATACAAACTGAATGTAAGATATTCATAATATCCTTTGATCTCACTTCCTTGATTAATATTTTCAGGTTTTTCCTTCTTTTGAGGTCATATTCAACACCGGATGCACCACATCAAACAATGCTTATTTACATGGTAGCAATTTTTTTCAGTTTTCTTTCCTGAGCCAAACTTAGTTCAAATGCTTTGAGACACTGCCTAGTTGTTTTTTCTGCACTGGAGTTTATTCACACAGAAAACTGGACTGTAGAGGCTGTCAGCTGGACAAAATTACCATCTCGTTAAGCTCCCTGCCTTCAGCCCAAATCAGCTACTTCCATGTCATCATTCCCACATGGTTATTCAACCATCAATCTTAAAAGCTTTCACTAAGGAGGACTCCATCGCATTCCTAGGCTATTTATCTCATTACTTAAATATCTACTCAAATAGTTTGTTGAATTGCCGGCATAGTTGCTTTTCTTAAAACTAAATATTTTTTTGCTTTTCAAATGACAACTTTAATAATTTACTATATTTGGATTATATTTTATTAACAGATTATCTACCAGCAGAAAAGCAAGGAAAATATTCAGCCAGATAAAAATGTCAGTAGATTAAATCCTTAAACAGGTGAGAGCTAAATGTGGTTAGGATCTGGCATGATCTGGTAAGGCATAAATAAATGAAAAAAAAAGAAAGAATATCATTTAAAGAGTTAATAGGCAAGAATCTATGCACCTGAAAGTAGAATAACAAAAGTGAGTGTCTTCCCTCTGCCACTATAAGTCAACCAAATGAAATTCCCTTCGAGGGACACAGGGGTAAAGGATACGAGAAGATCTTGTTTTTTCTATAAAGTATGGTGACATGTTAAATAATTTTGCACAACGTAACACCTCTAGATAATTTATATTGACAACAAATCATTATAATGTCTGTAGCAGATCATAATTAGGAAAATTAATTTTCTGTTGCAAATAGAATTTTCTGCTGAATTATGATGAAATAAAAATTGCTGCAATGTAGTGATATGCCTGGATGTCTGAATGATAACTGGACATATGTTTCTCCTTTAAATGACTGAGCTTAAGTTATAGTATTTCGTATTTGGGGTCAATATTGCACCTCACATAATGAAGAATCACAATTTATTGAAAATTTACCAGTTTATCTTTCCAGCTGCCTCATTTTTCACATTTGTTTTCTACATTCTTGCAATCAGTCTTTAATATCTAGCTTAACCTTTATTAGAAAGAAAAAAAATAACATGAAAAGGCATAGACAAGTCTGGCCAGTCAATGTTACTCAAGTTACATTAGTCTGAAACCCCCCTTTAGCTGAATCCTTCAACAGAGTCCTAATTATAGACACACAGACCTACACTCATTTATTCATGTGAATAAGCATTATTGATGAGCCTGGTCATAAGGAATCTGTGAGGACACAGAGCTGTAGGCATGTACTCAAATAAGTTCTGAATCATGGTCAAAAGGCATTGCGATGCTGTGCTGAACAAAGCCGTAAATCTTCAAAAGGCTAACAATGTTCCTAAACAAAGGTGATGTTGTTAACAAAAAGGATATTGTCAGTAAAAAATCCTTTTTACCAAAACATTTTTTCCTGGACTCAGTTAATTACAGAGATCCTCAGAGCAGAAGTTTGTGGCCCCATGGCTTAAGGAGAAAAAATTGAAAGCATTAACCAAATTTCAGGAGGCAAAGAAAGGGAGTCACTAACAAGTCTCATGATCGCTATTTGAAGGAAGATATTTGGGAGAAAAGAGGGACAAAGGGGTAGGAGTTCTGGTTTCAAATGTGAGGCACAACCAGATGAAATCATGCTACGACACTGTAAAAAGACGTATTTCCTGAAGCTCAAAGCAGAACGAATCCTTGAGAATCAGAAGGGAAAGGCCTGTGTGAGAGTTTGACATGTTCATGGTTTTTGCATCAATAGCTCTTGATTCATCATTGCTTCCTCTGCTTTTGCTCACCAAAAATTTGGAAACTTTTGAGAAAGGGAAGCTGGAGGTAATTTTTTCCCCATGAGTGAATTTCCTCCTTAGAAAGGAAGTCATGCAGTGATTCAGAGCATTTTCTTCTCTCATTTGAACAGTCTTTTTCTCAATGATCTTAAGTTCTACCCAGGAACTACAAGTAGCAGAAACAACTTTATGGAAGGAAAGACATGTTTTTTGTGAGATTGACCCTTGGAGATGGTCTTTTTGAATGGTGCAGCTAGTGGCAGCAGACCTGTTGTGTGGGTAATCCTTCTTCATGTGATCAAGTCTTTCCCAGGACAAGAGTTTTCTCTGGATTCTGGTACATGACAACTTCTCTCACCCGGGAGAAATGAAGAACTTCCCGTCTGAGTTCAGTTGGTGGTCATCACCCTCTCAGAAGGACCTTAACTATAGTATCCATCTGGCAGAAAGCTATGGCCTCTGCACTTGCCAGATTGCATGTGGCAACTGAAAGAGAGCTCCCATGAAAACACACAACCATCCAGATCTCAGGCTGCAGGGCATGCCAGAGCCATTCATTGTTAATGTACAGCAGCAGTGAGAACAGCTGTGTGAGGTGTGACCAGGTGGATGATCGCTCAGCCTGATAGCAGAGCTATGAGAGGAAGTACAAAGGTTAAGGAGCATTAGGGAGTCTGAGAAAGAGACTGACATGTGGAACCATACTCTGCCCTCCTTGAGACAGAAACAGGAACAGCCACTAGAAAAAAAACAATATCAAGGGGATCCTGTATCTTTCCCTGCCAAGCTGAAGGCAGTAGCTTAAAGGGAAGGAGTGAATGGAGGCAAGTCCACGCTCCATGTGGTAGGCAAGCCACCTCCTTGCGTACCTCATCTTCCCAGGTGCCTCTGTACAACAGGTATGAGGCTCTGGATGTGGAAGGCTAGTCAATGGATGATATGGATGATGGTCCATCTACACCAGAGGTGTTGCCAGGGTCAGAAGGGCCTACCCTCATATCACAGTGACCTCCGTGAGGAAGAAAAGATGGGTTATAGTTGTAGGAGACTCCCTTCTGAGGGGAACAGAAGGTCTAATATGCTGGAAAGACCATCCTTTTAGGAAAGTCTGCTGCATCCCTCGGGCCTGGGTTAAGGACATCAGTAGGAAACTTCCTACCATGGTAGGTCCCTCAGACTATTACACATTAATCCTCTTTTATGTGGGTGGCAATGAAGCTGCAACACGTAGTCCAAGGGTGATCAAAAGAGATTTCAGGGCCTTGGGACAGTTGGTAAGGGAATCTGGAACACAGGTTATTTTTTCCTCTCCCATTCCAGTTGTTGGTAGCAATATTGGAAGAAACAGACACACCCAGTCTATTAATACATGGTTCCATGTCTGGTGTCACTGCCACAATTTTGCGTTTTTCAATAATGGAATGGCCTACATGGCACCAGGCTTGCTGGTGTCAGATGGGATTCACCTTTCTTAAAAGGGGAAGAGGGTCTTTGTTCACAAGCTAGTGGGGCTTGTTGAAAGAGGTTTAAACTAGACTTGAAGGAGTAGGGGTATAATATCATGCTTGCCCATGACAAGCTGTGAGATGACACACCAAGGTTAGAGGGAAGGGGTGCTAACGAGAGCCCCCAGCCCATTGCTCTGAGATGTGCTGGGTACACTGGAGCACACTTGAAGTCTTACAGAGATGAACCAGGTGCTCCTGATGTAACAGGAGCCAACATGGAAATTCCTCAAAGAAATTAAGGGATGTTCCTCTAAGAAAGTAACACAGCCAACAGCCCAGATGAAGTGCCTCTACATCAATGTACACAGCATGGGCAACAAACAGGAGGAGCTGAAAGCCACCATGCTTCTAGAAAGCTACGACGTATTTGCCATTACTGAAACTTGATGGGACAAATCCCATGACTAGAGTGCAGCTATTTACGGCTACAGTGTTCAAAAGAGATAGGTGAGGAAGGAGGGGCAGAAGCATTTCCCTCTACATCGAGAAATTGATGGAGTGTGAAAAGCTGTCTGAAGAATAGCCATGAGCAGGTTGAAAGCTTATGGGTAAGAATTACAGATCCAGGCAACAAAGGGAACCTTGTGGCTGGTACAGGCTGTCCAATCAAGGGAAGCCTATTTATGAAGCCTTGTTATTCCAGCTACAGGAAGCATCATGCTGGTAGGCTCTTGTCCTGCTGGGGGACTTCAACCACGCCAACATCTGCTGGAAAATTAGCACAGTGAGCTGTAGGTAATCTAGGAGACTTCATGAATGCATTGAGGATAACTTCTTAAGCCAGGTAATAGTCCTACTAGAGGGGATGTGATACTGGACCTGATGATCACCAATGCAAGTGAGATAATTGGTGACATCAAGATTGGAGGCAGCCTGGGCTACAGTGATCATGCACTGCTGGACTTCACAGTCCTGGGGGATATGGGTCAGGCAAAGACTAAAGTCTGGACCGTGAATTTTAGGAAAGCAGACCTCCAGCTGTTCAAGGACTTAGGTCTACAGATCCCCCTGGGAAACTCTGGGACAAGGGAGCAGAACGGAGCTGGCAGATCTTTAAGGACATTTTCCATAGAGCACAAGAGCTCTTGATCCCCATGTGTAAGAAATCAGGCAAGAAAGGCAAGAGACTGGCATGGATGACTCAAGACCTGGTGGTCAAACTAAAGGGCAAGGAAGAAAGGCAAAAGCAGTGAAAGCAGGGACACATATCCTAGGAAGAGTATGGAAACTCTGCCCAGTTGTGTAGGGAGGGGGTCAGGAATGCCAAGGCACAGCTGGAGCTGAACTTGGCAAGGGACACAAAGAATAGTAAGAAGAGCTTCTACAGGTATGTCAGCCAGAAAAGGAAGGTCAAAGAAAGTGTATGCCCCTGATGAACATGACCGGCAAACTGATAATAATGGACAAGTAGAAGGCTGAGGCACTCAATAATGTTTTTGCCTCAGTCTTCACTAGCAATCTCTCTTCCCACACCACTCGAGTGGATGGATCGCTGGATCGCAAGGCTGGGGAGTCGGAAAGCTAAGTCCCTCCCACTGTAAGAGAAGATCAGGTTTGTAACCACCTGAGGAATGTGAATATATGCAAGTCTATATGTGACCTGATGAGATTCATCCCCAAGTCCTGAGGGAATTGGGTGATGTAGCTGCCAAGTCACTCTCCATGATATTTGAAAAGTAATGGCAGTCAGGTGAAGTCCCTGGTGTCTGGAAAAAGGGAAACATTGCACCTATTTTTAAAAAGGGCAGAAAGGAGTACGCTGGGAACTACCAACCAGTCAGCCTCACCTCTGTGACTGGGAAGATCATGGAACAGATTCTCCTAGGAGCTATGCTAAAGCATATGGAGGACAGGGATGTAATTCGAGACAGCCAGCATAACTTCACTAAGGGCAAGTCCTGCCTGACCAACCTAGTGGCCTTCTATGATGGAGTGACCACATCAGTAGACAAGGGAAGCTAGGGATGTCATCTATCTGGATTTCTGTAAGGCCTTTGACATGGTCCCCTGCAACATCCTTCTCTAAAATGGAGACATATGGATTTGATGGGTGGACTGTTTGGTGGACTGTTTGGTGGATGAGGAATTGGTTGAATGGTTGTATTGAGAGATTAGTGGTCAATGGCTTAATGGCCAGATGGAGATCTGTGAAATTGGTGTCTCGCAGGAGACCATATTGGGACCAGTATTGTTTAATATCTTCATCGATGACATAGACAGTGGATCGAGTGCACCCTCAACAAGTTTGCGTATAACACCAAGCTGAGTGGTGCAGGTGCCACACGTGATGGACAGGTTGCCATCCAGAGGGACATGAACAAGCTCTAGAAGTGGGCCCATGTGAACTTCATGCAGTTCAACAAGGCCAAGGGCAAGGTCCCACACCTGGTTCAGAGCAAACCCCAGTATCAATACAGGCTGGGAGATGAAGGGATTGAGAGAAGCCGTGTGGAGAAAGCCTTGGGGGTAGTGGTGGTTGACAAGCTGGACATAAGCTGGCAAAGCACACTTGCAGCCAAGATGGCCAACCATATCCTTAGCTGCATCAGAAGCGTGCCCAGCAGATCAAGGGAGGTGATTCTGCCCCTCTACTCCACTCTAGCAAGACCCCACCTGGAGTACTGCGTCTGGCTCTGCAGTCCTTGGCACAGGAAATACATGGAGATGTTGGAGTGGGTCCAGAGGAGGGCCACAAAAATTATCAGAGTGCTGGAATATCTCTCCTATGGGGACGGGCTGAGAGAACTGGTGGTGGTCAGCCTGGAAAACAGAAGGCTCTGGGGAGACCTTATCAGGGCCTTTCAGTACTTAAAGGGGGCTTATAAGAAAGATGGGGACAGACTTCTTAGCAGGGCCTGTTCCAATAGGACAAGGACAAGGAGTAATGATTTTAAACTAAAAGGTGGTAGATTTAGACTACATATAAGAAAGAAAGTTTTTACTATGAGGGTGGTGAGACACTGGAACAGGTTGCCCAGAGAAGTGGTAGATGCCCCATCCCTGGAAATACTCAAGGTTAGGTTGGACTGGGCTCTGTGCAACCTGATGGAGTTGAAGATGTCCCCCTCATTGCAGGAGGTTTGGACTAAAAGACATTTAAAGGTCCCTTTCAACCCAAACTATTCTGTGATTCTGTGATTCTATGTTGCTACAGGAAAGGCAGAAACACAGATTATAATTTCCATTCTCAACATATAGGATCATCTTTGAATATGAACAATATTTTGGCCAAAAAGTGATAGAACATTATTATTATAAAAGTATTGAAGTAAAGGTCAAAACCAAAAGTCAAGTACCTCTAGCAAGTAAGAATTCATCTTCTACAGACATAGGGATCAGAGCAGAGATTATACTGTGCTTGCATGCTGCCTGTCACAATAAGGCTCCAATACAGTGAGATATATTAACCTCATTGACACAGTCTGTAACAACCAACTAGATGCTTATTGTCCTTGTTCTGTGATAATTTCACTCAAGAATCATTTGTGTATGAGATATTATGTACTTTTCCTCCCAAAACACTTCTAAGTGCTTTCTTAACAGCTGTATATGTGGGCAATAACTCACACAACATTAAAGAACATTTTGATTGGAGCATGGAAAGAATGCTATCACAACGCAATCAGATTTTAGGAGAAATATAAAAAAAAATTTAATCTGGAGCTTTATGGACAATCTTGGGTAAGTGAAATGTAATTAGCCCCCATGGATCCTGTTTAGGGCGTGGCCGCTGGCAATCTACTTCTTGCAACTGGTATTGTGGGAAGGTTAAATGGTTAAAATTGGAAAAGATATCTTTCATCATGTATGCACAAATGTAACTATATTTGCAAAACACTTTCAATCTACCAGTGAAAAGGATGGGAAGAATAGTGCCTTGAAGTAGAACAAAACATGAACCCATGTTGAGGTAGTGCACCAGTCATTTATTTTTTATGTTCAGGTCAAATAACCACTCTAACAACATTAGGCTGGATTTTGCCCTTGAATAACAGCTCTTCAAGCAACAGGGCACACAGCCCTCTCAGCCTGTAGTTATTGTTGGAGACAAAACCAGGGGCAACCACCTGCACTATATCAGTTCTAAGAACCACGCAATCACACATCATACTGTCACTCTTTTATAAACACCATTTTTTTTCCCAAGTTTTGGTATATCCAAGGCATGAGGAAACCTGCTTGGCGATGTAATTGCTTGACAAGCCAAGCTCAAAGAATTCAAATAGTTGTGCTTTGCTTCAAAGTGCAATAAGAAAATGTGTTTATCAGTGGAGCCACTCCTGTGCAACTGTACATCTCCAGGAAATCCTAGTTCACAGTAATTTAATAATGCCAGTAATTCATCTGTGGTTAATGGATAGTATTTACTGCCATTCATAGAATTAAGAGACGGGATACTAATCTCAAATTTGGCTCACCATCACTCATAAGGGCTGAACTGTCAGAGCAAACACTGTGCAGATACAGATTAAAGCACTACACCAAAAGTACAGCAGTAAAACTTTAAAGGGGCATTATCAAGCTTGGTGACTTTCTTACATATACATACTTCTAAAAATTCAGTTGTTGTTTTGTTTTTTTCAAATGGGCCTGCCATTTCTCATCCAATAACTCACTGTTTAAACCCAAAATATCTCACAACAACTGCATTATAAAGAAATAGCTCTGGAAGGCAATAGAGAGGTGTCAGATATCCCAAAGGAGTTGTTTTAAAAAAGCTGAATTTTGCTTATTTTAGAGGAAGGTGTGGTCTCAAGGAGTCCAACTGCAAATCTGTTTAATGTTGAATAGGCCATAGGTCAATGTTTTAAGGAATAAGCAGAGTTAACTTTCTATTGAATGTTGTGCCAGATTGCAGAACTAAAATGCTTGTGTGCAAATGCAGATGCATGTCTTTATGTCACAAACCAATTCTGCCATGGCATTACAGATCATTCCAGCACAAATTAGTTGCAACAAAGATATTTTGACCTGATTAGTCATCTGGCAAATGTTAGAAAATTCAATGCCAAAATGCATAATGTACCTCAAATATAGTTTAAAAAGTGATTGGATATGATAAAGGAATAATATTCCAAATATTAATATCTTTTCTTTTTATGGAATAAGTTATCCAATGAATTCTGTTATAATATTTGATCAGTCTGAAGTACACAGTGCAAAGAAAGTATATGAAAAGAAAGAAAATGTATATGCATTTGTTCATCATATTCTTTCATATCTACAGAATTTATTATTCATACTGTCCCATTCCTTTAACTGTGCTAGGTGATTTCCAAACACGGAGCTGAAGTGAGTCTGAAGAGCAAGGACACCATGATATTACGCATAAAAACCTGTGAAGGGAGGCAAAGGAATATAGTATATAATATAAAGTAAGAACTGAAACACAATTGATTATTCATCCTATTAACCACTATACCATATTTCATTGTTAGAGAACTCTAGCAACACTGGTTATCTTCCCTGCATGTATCCAGCCCTAAGGGGCAGGCGTGTAGACTAAGGATGCTATCCCAAGGACCTAGAATGTGCAGGGCACAGACATGAGGGGTGATTTCTAGAGCATCATGGAAGCAGCTAAAGAAGAATCTGAAAATAAAACCTGAGCCTCCAAAGAACCTTTTTTTTTGGAGGGTTGTTATTCCCTCTAACTCTTTATCATCTACCTTTTAAACTCTGCCTCATTGTATCATTTTAGTGAAACAAGTTTGCTGCATTACATCGAAGAGGCCCTCCACTCATCTTTTCTCACCCTCTTTATATGTGCTCAATTGTAACTAATTCCTTCATTCTCGGTCCTATTAAATGCTGCTGAGAACCTCAAACCCTATCAACTCCAAAATGCCGAGGTTTAACTCTGAAGCCTAGTTTTACAGCTCAGGTTTCTATTAATTACGCAGTATGATGTATGTTGCCTTATTGTTGGATAGATTCAATGGACCTGAAAGTCAACACAGCTATTCAGAGTACACCTGGTTAATGGCATACAATTACACAAAAATACATTATGTAATGGATACAGAGCATGGGAAAAATTACAATGAAAAGCTGGGAAAAGTCCATTGAATTTATTTTAAAACCCATCATTTTCAAGGAATTTCTCATCTCATTTAGTTTCTAAATATAAGTCCCTCAGCTCATCAGTAACCTTTTCATAATCCCTTGTTCCACTCTGTCCCTGTAATGGCTGGTGGCCTTGCCTCTGTTCAAAGGCCTTTCCTCAGCTGGAAAGATTTTCTGAAATCGGAAAAAAAGTTGTTTGGTTTTTTGCTAACTAAATACAGCTGGTTACGCTTAGAAAGAGAGGGGGGAGGAGGAAGGAGAAAGAAGAAAAAGAAAGAGATAATTTCTTGATTTTTGTCCTTACCGAAGTCGTCTGATAATCTTAAAAAGCCAATATTTCTATCATACTCTCTCTGCCTCAAAAGCACTGCAAGCAGTAGCTTGCCTTAGAGGATGCACATTGGGCTAGAAGCCAAAGAACCAGTTCAAAAAACAGAAAGTCTGTCAATGCTCAAAGAAAAGTCCCAGCCCTCTATTGAACCGATAAAACACCATTCCTTTTCTTTTCCACCACCTCTATGGTAACTCCTTTTCTGTTCCACCATCCTCCAATTGAGCTTGGCTATTCTTCTCAACCACTGAACTCCGATATGGTTTGTCTGTCTTTCTCTCCCTCCCCTCCTTTGTCTGTGATCTCAGCCACCTTTGTAGCTCCCATTATCAGCCCCAGCAGCATCTCCGTGGTGCTTTGACTGGCAGCACAATCAGAGCTTGTTCTCTCTGGGATGCACAATGTGATCTGGGGAGTGGAGCCCCCCTCACACATGGAATTAGACTTGAACAACATCAAAGGGGCACCGGAATAGCTGGCAGAACCAATGGGCCCCATGATGGGCATCTACAATAGCTACTTGCCACCCAGTTGCCTTTCAAGGTTTGTGGAAAAGCAGGGAGGGATAATGAGAGTTTGCTGAAGAGTCAGACAAAAGAAGGAAGAAAATAGCATTTGCTGTTGCTGAAAGGAAACATCAGGGCAGTGGGGAAACTAAGACTGAGGTAGAGTTTGCAAAGGAGAAGCTTGAAAATGCTCCAGATTACAAGGAGAACTTAACAACAAAGCTCAGAACAGATAAGGTCACCACAAGGTGCTTTGTTTGGATCCGTTACTATATTTAGGTGCATCTCACTTGAGGTTAACTCAGGAGTGCCTCCATGTCTAAGATATGCTGTATTTTTCTGATTGTAAATTCTTCATATACATCCCTGATGTTAAGCAGAGACTGAAGCCTCTCTGAAAGAAACACTAAGGTGTTAGTGTTCGAAAGCCTCTGCAGAATGTCTTAAAGGCAGGTCTACATTTTTCGGTTCAACTTTGAGAACTGTCCTCACCCAGGTCAAACTGTTAAGTCGTTCTTCCCTCATTTGTAACAGATATTTACATTGCAATAATCTCTTTTGCTCTAGGTCCTTCTCAGAACTGGTCTTGTATCTTCTTCTGGGCTTGTTTCTAAGAGTGGGCAACAGAGACAAGAAGTCAATTGTAGAAGGGAAGAATATCAGGAGCAGGAGAGGCAGGGTTGGTGTTTGCTGATGGCAACTGCTCATAGCCCATGGTTTTTAAGGATATTCTGAACACAACGTAGGGGCAGACAGGCCTGGTGGGAAGACTTAAGAGCAAACCCTGAGCTCAGCAGAACTTCCCAGATGGGGCTGGACAGCTTCTGGGGTCAACTGAAGCTGTTTGTACAGTATTTGTAGTGCATACAGAGTATACAGTACATACTGTATATATGGGTGGCCAATCTAGGCTAGTGTCTCAATATCAGTGTAAACATAGGCACCAAGTAAGCCTGGAGCTCTGGCTTAAAAGTGAGGATGGCTCATGTTGGGAGAGCTCTAAGTTTTCTACTTCCAGACCTTCCTTTGATTTGTGTTGCAGGCCTGACACAGCTGCTTTAATAACAGCTTCTGAATCACCACAAAATTCTAACTCAGCATGTTAAGGTCAATAAAATTTTGTTTAAGGTTATTTTGACATACAGCGCTAGAAGTTTTAGTTGGGAGATTACTGCCACAGGTGAGGCAGAAATGTTTCAGAACAGGTGGAAATAGACCTGGTAGGGAGCACTGATTAAACCAATCAAACTATTTCTGTGAGATTTATGCAGGAAAGTTGTAGACAGGACAGGTTTGTACATGTCCATGAACCAAATTAAGAAGTAAAGAGAAAATTTGCCAGACCCCTCAAAAAAAAAAAAGAAAAAAAAACTTCTAACGAAAAAAAAAAATCTCAGCATTTTTAGGAAACTGTGAGAGTTTCTGTACACAAGAAAAAAAAAAGAAGTGTCATTATGCAGCTTGTGAAAAAGTGAACTTTTATGTTATTTTTATTAAGGTGAACTCTCCCTACCCTGTAGCTGGGGAATATCATAGTATGCAGCTGAAAGAAATTTGTAAAGGCACTTATTGGGAAGAAATATGGATGTTTCTTTCCCCAACAGGGAAAGAGAACAACATGTGGGAAAGAAAGAAAAGAGAAAAAAAAAGCGCTCCTGCTTAATTTGTCACCTTTCTCTTAGGAAGGCAGAAATTCTTAACAAATATTTATGAGTATCTATTTGTCATAATAATTCTCTCCAAATTAGGTAATGCTTTGGAAGCTTTCACTCCTAAATACTTCTAGATGCCTCCAAACTCAGTGTTTGCAAGACTGATATGGCAAGAAAATGAGATTTACCTTATCTAACCTTATAATTTGCACTGAAAACATACTTTGTAGAACATGTTTTAACCCAAACTAGTCATGACAGACTACCTTCATAATCAGTAGTCACTTCCAGAGCAAAGTTGATATAATGGCTGGTTTAGGAATAGGTGAATTTTAGGACAAGATGGCCTGAGATGTGTCAGCATTGAAAGAAGGAGACCTCAAACAACTAACTAGAGGCTGAGTCTACATTACAGACAGTTTATCCTGAACAAACAGATGCCATCCAGAAAGTTTAAGGATGATGATACAGTCAGAAGTTACTGGCCTAGTGTCATATCCAACCACTGTGCATTGGTGAATCTTGGACTTCTGGGTCTACTAAGAAAAAAACATTCAGGTCAAAGGAGAAGGCATCTGCATCAGAGTGGAGCACTTCAGTTAGTCTATGCATCACCCTTTAGGTTCTGAACAGGCCACAGCAATGCCATCTATAGGCATTACCTGACATCCACATCATGGACGTGCTCTGCTAGGTCCATGCAGCTGAGCAATTGGATCAAAATATACTTTTCCCTGGCTTCTGCATGATAACAGTTCAATTTTATGGTGGTACTAACCAATGGACTTTCAGTGCCCTTGTTTTCTGGGTAACATATTAAAGTAGGGGTGAACTGCAAAGGTACAAAGTTGGGTTAAAGCATGTATAAAGACAGAACATTTTTTGTCCACATCACTGTTTTTCCTGAAAGATCTTGTATTCTTCACAGTCAGACTGGCCAAAGAACTCACAACAAGATACCAAGTAAGAAACCAGATTTTCAGAAGAAATGCACACACTGCATAGACAGCTTTTCAGGAGGTATGGCCATAATGCACCATTATCAGAGGAGGAAGCGGCACCCTTTTGAAAAATCATTGCAGATACTGTAAAACTTGAAACCTGACCAAAAGTAGTGAGAACCATGGCTTTTGCATCACATGGAAGATTTAATTGTCATTACGCAAGATGACGCATGGACACAGAAGAAAGAACATCACCTCTTAATACAACACCACCACAGAGATTGTCCTTGGAGGTCTTCCCATCCAGGCAGTGATCCCAAATAACCCTGCTTCTTTTATGCAACGTGACATCCAGAGCTCAGAATGATAGACTGCAGGCCATATGCTAGATCTTTGTGTTTGCTAAAAATAGGACATTTTTTCTGTCCTACTAGGGACAAGTCAGTATAAATGTGACCAGAAACCTGGCACAAAGCCATAAGGCTGAGATATCCTTCCTTCAGTCTTGTCAGACAGCAGCCTAATCAAAATCCTCCAAGGACATGAGGGGGAATGGAACTGATAGCTAAGTTTATTTTCCCTCAAATTCTTCCCTCACTCTTTGATCCCTATATCCTTTGTAGAGTAACGTACACACTTCAGGCACTGCTGAGCTGACGGAAGTGCCAATGCCAATGCAAACATTCTTTTTTCTCTGCACTCTCCTTCCGTTTCTTTCATGGACACTGCCAGCATTAGACATCTAGCGTAAAAGATTTCAAAAGGAAGGTTAGAAAACGCTGGCACAGTAACTGTGTGTACAGCTGCTTCCTCCTTCCTTTGCATTAGCACCTATTTCATGTTTAATAATAGCATGGAACTGAATCTGAAATTCACTTGGAAGCTACTAAACAAATATCAATGATTTTTGAGGGGCATAATCTCCCTTTTTCTGCCACTCCCTGAAAGCCCCGTCATGCTGAGGTTCCTGGAGGTTCCTGGAGAAGTGCTGCCAGGCTGAGCTCTGTTTCCTGAGCGCTGTAATTGCCTGTCCATCTACTACTTGTCCAATTTCCTACATAGCTCACTTCCCTGTCTTTGCACTTTTGAATGTGTTACAGAAGAGGCTAAAAACCACAATGTTTATGCCCATGTTGTGAGAGGATCACAGCTCTTGATGTCACACCCTGCTCATACAATCAAGTCCAGTTTCATCAGCTGGTCCTTCCCAATAATAAGAACTATTACTGCTCAAGGAGAAACACTGTTCATCAACATATTCATGACCAAGAGTGTGACTCAGTTTTCTGCATTTAAGATGCTCTTCTTTCCCCACTGTGGTCAGATCCTTGTCCTGTTCTCCCTCCAGCTTTCCTCTGGCATGTTTAGATGGCAGCTATACGAAGAGCTCGTTGGCATCCAGCACAGAGGTGGGGGTATCAACCTTTTCAGAGGAGGAATGGGCAGAAACCCTAAACTGTATCAGTTGATGGCAGAAGAAAAATTTGCTTCATCAGTGGCTGATCTTTGATCATACCCACCACCACCTCACTGCTCACTTGCACTTGCCAAGACTCTTCATCGCCTTGGCTGTGACAAATACCACATCGATGCTTTGTGCTGCCATGATCTAACCGAGGCAGCAGCAAGGAGAAAGAAGAGAAGGCGGGAATGATTTTTTTTTTGCCTTTTTTCTGTTTTAAACTTTCATTTTTTTTCTCTGAAATCACTTACAAGCGATAAGTCAAAGTGAAAAACCCTCATGACTTCTGCAGAAATAGACCTTTGTTTTCTATCTTGAGAAAGGATCTAACCTAAAAACCCCCGCAGATACACAAGATTAATTTTCACTACTTTGTTTCATACTTTTTATAAGCAGCTCTTGCTGAGTTTTAGATTTTATGGCTCAGCCTGCTGGCTGAAAATACTTTCTATCCACTCCTGAAGCCTGATTGATTAGCGCTGCTAGCCAAATAGCAGTCTGTATCAGCAGGCCCAGGCACGCAGACTGGAACATGGCTTGCAACACTTGTTTTGAATTACCATGTTTATACAGCAGCACACTGCAGAAAAGGCCTCGGTGCATAAGCAGAGACAGTGTGAAACCTTCAGCTTGGTTCCCTGAGCCCATGTTTTGCAAACCTCAGGCAGATCCTGGATGAGATTAGGCAAGGAGCACTGTGAGGACAGAGGAATTGTCTAGAAGAGTCTCCAGTAGGACAGTGGGAGAGGGACAGAATTCAGGCACACTGTATATACACAAAGTTTGCAGTGGTCTTTCTGCCTTAAGGCACGATGCTCACACATCACGTTGTTCACTGCAAGAGGTGGGAGTCAACTGAGAGTGTTGTGCTCCAGGGTGTGAGACTTGACCATTCTTAATATGTCTGTAAGTATGTCACAACGCATGCATATCAGACCTGGATGAATATTTCTCCCAGTTCTGCACAGAATAACTGATATCATAAGCAGGTATCTCAGATCAAAAGACAAGGTAGTTCAGTAAAACATCTATATGCTCCCTCTCTATGTCTCTGCACCCAACCTGGCTGGATCTTCAGAAATGAATAAATTAAACAGTAGTTCCCATCAGTAACTGGAAGTATAAGGTGTTTTGGAAAAAGCTGTTAATTTTTACCCAGAATAAAGAAATCTGTCAATACATTGACTGGCCTTGAGTTAAAATTTTTACATTAAAATTTTTACACCACAGCCTAATTTATTTTAAGTAATTCCTCAGAAACAGGGGGAAAAAACCCCTAAACTGGAAAGAACATCAATAGGAGGAAACAAAAATCACTGAGCTAACTTCCAGCCTGAAGCAGTGAGAAATGGGAAGGACCACTATACAAATACCACCTGGCACAAATGCCGTGCTTGCCCTCCTGTGGCATCAAGCTCCAATTTATCCAGGTGCTCAAAATGTCCCTTCCTCATGGTCATAGTCATCACAGTGTCTGAGCACTCGAGTGCCTTTCTCTGTGGCACTTTTGCCTGCTTTACAGGTGGGAACAGAGACAATAAGACTAGATGACTCACTAGAGAGCCTGGGGACAAAGGCAAGAACTGCCCAAATACTCACTGCGCACTAGAATTAAGCAGCTCTTCCCTTAAGTGGGTACTTAAAAAGTTCTCCAAGGACTCCAGTATGCTGTTGTAATGGAGCATTAGTTACAGCTTAACTCTAATAGAAAACAGTTTCAAAGATTCACTGGCTGGTTTCTTAAGATTGCCTTGCCTCAATAGCCCTGATCTTCCGTGGTATTTATAGAACATATTCCCATTGATTTCAGTGGGAGGTATTAATTTAAATAAAGCCAAATTGCTGAGTTCTTGAGCAGTGTCCTATGCTTCAGTCTCATGTCCTGCTAGGAGGATGGACACATTTGCCTCTAGTAGTGCTCAGGCCAGAGGATGCTTTGGTTAATCAAAAATCAACCTGTACTTTCAGATTGCTTTTTGGAGTCTTGCCTCTGTGCACTGCAGTACACCTCCCCTTCTGTGAGAGCATAAATTAGCTTCAGACCCAGCAGGCAGCGTCTTCACTTAAATGGTACCGATAACAGAAGGGGAAAGGGAGGCCAAGTGGTTCAGCTCTGGGTAGCACCACCCAAGCCAGAAGAAACAGCAGGTTTTGGTGTATCGTGTGCCTCATGCAGTAGTTTGGTCGGTTTCCGCTGTCAGAGCACAAAGGAATAGTCCATATTTGTGCCACTAAATCAAAGCCCAGAATTTCCGTTGACAGACTGTTCTCAGGAACGCAATGCGGCAATGTGATATACGGCACCTTCGCTGTGTAACCACGTTGTCGTCGAGGGTGTTGTATCTGTTCCTCACCTTGTAAGAACTTTCATCAGGATCAAGGTTATGAGGACTTTTGTGGTGGGTATTGCCTATCCATGTCACAGAAAAATATTGTGCGAGTCAAGCCTGCAGGGTTGAACTGCATGCCTCTACTGTTGGACACCTCGAGTCTATGTTAAGGCATTAATTGATAATGCAGCTAATGCAACAAAATGCTAAAACCAAAAATGCTAAGTGCTGCTAATGATAACTCTGCTTATAGTTGTGTTAGAAACATGGGTCTTTGTTAAAAAGCTTACTTTTTTCTCTCCCTTCATCCACCTGTGAAGAATTGTGAGGCAGACCTAGTGCATGTTTGCGAAGTGAGTTGAAACACTGTTATTAATTATGGCAAAATACTATTAATAAAGTTCATTTTACAGTAGCATATTGATGATGAAGCTCATGGGGGAATGCTCTTCTGCTACCTGAGGAACCAGAGGACAGGTGGGAACAAACTGGATCATTTACATAGATGGCTCTATGTATGCTGATGCTGGGCTGCTTTGGTTAAAATCCCCTTAAACTTTGACGATACAGATAAGGAAATAAAATCATATCATGCTATTAGTAGACAATAAAATGGACTTGATAGGAACCTGGGAAGAATTCCTCGCTTGGACCCACACACCACCCACACCTCATCCTCCTATTAGGGAAAGACTTGGATATGAACCGGACCTTTCTTCCCTACCTCTTGTTTCCCATGCCCTGATTTCAATACACAGGTGCCACCCAACAGATACTCAACCTGAGTGCCTGGGGCCCAGAGCTTGGACTATGCTCACTGACACATGCTTAGAGACCCACATACATAGTCAATATGAATCTGGGGTTTACCCATCAGCCATTTTTACTTACTATAGGATAGGACAGTCTTGGCAAAAGGGAAGAGACACCTAGGGAGGAGCTAATCCTTGCTGTAATACCTCTGCATGAGGATCTTTAATCTCCATACTGGAATGAAACAACCTTAAGTAGGCACATAGCTCTGACACCAGCCAAGCTTTGCAAGAGGCACAGATGCTGTAAGCAGATAGGCAGACTGAAGACACCAGATACTGGTGCATTTGGGAAAGGCAATCCTGACGAAGTGACACTCACACATCAGCAGAGGAGAACAGAGCTGCTGCTCGCTGCCATGAGGCTTAGAAACTGGAAATCTCAGATGTGGAGCGATAAGAGGAAGGCAGCTTGGAGGCAGATTGTGCCTTTCAAATACACACGGAGGAAGAAAGAAAGTGGTGTCAACAGCTGTAGTGACTATCCCCTCTTCCCTCTGCAACCCGCATTTACCCACAGAGAGATGAAATTTCAGTAGGAGGAGTGACAGTCTTTGGGCTCACCCAGGGGAGGAACAACGCATCAGGGTTGGACGAAAGGCATGAGACAGAGTTCTCTCCATGCTTCCATCAGCTGGTGGGAACAAGCTATTCACCAAGGGCAGTGGAAAGCCAAAGGGAAAAAAATAATTCTCTCCCTACCCCCCATAAAAAAGCATTTGGTCAGGAGACTGTCTGTGGCAAAATTGCAAAAATCTGTAGACGCAGATACTGTGGAAGCAAGTCTTTAGCTTATTTGCATGCTTGTACTGGTGACTCACTGTTGTGGTGTTTTTAATAAATTATTCCTGTGTCCTTTTATCTATTGTTAAAATTTCCTTTGTTTTATATACTCAGGAAAAAGATCTTGAAGTCATTGAGGACAGTTGTTTTTAAAACATCAGTTCAATGCCCTGCAGCAGTCAAAGAGGCAAATGAAACATTTAGAATTATTAGGAAAGGCACAGGGAAAAAGTTCTCTCCTTGGGTCTCTGCATAAATTCACAGTGTGACACATCCTGGATATGGCGTGCTGCCCTGCGACACGTCTTCAGACAGTAAAGATACAAAGAAGGGCAGCAGGGATGATTCTGGGTATCAAAAAGCCTCCACACAAAACCCTGCTTGGAAGGCACATGAGTAGGTAGGGAAATGTGGTGAAAGCAATGGCAGGAAGGGTGAAAAACCATGAACCATATGGGAAAGGTGAAAACTTGGAGGTGTGGTGAAATTATCTGGTAACAAATTTAAACCGATGTTAGCATGACTCAAAATTCAACTGCAGAACTTACTGTCCCAAGATCTTAGAGAGGCCAAAACTGAGAAGGGGCTTCAAGAGGAGAAGACATGTTAATGGAGGAACAGCAACCGGTCAAGAGGCAATCTCCAGCCCTGGCAGGCTTCCAAAGTGGTAAGATACTGCATGTGTAAGCTCTTCCTTACACTTCTCCCAAATCAATTTTATTCTCCCCTTTCCAACAGACACTAACATAACGGCTTAATCATTTCCTTATCCACCAGCAGAGATGAAAGCTGTTCCTCTTAAAAACTTCCCTCAGGGCCCTTCTTTTTCCAAATTTCCAGGAAATGACTTATGTGCTGGAAGGGGTCTCCATCTCAGCGGAGCCAACGTAGCACTTGGCAGGCATGTTCCTGCGGCATCACCCTGAGAATGGTGTGCCCGGACTTGGGACATGGCCGATGAAACCTGTTGGCAACGCAGCAGAAAGGCTGATGCGTGCCCCATAACCAATGGGTGTTTCTGGAGTTGGCAGCCCCCCATGCCCTCCCCAGCTCCCTACCGCTTCTGTCACTGCTGCAGAGAGAGGCAGGTGGTCTACCCAGCACAAAATAGAAGCAACACTGTGCTTCGTTTATTAACCAGAAAGAGAGTGTGAAGGGAGAATTGCAGAGACCACTCACACAGCTTGAAGCTCCGCACTGTAGCAACAGCAGAGATCTGCAGAGACTCTGCCTACAATACTGTATGTGCTCCACGTATCAAAAACAAACAAAAAAATACCGTGGATTAGAAAAATACCTTACTTTGTACATTGCTTGCACCACCTGGAAAACATCAAGCATGCAGGATACATTCCCTGGCTGTTATGAGAGTCATCTCAGGCCTCTGAGACAGCATGAGGTCCTCACCATGTCCATGTTTACAATATTTCACCCAGCAATGAGCACACACATGATGGATCCTCTCTTTGTTAATTAAAACCCATCATGCACTTTCCTGCCCGGGATAGTCAGTGCTCTTTCTGCTCATAGTTTTGTAGCTTTAATACATCCATGCATGATGTGATTTTTGTACAGCATTTGTTGTCATCCACCCCAAAGGCAGACCCCTCAAGAAGTGCTTGTTGTCCCGACAGTGAAATTTCATTTGTTTCATTTAGCTGCAAGGATGTTTTTCTGGGCTACATGAGACTTTGCTTATAAAAATAATATCAGTTTTGTTTGTTGTTTTTTTTCTCTTAAAAAATCTTGAGATATTAATTACAGGTATCAGTAATATACTTAGATCGAATCATTTATTGTCACAGCAGAAAGAGAGCAAATGAATGGGACAGGGGGAAGATAATGTTGTCATAGTATTTATTTAGAGATCTTTCATGGATTTACAGTCTAACTAAAGATAAACAATTCACAATACCATAATTATGGAACCAGGTTTATGTCACCTCAGCAAGCTGGCATGCTCTATCACTTTAGCCCATCTTATTTTTTCTTCTTGCTACTGTGAGAATATAATTTTCTTCAGGACTTGGATTTTATTTTCTTTGCCCTGTACAGCAAATAAAACAGTTGTGGGCAACAACTAAGCAGTAGAGATAATTTTGGCAGAAATCAAACCTGTTCCAGATGTGTACAAACATCTGCATTCCTGGCAGTTTGTATCCACTCCTTGCTTTTGTGGATTTTTCTCCACATTCCCCTTACCAGTTGCTTGGGACACCTTAATGAGAAAGAAAACTTCTGTGTACCCCATTCAATATCTGCTTCATAAATTACCCCCAAAGCATTTGGAAGCACCTGTCACACTGGTGATACCACAAGAGCAACAAAATGTCAATGAATATTTATGCAAAATATTTATACAAAATATGTATGTTGTTTATAGCGATATAACTACTGTAGCCAGAAACCTACATGATTAAAGTTTATCATACGCCTACACAGAATTTTGATTTAGAGAGGCTTTAAGATTATTCTCCACCAACGTAGCAGAGCAGTCTGTGATTCACATGTCCCTAGATTTCTTACAAGTGAAACAAAAAGGTAGTAAGCAAGAGTTTACCTTAAGAAAATGGTTGACTAATAAAATGTCTCTCATATCACTGCATCTACCCAAGCAAGGGATATGTTGTGGCCTTGATACAAACAGTGTAGTTCTGGGGACAGAACTTCTGTTACTGACATTTTTATAATCAATTTGAAGTTTTAAATTATCAGTGATTCAAAAAATTGCTACCTGATCCTGACAGAGAGCAACATTTTGCTAGACAGTGTGTTTTAAGGCAAAAGTAAAATCTAGGTGTGATTAGACATGGAATCATCTATGGAATGCAAAGATTTATAATTATTTATAATGTTTGCAATATTACTTTTCTAAAACAATAATATAATCTAGCTATGAGTGAAATGAAATAGTTTTGAGTTTTTTTCTCTAATACAAAATCTTTCCAATAATTAGTTTTGAGCATAAATATTACCATTCTGTCTTTCTATCTGAACAATTTGTAACCCACAGTTACTGTCTTTATAGTAGCTTCCTACTGATGGTGGTAAAACTATAGCCAAAGCTAAAGCTAATTTAAGAAATCAGTCTAAAAGAGTTAGCCAGAAATTGGCATGAAAAATTCACGATCCAGTCCTTGCAGTAACATTTATTCTGTTGGTGTTGGAAGCAAATGATTTGTGTTAACCTAAAGCAATTTGCAGCGTGTTACTTTTTCTGCTAAAAAGTAATGGGGTTTTTCTGCCATTTTGTCTGTAATCCAAATCTAAACCTTTCATTTCATAACAAAAGAGAACAATCTTTCACCTTTGTGATCGCCGAGACAACTTTCAAAACAACAATGAACTGTAAACAATGCAGCGACGTTTACCTCAGCAAGAAACAATGACTGAGCGCCATTATTTACTTCTAATCATTCCTTAGATAACTCGATACATGAATTGCAATGTCTTCAAAGGTACTACAATGGAAGCACATTACTATGCAACTTAAGAATTTTTTAAAGATGAATTGCCCTAATTAAAGACAAAAACCACCATGCAAATATGAAGTAATATCTGTGCAAAATATTTGCTTTACCAAGTGACCTGTACAGAGAGGTCCCAGTGCTCCCAGCCAATGTCATGGCTGGCGTTCCATCCTTGCAGAGTAGAAGGATCAAGGTTATCCCTCTGCTGTTTCCTTGAGGTGCCAGGTGGCCACGGCATGTATAGCAGCAATTATAATGTCATGGGATTTCTTAGCACGTTGCTTGAAATGAAACGCATGCAAATAAAATCTAAGTAGGCTGCAGTAGAGCACCATGCTCCGATCCCAGTGCCAGGTGCAGCCAGTATATTGGAAATGGACGTATCCACTGGAGCACCTGGGAATGAGGCCAGTCTTTGAGGGCCTGGGCTCTCGCTTGTTGGACTATCCGCTTGTTCCCGGCAATGCAGGTTTTAAATTGTTACAGGCACATACCAGGCTTCAGAAAGATGCAACCCACAACTTCTAAGAGAGAAGAGCTTCTCAGTGCTCGTCTGCAGGGTCTAGCAAAGATGAACCTTGTTGCCTGCAACATGCATTATTAAGGGCATGACAGAGATGAGAAACGAGGAGAGAAGTGCCAGCCAATTCCTGAAAAACATCCCAAATCCCATGTGAAATTACTGGTTACATAGTAAAAATTTCAGAGAGAACAGAGAAGCTCATTACCACTTACAAGAGCTGCTTAATTAATGTTCATTTTACCTCAACCAAATTTTATATTCTGCTGCTCAGTTATGTAAATTGGGCAGCATTTTGCACTATGATTAATAGGTCCTTAAACAAGCAGGTTTTACTGCTTGAGATAACACTGTGAGGAGCCGTTCTTGGGGTGTTTTTTTGGTTTGGCAAGGGTTGGGTTTTTGTTTCCAACCAGCTATTTCTGCTCCAAATTATCTTTTCTTTCTTAGCTTCAGAAATTATTCTGACGTTATTCAAGACGGTATCTCCTACTAAGTATGCCTTGTATGGCTCTGCATTTCATTCAAAGTCATGTTTGATATTTATCACTATAATCTCATTACGAGTGGAAAACTTCACTTATTGCATACAATATGAATGTGAGTAATTTGTGACTGGAAGAGTCTTGATTTCAGAAAGAGTGAGACAAGAAAAGAATCTTATTGATTTTTAGTTAGAAGTTGACATTACTGATGAAAACATTAGTATCTTTGAAAGGAGAGCTAGAAAATTGTGTTTGAGAATTTAAGTGAGAGATATTAAACAAACCCAGTTACAATGGAGACTCATACTTCAACGTATGCCCAGCTATCAGAGGCTGAGACAGTATGAGTACTGGTCAGATTAACAATCATATTATAAACAACCTAAGGGCTTTTTTAGCCTTGGAAACTGAACATGACTACACAATGCTGGAATCTTTTAAAGAAAAAAATTTCCAGGGAAAAACAATGAAGTTTTGTGAAAACAAGTGTTTTCTTTAAGCACATATTTATTTCAATTTATAACAAGATACAGTAATCACAACATTTATGTTACTTTTATTCAATTCATATATGAAGTAGTAGGGATTTTGCTTTTAATATCATTCTTTGCCAGGAAGAATTTCTCCAGGATACTACAACCAGCTGCTACTGTACCACCAAGTGAAACATCTCCTTCTGTTTTCTTCTTCAAAGCGTCTGGTGTTTGTTGAAAAGACACACCTTGAAACCCTGAACTAAAATAGCTTCTTACAGAACTTTTAATATCTTAAGAAAAAAATAAAGACTTCTTGACATGTTAATAGATGTTAGTAGTCGCACATAATCTTGCTTTGTTCTCTCTTCAATAAGCTGATAACATTTTCTCTGTAAAAAGTTGAACACATTTTAAAATGAAAGCCTATTCAAATGGATGTACTTTTAATTTTATAAAATCAGTTATTACATCGAATCCATTTTATGACATGCCAATAATGCAGAAGTTCAGAATTATTTTAATTTTAGAATAAAATTTCACATCAAATTTTAGCTGTGGGCTTCCAAAGGAGGACACCTCCTGTCTGAAAGTGAAGATGTGGCCCACTGTTTGCTCATTTATACAAACTTTTTTCCTCCCTGTTTTAAGCTTTTCCTCTTGCCTATTGTCTTCAGTTTTTTTCTGGTTCAAGGGGCTAAATTCCTCCATAGCTGCAAGTGTTTTGCCACTTAGCTACCCCTGAGCCCTTTGCTCTGAAGCAGCTCCACACAGCTTTGCCTTGTAACTCTTAGAGTTGCTACTTTCTCTCTCTTCTCTCAGCTACTTCAAAACACATCTCAGCCAACCTCCCTTTCTTCTCTGCTTCAGTAAGTTCTCTCCCTAGACCATCTCACTAGTGAAACGTCCATCATTGATCTGGGTCTTAGTCAAGGTCCCCCAAGGTCTTCAGACTGCACCTGCTGTCCTTCTTCTCAGCTAACAAGTGAATCAGCCACGGGATAAAATTCCACTGGACACCAGATTGCATTTATTCCCATACTCACGTTACTATTTACTTCTCCATTAAACTTTCCAAAAGCATTTTCATTTTTCGCAGCCTGACTTGCATAACGTTTCTGTAACATCTTTTCTCTTCGTGGCTAACTTGAAAAAAAACCCAATAAAACATACATACAACAACTAAGATGTTTGAAAATGGAGATTTCTAAAGCCAGATTCCTAAGTCAAATTGGAATGAGGAGAATACCTGCATTTGTTATAAAATTATTTCATTTGCATATATTTTAAAATTTTTTAAAATCCATGTTTGCCTGTTTTTGCACACACAAATCTTTCCACAATAAAAATTTGGATTTTTTTAAAATTGTTTGAAGTTTATCCACCAGCAATAAAAAGGATCTAGGAATTAGACTCTCAAATCACACACCAACATTCTGAAATTATTCAGCTGACACCGCTCATACTAAGTCCTGTGATAAACTCAAAAAGCTCAAAGACTTGGTTCATGCAAGTGCTCAATGGTTTAGATTCTTATTTGGACCTCTGGAGTTTTCCAATCCCGTGAGAAGAGGCTTTCAAATAAGTTTTCTGGTACTTTTTGTTTTCAATAAGGCCTGTAATACTAAAAGGCATGGTGTTTTCCAATCTGGGGTATAAAGTGCAACACTGAGAGGAAAGGAATCAAAAGAAAACAAAGTTAATGTGACTTTCTTTCAAAAAGGTGTAGGATTTAAGCATGACTTAGTTTCTGATTTCATAAAAATGGAATTGTCCATCCCTAATTAAAATGATAATTATAACAAGTAGTGTGCCTTCATTTTTTCAATAAATAGATAATATTTTCTCTTTAAATAGACTTGAGTAATGGGAGAAGGATGAAATCTACTCATAAAGAAAAGATTTGTCCAGGTCACGCTCATCTTACTCAGGTGAGTTAATCACAGTGAACTCAACACTGAGTAGAGGCTGCATGATCTGGCCCACAACCGGGAACTTGTTAAAGGATATCATAACTCTTCTAAAAGCTCAGGCCTAAATAATAAGAAGCTCTTAAGGTTGTTCCTAAAGATAGAAAATCCTCAGGAGAGATGCTAAAAAGATCTTGTGAGAGACATCCCTGCAACAAGAAGAACAGGGAGAAGAACCTCTCAGGAGTGGGAAGTCTTCAAAGGTGACCCCTATTAACAAGAAACTTCAAAAGTGAGATGTGGCATGACGTGAAAATCCTCCCACTGATGTTGAGTGCTTTAAAGATAGAATCCCCTGAAGCGAAATGGAGCCTTTGAAGTGGCAGTATCAGCATCAACTTTCAAATGCATAAAGGTGCGGCATATGGCGGGACTAGTGCATTGGTGTTACAAAGCTCCTGGTGAAGTGATCCTTCTTGCTCTAGTCTGATAAGCCAAGGGGGCAAGCAAAGAGAAATACCATTTAGCTGACCCTAATAGACATCTTTGATCTCTCCCAATTAATCTTCCTAATGCTGAAACAAAATTGGTTCAAAACAGGGGTGAATACTTAAAAAGAGTTGCCCCCATACAGGCCCATTACCATACAGTACTCTCCTGGATGAGGTAGGGAAAGGTTTGCCCTTCTATTTTTCTTCAGTTTGCATAAATGTAAGAATTAATTGAGACACTTATCAATGTTTCTGGTTTTATTCGGAGTGGTTTGGATCTATGATTCTGAGTTCCTTGAAGTTCATTAAACAGAATACATGATGATTTTGCTGGAAGTCTATTTCTCAAGCAGCAGTCCCACAACACGTTAATATCCTTTCAAAATGCGAGCTGCAAAGAAAACATAGAGTATTTGCTGATGCTCACACAATGGAATGCAAAGTTGTGGTCTTAATTTAGAACTCTAGAAAAACATAAAGGCAAAACCAAGGTTCTCTGTCGTCTGTTAAAACAGAAATTACTAGAAAAGAAAAGAATAGAATTTTCAAGTTAGGTCTACTCTTGGAAGTAAATACGAAAACCTTTTCTCTGGGGGACTAGAATACTACTAGAATAATTAAACCAATCAAGACCTAAGAATGGATAAAATTATATAGCTATAAAGGTGATCTATGTTAACACAGAACAAAAGACTAGAAATTACAAATGAATGCATAGAAGGGCTGTCTTGAGCCAATTAATCAAGTCTCCTATTAAAGTAATCATATAACGGTGCTCTGCATAAATAGAATAATTTATACTGTAATTAGTTGTATAAAGAATTATTTCTATAAACATGAAACAATTTAATTTACGACCCTGTCTGAATGTTGTTTCAGAAATTTGCTCCTGTAATGGTCAAAAATCCTCTGATTTGCACCCAGAAAGGTTTTGTTTATATCCATGCCTCTTAAAAGATTGTTCTTTTGCTGAAATAAATTAAATACAACTCTTTCCACTTCCCCCCCAACCCCAACTTCCCTTTTTCAAAGAAAATATGAACAATACCTTTCCAATAACAATAAAAACAGACTTTCGGAAACTGGGTGAAACAATGTAACCATGTTGGCTTAAATCTTCAGAATACTGGCTCATAAAACATAATCCTGAATAATCTGGCAGTTATCCACAATTAAAACCACAGTCTCTTAACAGGAAGTTCTAGGGAACAAAAAACTAATAGACACTGTAGCCCTGTCCATGATGACATGAACATAAGGATACCCACAGGCTTGATTTTCTCTGCTCGTCCTCTCTGCTGGGCAGATCTGAGGCAACTCCAGTGTTAAATGCGTTAGAATCCGATGATAGAGTGTTGTGACCAAGCTAACAGCTATGTCTATACTGTTAAAGAAAAGCATGTCCCAGCCAAGACTTGTTTCTAAACGACTGATGAGAATCTTTACTGCTTCAAGAGTTCTAAAGCAAAGCCTCTCCTGAGTAGAGTGGCCAGACTCTCACTGCATAGCATTTGGCCCTCAATCTCCTCTGAGTCTGTGGTGCTTCTCTGACACTAAGAGAGAGAATCACAGAATCATAGAATAGTTTGAGTTGGAAGGGATCTTTAAATCCCTCTGCAATAAGCAAGGACATCTTCAACGAGATCAGGTTACTCAGAACCCACCCAACCTGACCTTGAATGTTTCCAGGGAGGGGGCATGTACCACCTCTTGGGGCAACCTGATCCAGTGTCTCATCACATCGATGTAAGCATTTCTTCCTTAGGTGTAGTCTAAATCTACCCTCTTTTAGTTTAAAACCACTGCCACTTCTCCTAGCCCTACAAGCCCTGCTAAAAAGTCTGTCCCCATCTTTCTTATAAGCCCCCTTTAAGTACTGAAAGGCCCCAATAAGGTCTCTCCAGAGCCTTCTCTTCTCCAGGCTGAACAACCCCAACTCGCTCAGCTTTCCCCCATCCGAGAAGTGTTTCATCCCTCTGACCATTTTTGTGGCCCTCCTCTGGACCCACTCCAATAGGACCATGTCTTTCCTTTGCCGAGGACTCCAGAGATGGACACACTAGTCCAGGTGGGATCTTGTCAGAGCAGAGAGGGGGAAAATCACCTCCCTCAACCTGTTGGTGACACTTCTTTTGATGCAGCTCAGGATACTGTTGGCTTTCTTGGCTGTGAGCACGCATTGCCAGCTCATGTCCAGCTTTTCATCCACCAGTACACCCAAGTCCTTCTCCAGATGGCTTCTCTCAATCCCTTCAACCTCCAGCCTGTATTGATACCAGGGATTGCCCCAAACTATGCGTAGGACCTTGCACTTGGCCTTGTTGAACCTCATGAGGTTCACATGGGCCCACTTCTTGAGCTTGTCCAGGTCCCTCTGGATGACATCCCGTCCCTCAGGCATCAACCACAGCACACAGCCTGGTGTCATTTGTAAACCTGCTGATGGTGCACTCGATCCCACTATGTCCTTAATGAAGATACTAAAAAGTATGGGTCACAATAAGGACCAGAGTTAATAAGTTGTACGCTTTTTTAATTAACAGTGTCTCAAATGACATATATGAGGGTCTATAGTAGACCATCATACTAGTGTATTGCAGCATGACACCAAGGGTACACCATGCCCCTAGGGGCACAAAGAGTCAAACCTGGAGAAGCCTTTTTGCCTTGGAAATAGTTAGCTGAAGCAGTCTCCAAAACAGAGACAAGGAGTGAAAAAGCGGTTGGGATTCAGTATTCAAGATCGCTTTCTGTGACTCTGTAGTTCAGCGGTGTAAACATAACCAGTGTGCTACTGATGTGCCCTGGGCTGTACAGTGTGAGTGTACTACTGGAATTGTAATGGCACTGATACGTCTTCTCAGCAGAGTTATAAACTTGGCAAATTTTAGCCAGCGATGTCTAGAGATTCTCTGCTTGATTCCATTCCAAAGTTCATCTCTTTTCTAATAAATGTTTTAGCTCCTTGAACACTGAAGTACATACAGGAGAACTAAGCACTTAATAAGGGAGGTTCCCTCCAATTTTCAGTGTACCCTGTTTCCCATATTTCCAACACCAGTGATTATCTGAAGAGTGTAAAACAACCTGCTTTACAAATCCATACTTAACCTAACAAAAGGTTAAGGTCAAGTTCCCCAGGAGAAGGATTCTTATAGTAATTCCTATTGAATTGCAGAGTATAAATGGAAGTGGAGAGTGCTCATCAAAACATGTGTCTCCTAGGAGTATCTGGGGAAACCAAACAGGGAGAAAGGTGCATATTATCCTGCTCAATCTAATGTGCTTTTGTGGAACCCTCAACTAGGCTTTTAGAGGTAGAAAAGCCATGTGGTTCCTCCAAGCATGGACAGAAAGACAATTTTTCATGTGCATAGCTGAAATCAGTTCCATGCAACAATAAACAATTTTCTTACTGAATTATGGAGTTCACAACCCCCATTTACAAAACAAAACCAAAAGCCTACATAGCCTTTCCTGCTCTGCCAAAGCTGCTTAGTGTACCAGAAGGATTTTAAAAAACTGCTTTAGTTCTCTCAGTATTAGGACCTTGTCCTTCAAGTAACCTTGTGCTCACACAGAGCTCATTTACTTCAGCAGTGCTGCGCAGACGGTCCCACCCATGCAAAGCAGACTGTAACTGGGGGAGTTAGCAGGTGCCTGTTTCCATCCAGCAAACACATTTGCCTTGTACAAAAGGAATCTCACAAGTTTATCTCTACTCCCTGTGCATTTGGTAGTAACATTTGTTTGCACATACTATGAGGGTAACGTTTAAATCAAAATCTCTTTTCACTAGAATTTCCAAGGAAAAAAGAAAAAAAAACATTAGTGATACTTCCAACAGAACTGTGGCAATTTTTAAGCACTGGACTTGAACAGGCCTGATTTAAATATGCCCTTAACAGCCCATGGCAGATCTGCAAGATTCATCCTCATGCAAGTATAAGTATTATCATGTGTTTTCTTTGACCTTACAGGGTTGTAAAAGGGCTTCTACAAAACCAGACTGAGTGCTCCCCCAATATTATCACAATATCATCTAAAAACCAGGCTTGACAGTTGTAGCCGACATCAAAAGTAGCTGTTTTAGGCCTGTTTTTACAGAAGCCCATATCACTTCTGAAACATAAAACAACGGTTTTCACCTTCTGATAAAAAATAATTTTTGTATTTTCTTTCCTGAGAAGTCTTTTATGTTAACAGAACCCTTCACAGGTCAGATCATAATGTGCTTTTTTCAATAAGAAACTCCACAGTCCCAGTGAAGACTGACATGAGAAGGAAGTCTTCAGAAACTGCAGTCATGGGAATACATCCTTCTTTCTGCTTCTATTAAGGACAGAGAATTTGATTATCTTCACTTCCCTATAGTCGCTCTTCTATATCTTCTTCTTACCTACGTGCCCACCTCCCCAGTTCTGGATATTTTCTCTTTGGGAATACCCTGATTATCTCTCTTCATCTTTTTCCTAATCTCTCTTCCATCTTAAAATCCCAGGATTTCTCCATTTCTCTCTCTAGCTACTGCTGCATCTTGCCATCTTCTCCTACCTTTCTGATTCTCTTGGTTACAGTTTGAATTCTTCTCCAATTCTAACCTGGACAATCCCCAGCCGAGATCCCCTTTCTCTACCCTCCAACACCCGGAAAATCCCAATATCTCACGCTTGCTGGAGCTCAGAAGGGGTATTCCAGTCTCAGCATCATTGTCTCAGTCATAACTGAGATTTCTTACTGTAGAAAATCTCTAAGTTTCCACTTTTCTTATCTATCCACACAGCACCATCTTTCCATCCAAGCTCTGTTCTCCTGTGCTGCAATCGACAACTCAGAGCTGCAAGAGGTCAGGTAGCCTGCCCTGCTTTACTCAGTCCTTAATCAGGATCAAATATATCTATTTTATACCTAACAGATGCTTTCCTAATCTGTTATGGGTGACACAGACCCCATAACCTCCCTGGAAAATCTTTTCCACTGCTTCACTATCCTGACCAACAGGAATACATCCCCCTATCTAACTTAGATGCAATTTAAGCTCACCACTTCTGGCCTGGTCCACTGTTTTTCACTGATGTTGATAGATGCAATTTTTTCCCACCTCAGAGAAATTTAGGGTGCTACCCCAAAGATTACTTTTACTGGCTTATTGCTTTGCTATACGAACTTAACTTTTCATCCCTCCACAGCAGCACCTCTACCCTCCCCAATTCCCGTGTACATCACTTAGTTTCAGGGATATTTGTCAATTTGCCTGCTGCCTTTTTTTTTTCAGTATATGTCACTCTTGTCTGTGTTCAATACGTCTGTGGGACAAGACCCCAAGTCAGTCACGGCAATGGTGTGAAAAGGCTTAAACCTGTCCCTTACATTGAGATCTTGAAGGAGATCAGGAGGCTTTAGGATGTAAACACACTCTCTTCTCTTCCTAATAGGTTTCATACAACTAAAACCTACTAGGTATTATACAATAAAAGCTAGAAAAATATCTTTTTTAGTCAAGAAAACTCAAAGCAACAAAATCCAATGTAACATAAATAGGAAAGTTTGAGTTTGCTCCTTCCCAGCCCATAGCAGGGTCTTGCTTTCAGCAGTTCACTGCCTCACAAGTGGCAGGCTCCTAAGAAAGTTATTCTGTCTTCTGTGAAAGATGACTGGCTCATCCCTCTCCCTCACCACAGCCTCTACATGAGCTACAGGCTATCCACAATGTCTACCACAGTTGCCATCCCTGGAACCCCTTTCACTGCTGAATAGCTTCAGAGGGCATGAGCAGCCTCCTTCCTGAGAAACCCAACCATTCTGTTGAAGCAACATGTTTGGATGATCACTGTTTCCAGTCAGCTTCACAACTCATATCCCAATTCGGAAACAAGGGCGTTTGTGTGTTGGAGAATCCTATGTTGGTCCTCATTGCTGAGGAGAAATCTCCATGTACATGTCCCAAACCACTTATCATCTTACAAAGCATACCTCTGAAGACTTCCCTTCTGCACTGTTTCCAAAAATCTTGATAGCAAGTAGGATCTTGGTTTGCTAAGGCCAGAGCCAGTTGTGCTGATCAGTACTTAAACTCATGTCGCTCTGATGGTACCCACCAACTCTTTCTTCTCAGACCACCAGAGGTCTACTGAAAACCTAACACGTGGTGAAAGTTTTAACATGCTACAGTAATAACATTTGGTTTATTATTTATCAATTTAGTATCAATATGAAAGCAGCTGAATAAGGTCCGTCCTTTCTGAAAAGAAATCAACAATGGTTCTAACTGGGGAAAACCAGTGAAACTAGAACGGCATTTTGCCCCTACCTTCCAACAATATGTCAGCAATGCCAAGAAATTTTTCAGTAGTGCATGATCATAGACCGTGTCCTAGTTGCAAATCTCCAAGGGAAATGGAATGTTAGACATACGGTTTTCAATTTAGTGTCTCTTGTCAGCCTGTGTCATACAATACTCCCATCATCTCAAGATGATGTTTTTGAGTTATAGGGCACCTCAGCTCTGTACTTCTCGCTAGATCTATGTGCTCATGAAAACTGCTAGTTTCACCAATCCTGAAAATGAAATCCAAAGTACTGCTATGTTCAGGCAGGGAAAAGACAAAATATATTGCTGAATGAAATCTTGCCTCATGTATGATTCAGAGGAACAGGGTTATTTTTTATCTCCACATTCATTCGCTGACATGTCCATCAAGACTCTGAGAGTGGCATCAAGGCCGTTTTACGCCTGATTATGGTCAGATTACACTGTTAATGCTTCAGAGAGGGGCTCATCTTCATGTGCAGATGAATTTGGATCCTCTGTGCAGCCCTGATCCACTGCTGCTCACTGGATGCCTCTGTACCAAAAGCTGCCTGTACCAGTGGCAAAGGGGTTTTGTGGTTCAGATGTGTCTATGGAAAATGTAAACATCCTGTTATCGCCATTACCTTGTGGAACATATTGTGTGTGCTATGGTGACAGACTTGCGATAAATTCAGTTTCATTAAGATCTTTTCAAATTCAGTATTAAAACAGAAATCTGTTTTGGTCCACCTTGTGACACACCAGAAGATTTTTTGACACTAGAAAGATTCTTCCTTCTCTGTGTTTTTATGTTTGGGTTTGATGACTATATTTACTGAACTTTAAAGGAAAATTACCTATGTGGGATTGTGCAGTAGGCTTCTTTCTTGTGGAAAAAAAGAATCTAGTTATTTCTTTTTAAAATATATTAATGAGCATTATTAGCAGATTTTTGTACTGTTTTGACAAATGTTTACTACCCTTGTCCTTTTCCTCTTCCCATATGCCATGTTTTACAGTCTTGAAAGATGAAGGAGACTAGTATACTAGAAGACTTGGCAGGAATGCAAAGCCACAAAACAACCTCTTTCTTCTTGTTATTTAAAGAAACTGTACTTTATTTTATCTGTCTTCCAGGATGAAACTCAAATTCCCGGGTAGGCAATAAAATTCTATTGACTAAGTTGACTTCAGTGCAGACATTGATTTAAAAGCACAGTAAAAGGCAGCAAGTTTGTGACATGTCAAAACAGTCACCTGATATTTTTGAGAAATACACACAGTCAAAAGAATCCAAAAACCACATATGCTGCTTTTAGTAATTTCTATTACTATGCCTACCTAAGCCAGAAACTACAGTATGGGCAAATAAGTAGCAAAAAAGGCTAGCATGCCAACTACAGTTTGGAAGCAGAGGACTGAAACTTTTTCCTCATTAATTAGCTGACTAACCTTTATATTAGTGGCATATTACAATTTTTTAATTACTTATATTAATAAAAGGACATACAAGTTTACTAAGCCCTACAGACAAATAGGAGGCCTCAACAAACTTAAGAATTGATACTTTGAGAGAGAAATAGAAAAAATTGGTTACAAACCAAGGCACAGTATAAATCGCTGTTAGAACACTGGTTGTGATATTTCTACTTTTAATTTTTATAACTATAGATAAAATATACATATTAACACAGTTTCCAAATAAAGTTATTGTTATTTATTATACATATATTCAAGTATATATTTCACTTCATTCATCCCAAGAATTTTGTTGCTTTCATGCTTAGATATTTTAAAGAATGAATATTTGCAAGCATATCAGCTGGCTGGTCTCTTACAGGAGCCAGGGCAACAAGTAGATCATGAGGGGAGATAACAGCACACAGCTTTCTGAGACGGACACATCATGATTATGTTAAACTGATAAAAATCTGTGTTTCTACTAGAAGGGATCATCCCAGACTTGCCCCAGTCATGCAGTCCAGGTGCCTGTCCTGTATAGATACAGGAACTCATGCAGTCACACCAAGAGCTCAGTCAGAGATATGATTTGGCTGAAAACTTACCTGAAAAAAACAATTTTCAACAAAAGCAAATAGTGAAGTGATTACTCAATATCCGGTTGTTCCACACCTGATGATCTGGTTCACAGAGCCAGTCTTCTGGAAGCCACATGTGTTGACCTACACACGCGGCATTCCTAGTCCCTTGAAATAATTCCAAAAGGTCTTTAATCTGGTCTTCTGTACTGTACATAGCAATCATTTTATTAGCAGAGCTTCTCTTAGGCTACATCAATACAAGTAAATAAAACGGGGCCAAGGCACAGACACTGGCAATGGTCTGCAATCATCTGTTCTGTTATAACTGTTAGCAGAGCCTCTTGCATGTTTTCAGCCCATGCCAAATAGTGCTGCCCAGACAACACCCAACCACAGCTCAGGAGATACCAGATGCCAAGGATTGTTTCCAGTAGGCAATTTGGACATGAGCACCATGTCTGGGGAATAGAGGGAGCGAGCTTGAGCATATGGAGGTGATCCATTGCTATGCTGCCTCGACTCACAGAGCACAATCCCCGGTCAGATCAGTTTAGTGCCAGAGACGTTGCTTTTCAATCCAGCTCCTAAAGGCTGAGTTTTACAAATAGGACATTGAGAGCGCACCTTCCAGTAGCACTGGAAAATACTGCATTGCTGGGGAATGCAGCACAGCAACAACTGAGATGTTCTTGGCTGCCTCTGGATTGCTCATCTAATCCAGCATTTACAAATCAAGCCCAGAAAAAGATGGGGCACTTCTGGATATGATCATCTAGAAAGGTTTGTTTGATAAGAGCCTTTGTATGCTACATTATATGTGCTGGACAGAAAAATAATACACAAAGGGTAATACTAAAACAGTATTACGCAGGGCTGCTATTCCCATTTGCTGTTCTCGAGCCCTTCAGCTTACGTGCAAGCTTTCTCCAGGCTTCTGCACTTCTATCCAGTAACAGTCATGCTCCTCCTTGATCTTAATTCACATGTCATTGATCAAATTTTCCATCATGACCAGCACAAGCATGTCACCTAGATTCTTCAGAGCCTGGGAAAATAAGTGAGCTGCTGGCAAACTGTTCAGACCCCTTTCTGCAAAAGCTATAGCACAAACCACAGCCAGCCACCAAAGCCACAGCTAACAGCAGCCTGGACTCGGGGTTAATGGGTGTCTTAGGCTCAATTGGCAAGGAAAGAGAAATCCATAAACTGTATCCAAGGTGAGGCATGTTTTGGTAGGAACTCAGAAAATCATAAAATCACAGAATGGTTTGGGTTTGAAAGGACCTTAAAGATCATCCAGTTCCAAGTCCCCTGCCATGGGCAGGGACACCTTCCACTAGACCAGGTTGCTCAAAGCCCCATCCAACCTGGCCTTGAACACTTCTGGGGAGGGGGCATCCACAACTTCTCTTGACAACGTGTCTCACCACCCTCATAATGAAGAATTTTTTCTTAATATCTAATCTAAATCTACCCTCTTCCTGTTACCCCTCATGCTATCACTACATGCCCTTGTAAAAAGTCTCTCTACAGCTCTCTTGCAGCCCCCTCCAGGTACTGGAAGGCTGCTGTAAGGTCTTCCCAGAGCCTTCTCTTCTCCAGGTTGAACAACTCCAACTCTCTCAGCCTGCCTTCATAGGAGAGCTGCTCTGGCCCCCTGATCATCTTTGTGGTCCTCCTCTGGACTTGCTCCAACAGGTCCATGTCCTTCTTATGTTGGGAGCCCCAGAGCTGAATGCAGTGCTCCAGGTGGGGTCTCACAAGAGCAGAGTAGAGGGGGGAGTATTGATTCAAAAGATCCATTCCCTGACTAAATGATGCCACATCTACAAAGTGGTCTCTTTCCTCTGAGAAGCTTAGCAAAGTCTTGGATCTGTCCATGTTTCCTTTTGGGTTGAGTCACCATTCAGACCAGTTTGTCACAGCTCCACAGATGGCACTGTCAGCTCAAGAGTCAGTCACTGCTCCCCTCACAGTTTTTTCTCTAATTCTGTAAAATACACCACAGTTATCCCAGTGGGAAGCTCTTGAGACATACTAGTAGTTGTGTGGCTGTATTTTGTACAATTTTACAAGGAAAGTGGCATAAAATCCTGCACCATGCAATCCTGAGTAAATTATGCCCTTGATCTCATAGCAACTTCACCTTTCCTTCTCATAACAGCATATCTATTCGCGCTCCTGCCTTTTCACAAATCATGACAAACTGTGACAAGAAAGGACTCAGAAGGCAGTCCAGGACATCTCACGGTCCACAGCGAGCAGCCTGTCTGTACACACCCATCCCTGCCAGATGTTTTCCTTCACTGTTTGCAAAGATTTCCAACAACGGATGTTCTCATTCCACCTATCCCGGTGACTACCTGTTTTTACTATTGGAAAAATTTTCCTAGTCTTTACAGTTTAAGTCAACACTTCTTGCCCGTCCATCCTGGAGATGGAAAATGGGTAATTTTCTCCCTCTGGGATATTCTTGCATTTTCTAAGACTCATGCCTTCTGTTCCCTATTTTCTCCTTGTTAATCTTCCCCATTTATTTCGTCCTTTTCTCTTAGCTCATGTTTTCTATGTCTGTTCTCATTGCTATCTTCTTTTAAATTGGTCCATATCCTTCTTGAGGCACAGTGTCCAAAGCTGAAGACAATATTCCAGATATTCTTATCAACATGGAAAGTGCATAAAGATCACTTCACAGTTCCAGCAGGCTGTTATGCCTTCTGCTTATACATCTCAGCCTGGTGCTCATCTTGTTTGCAATAACATGGCATTGCTACATGTATTCACCTTATTGCCCCTAGGGCCTGATTTGATGAATTGCTACCTACTAGGTTGCTGCCTGTTTTGTATTTGTTCAGTTCATTCTCCTTGCCTAAGTTCAGTGTCTTTCACTTGAGTCTGTTGAATTTCCTCCTGTTTTGGAGACCATTCCTCCAGTTTTTCAAGATCAGTTTGAGTTCTGACCTGGCCCTTAATTTCCTTTACCAGCTCCAGATCTTAAGCAATTTTAGCAGCTTGTTTTTAATTCTGTCAGTCAAACTATTATGAAAATACTAAACAGCACTGGCCTCTGGAAAGGTATCAGTGTAGTTCTCAGGAAAATTACAGTTAGAAAATAACAACTGATCACTGTGCTTTGGGTGCTGTTTCTTCCTGGTTTGCACTTGCCTGTTTCATCCTAGTTTATCTGTAGTGTTTTACAGAATGGTTGTTAAAGGCTGAGTAAAAGAAAGTAGTGTCTGATTTAGAATAAATCCAGATTCTTAGTTCAATGACCTGTTAAGTGAATGCACATACCGTAAAAGTTAGATGAAAGAGTAGCAAGAGCTTCTCACTCTCTGATTTTTACTAGTCTCTCCTCTGCAGCAGATCACCTCATCAGTGCTTTGCTTATTCGTAAAACATAATTATCATGCAAGAGAAGTTCATTACAAGCTGTAATTTATTTGCTATGGTTTTACAGCACCTAGAATGAGCAGAAAAGGATGAAATAAAGTAGGAAAAAAAAGATAATCGCTACAAAGCTAAAGAGTTTGTTGTAAATGAGGGCTCCTTCAAATTTCTGTTTGATCAGCAATTATCCTGAACAAGAGAAAGGCTAGACAAAGAAAAGAAATTTCTCATGTCTTAGGAAATTATGATGAATTATTTAAGACATCTTTAAGAATGCAAAAAGGCTTTGATTATTAGAGATCGTTCTTAATGAAGAAAGAAAATGTCTGGAAAATTGCCTTTGAGAATAAATTTGGAAGAGGCATGTTCATGGGCTAACTTAGGGTAAACCAGCTACCAGCTAAAACCTGGAATTGGAAAATAAAAAATATACAGTCACCTACTCAAATGAGTAATATCCATTAGTACATGGAAACCAGTGACCAAAAAAGTTTAAAAGAGTGAAGCAAACTTTTAAATGCAATTTCCTCAACTGAAATTGTTATCTCCTGTTTTAGGCTACGGCCACATCATCTTCTACTAGAAAAGTAGGAGTTCTACAAATTTGTATATGAAAATAGGGTTCAGTACTGGCCCACATTAAGAGATGCAGACATCCCTGATTAGTATAAATTGGCTGAGGAATCTACTCTAAGCAGCAATAAGTGCCTGTTAACTAGAATCCTCTTTTTCAGCTTGTGTTCAGGGCTGATCAAGAATCACTAAAATTTAATACTGACTCATTCATCTCTGTGTAAAAGTAATAAGAAACCTGCTATTGCTTTCAGTTGTAGCCATGTAAATAATTAATCATTGCTGAAATTTTAAAAAAAATGTGTTACACAAGTGGAAGCTACTGCTCTTTCCTTGGACTGGATGCCCCTTGGTGGGCAGTGTAAGAATAAGTCTCTGCAACGGGGCAAATCCCTGAACATCTTTCTGAGAATACTGCATTACTAAAGAGACACTTTTAGAGGCGACGTAAAAAAATGAGGCTTAGATGTACTAAATACCTCACTGTCTTGTGTGCGAGAGTAGGAATGTCCTTGCTGATTTCCTGCACTATGGCTCAATTCCCATGTTATCAATGTCACACTCCCTGCCATACAGCTTCCTTCTCACATAGGAACTCCCGGAACTCCTCCACAAGATCTTCTTGCTGTCTTGACAATCAAATTCACTTTCAACATGCAGTCTTCCCAAGCTGTGTAAGCAGGGCTTGTTTGCTGACGTTAGAGACATCTCCCAGTTCAAGTACCAAGCATTTTTTATTTATAACTGGGTACTTTATCTAAAAGAGATGAAAAATCTGAGTAACCCTTTGACTCTGAAAAGGATCAGTGAGTCCTGTCAGAAATTTCTTATTTTCAGCTTTCTAGATTATCCCTTTTTAAGTTTAGAACTTCCAGTATTTGAGCAAGGAAGATAGTTGCAAACTCTTTAACTTTATTTAATGCATTACTTCTAAAATACACTCTTTTTTAATTATTATTTTAATGAAATTACAGCCACATTTTCAAAGGGGCTGCATAAACAAGGCATTTGTTTCTCATTTATCTTCACTGCCTTTGGGAACTTAATTTCATTTGGAAGTGCAAGTTCCAGTATAGAGAACTGATGGAAAATGAACCATTCCATTAAGGAATGATTGTTGACCACTTTTAATCCAGTATAGACTTTAGAAAGATGCCTGAACTGTTTAAAAACTAGTATTTTAACTCTTTCAATATGATTTTACGCACTGCATGTCATGCGCACCAGTACCATCTCATTGCTGTCTTTTGCTGTCATTGCTGTGTGTACCCATCTGCATTCTCTACTTAAAGCTGGTTTTGGACAAAATGATGTTTTTTACTCTGCTCTATGAAGCCTGGAGTCACGTGGTGTGGAGTGAACACAGGTCCCAAGCAGATGACAGGCTGGTTTTCCTATGAACAACTCAGTCCTTGGCTGTGTTTGTGCATTCAGGTGTGACAGTGCAGAGGAAGAGGGAGAATCAAAAGACCTGAGAAAACTGGAAAGGGACACTGCTGCAGAGGGGCACACAGATTTTGGAGACACAGAGTGAGAATTAAAAGCTTACACAATGTGGCCTTCGGTTGGCCTTCTGAAGTAAATCAAGGAAAGACAAAGCTGCATACCAATTTTTGCTTTTAAATGCTTTTCCTTTAATGGTCTTTTTCTATTGCTAAAACTAAACACTTTTTATGACGGGCCTATTAGGTCATTGCCCATAAAATCATGGGACTCAAAACCCAGTTGCCTTGTTGGTAACTGTGGTGGATAATCTCCTGTGAGCCACAGCTAAGTCTCGTCAAGAACTAGAGAGAGCATCCTAAGATGTATGAAAGCAGAAGATATGAAAGCTTAAAGAAACAAAAGGAAGAGACAAAGATGACAAAGATGCAATTAATCCTACCAATGACACCAAGTCATTCTAAGTCATTTCCAAACTCAGCATCTATTCTATGTGGGCAATCAAATTCCTTTGTTAGCTTCTTAGATCTGTAGTACTCACCAAATGGGATTTCTGAGCACCTCACATTACAATCTCTTCCATCATTGCTCATATTCTCTCAGAGTAAGCAAAAGCATTTTGTTCTCATGTTCACAGACAATGGCAATTTTCCTTTATCCTTTACATCTTGGCTTAAAAAACCACAGGACCGCAAGTTAAAATCTCAAATACCAGCTGCATTTGTGTATGCAGAGTATCATTCCATCACATGAGAGATGTTATAAACAGAACTTTGATAAACAGAGGTGTATGATAAATAAAAATGATATGTAAAGCTGTCAGGAACATGACAGAAATGAAAGTTTTGATTAGTGGGAAACTTGATAACTGAGGCAGTACAACAAATGAAAGCCATCAGAATCTTCTATGTTCTTCTGGATATGCTTATTTATATAGTGAAATCCAATATTTGATATGCTTCTTATCAGCTGGTTGGCAATGAATTTTAAATTTAAAGTTACCACCAAGCATTCATTATTTGTAAAGCTGCAAAAGAGGAAATTGTTGAAAGAGTGACTGCTAGGAGATGACATCAACCTTGTGGACACTTTCAGCCACAGCCCCAAATTAAAGCAATTATTTCAAAATGACTGATGCGGACAAGTTTTCATATTGCACATTTGGATGGAGAATAATACTATCTATATACACAGACAGGAATAAATATGCAAAGTTTTACTCTGGGTTTTTAATATTCATGACAATAAAGAAACATTTGATTGTTGACTGTATTCCTTTTCAATCTGTTCAAAATCTAGACAGGGCCAGTATATGCTATAGCATTGCCTCCTCCACATCTAGTTTGCTAGAGTTTTCAAGTAAATCCCTACAGCTGACTACAATCTATTCTATCACATGCATTTGCAAGGTCAACATACAGTGCTGTACTATATTTATTGCTAGCTGGTGAAATTGACTATCATTTAAAACTTTCATCACAACTGCAATTTAGTAAGAGATTCTATTAAAGTTCATGTCTGTGGGGACTCAAACATCAGAGTCTTACAGATAATTCTATAGCCATTTGACTTGAAAAACTTCATTTTTGCTATTTGATGCTTAGTGTTCATTTCCTTTAAAATGATGAATTATTTAAAAATGCTTTTGAGATTATTGGGTAAGGCTATTGAGAAGGGGGAAGATGTGAAAATAGGGAATGAGCATTTTGAAGCAGAAATTGAAATATATTCAACTTTGCCTATTGCAGGAGAAAATATGGGAGACGTGCCATTGGCCATGGGCTATTATGTTTTCATTGCCAGTTCATTATTTGGGTCTCACACTCACAGTATCACCATTTGTTTAGTGGGGGTAGCACTACCTATGGCTTAGCTCAGAGCTTCACTACTGCAAGGCAATGGCATTACAATCATTCCGCTGTAAGTCGTCATATGCAAAGCAAATGTTTAATTAGCTCAAAGCTTTAAAAGGTAGGTTGGACTACTTACTAGTCATATTATGACTCATAACCCTTCAATATCAAACTACAAGAGAAACTGAAGATGGCTAATGTCCCCCCAAAATCAAGAAATACCTCAGAATATTTTAAAAATGTACATGACTGAGCAAATTTGTCAGTCAAAATTACTCTACAAATGCTTTTATCATCATTTTCTTCTTAACTGAACCAAAGATGTTGATATGTTTAAAAAAATTTTAAAAATCCATGTTGCACAGAATCTCAGAAAGAGATATCTTTGTCAAAGTAGGACTACCTTGAAAGATAGATGCGGTTGCTTAGGGCCTTGGCCAGATTAGTTTTGAGAATCTTCAAGAATGAAGATTACGCAGTCTCTGTGGACACATCATTCATTCAGTGCTGGACCATACTAACAGTTGAAATCATTTTTCCTAAACTTGTGCCCAGTTTGGATATCATTGGAATGAAGCTGGTGTAATCTTGTTCCTCCATCTGAAAGGCATCTTTCTATCATCATCAATCCCTGAAAAGATGTACAGGATAAGTAAAAGCAGGATTTATGTTAGAAGTTATTTGTGGAGTTTGAACCTATATATTAAACAGTCAAGTATTCTATGAGGGTGCAATATCTGCAGCTTTGTATTTACAGACTCAAGTCTTTGCTCTTTAACCTTCACCAAAGGAAAAAAAAAAAAAAAACAAACCAGAAAACTGAACTCTCTATGTGCAGTGTTGCCACTGCTGTTACAAGAGAGAAATAAGTTGATACTTCGTTATTATGCAGTGTCAATATTTTCAAGGTTATTTTCTCTGCAAATAGCCTTAGTTGTTCCCATCCTCCACTACTTCAGGTCTAAATTAGGACAAATTTCTCCCTAAATCTTCCTGAACTCTCATGGTGCTCACCTGCCCATTCCCCACCCATCTCTACTCCCACTAATCCTTTACATTTTGGGAAATGTTAAGTTTCAGATTTCCAAAACATCGGTCCCAAATGTGAAGTATTTTAATAGACTGAAACATGCTATCCAAACCATTCCCAAACTACCCAAGACCTTTAAAGATGTAACTGAAAAAGACAAACAAGAAGATTAACCAGGAGACTCCTTTTAGGTAAAATTAACTCCTTTTCAAAATGCCTGCATAAGTCCCATAGCATGCCAATGTGATCAGAACTACATAAGGAAAACCAAACGAATTTTGACACTCTCACATACTTCACTTGAATTTTGCAGCATTTCAAAATGTAAGTTCAGAAGGGCAAAGATAGTTTCTCCCTCTGTCTATGTAAGAACTATGGAACAGATTAGAGTGATAATTTAATTAGTTTCTTTCAAATCTCTTTAAAACTTCAACATTTGTACCAGTTCTGAAGTAGCTCAAATACATTGTGCCATCACTTAAATTTCTTTTGGCAAATTAAGTTACACCAGTTCTCACAAACTCAGTTGCATTCTGGAGACAGGGCTAGATGCCAAATGTGAATACTTCTATTATCACCTTCAAGCCTGTATCATTCATCATTCTTAAACCGATACAATTTTCTAATTAGAGTAGTGAATGGGGCATTGTACCAGGCTTTATAAGACATTAATTCTGTTCACAACTCTACAGTGGACCTGTGGGGCAAATTGTTTCTGTTCTCTATGAATTAGTTCCCTTAGCTGTATTGGAAAGTAATGATCTATTCTGATGAGCTTTAGATACAGTGTTTTAAAGTATTCATCTTTCTTCTGCATGCCAGACCAAGACTTAAAGTAGAACACCTTTTCCCAGAGAGATCTAACTGAAGAAGCAGAGATACAGCCTGCTGGCCTAAACTTTAAATGGAGAACAATACAAATTTCTTAAAATAAAGTCCTACAACCCCTATGTGAATTGCCCATTTATAGCAGATTTAGATTCCTGATTCTCTCATAGTAGTTCATTTGCTGACATAAGCTATTCTTCCTCTATGTGCTCTTTGCAAGAACTGGTAAAAAAAATGCTGTACCATTGAAAAGTACCATCATTTGACACCTGACATAGATCTGGTCTGTTAACCTGCAAATTCTCCACCTGAGACCGCTCATCTCACCCAGCAAAGCAATTCTGCAAAAGGAGATGAGGCATGCTGAGGACACATGACATACAATTTTGATGACCCCCAGGTAAGTCCAGAGCTCAACAATGTACAGTTCTATCACCCTGGTTCTGCACTGAGCTCTCTGGCTCAATAGCCTCTGAGCCATGCCTCACTGGATCTGTGAATCCTCTGGAGATCCGTGCTGGGACCTCTGCACAGCATTGCCCTGCTCAATGTGGAAGTACCAGTGTGTTCAGATCTGCTTCAGATCCACTGGAATTATAATCCATCACATGATATTAAAACAGCTTGTGTCAGCTATTTGAAAATATCTCTCTCCTGTATTACAGCACCATCTAAATTATCAATATGAAGGCACACAGCCATCAGTGAAGGGTCCTGTGTGCCTCCGCTTCATGTGACAGTCCTGATATAAGTGCTGCTGAAGCCGCTAGAAAGACTCCCATGAAAGATACCAGCTTTGGTGAACAAAATGTACTTTTAATGCATCCATTTTTATCTTCTAAGCAATTCCTTAGCCATTTTAAGTGTTCATCACCTAATCCATATTTAGAAGGCTTTATGCAGTAATCCATCATGTGAAACATTGCTGAAAGCATTCCTGAAAATCCATCTATAAAATGTCTACAAGGTTTCCCTCTATGTAAGGCAATCATTATTCCATTTAAAAATGTAATCAGAATTGTTTGTCATAATTTCTTCTTCCCAAACACACGCTGACACATTGTTATTACATTTGCATTCTCCAAATACAGCTTTAAACTCTCCGTGAACATTATCACAAAAATGTCTTAATACTGCTGTTGGATTTAACGAACTTTATTTTCATCATCTTTCCCAGATGTTTCCTTCTATGTGATGTAAAGATACTTAGTGTTTTCTAGTCTCCTGTTGCTTTTTCAGTGTTGAAGGACAGTCACAAAAAAATAAAATCATTGCTCAGCCATTTTATACTTACTCTTAGAAACACAAAATCATTGAGTTTAGCAAAGCCCTTTAAGATCATCAAGTCCAACCATTAACCTAGCATTTCCAAGTTCACCACTAAACCATGTCCCTGAGCATCACATCTACATGTCTTTTAAATACCTCCAGGATGGTGACTCCACCACTTGTGTGGGCAGCCTGTTCTAATACTTGACAACACTTCCAGTGAAGAAACTTTTCCTAATATCCAAGTTACACCTCCCCTGGTGAAACTTGAGGCCATTTCCTCTTGTCCCATAACTTGTTACTTTGGAGAAGAGACCGACCCCCACCTCACTACAACCTCTTTCCAGGTAGTTGTAGACAGCAATAAGGTATCCCCTCAGCTTCCTTTTCTCCAGACTAAACAACCACACTTTCCCCAGCCACTCCTAAGACTTGTGCTCCAGACCCTTCAACAGCTTTGTTGCCCTTCTCTGGACATGCTCCAGCACCTCAACGTCTTTCTTGTAGTGAGGAGCCCAAAACTGAACACAGTATTCGAGGTGCAGCCTCGCAGGTGTCGACAGAGTACAGGGGAATGATCACTTCCCTAGTCCTGCTGGCCACACTGTTTCTGATACAAGCCAGGATGCTGTTGGCCTTCTTGGCCACCTGGGCATGCTGCCAGCTCACATTCAGCTGGCTGTCAACCAACACTTCCAGGTCGTTTTCTGCTGGGCAGCTCTTGTAGCATTGCATGGGGTTGTTGTGACCCAAGTGCAGGACCCGACGTTTAACTTTTTAAAATCTCATACAATTGGCCTTGGTGCATCAATCCAGCCTGTCCAGATCCCTCTGTGGAGCCTTCCTATCCTCAAGCAGATCAACGTTCCCACCCAATTTGGTGTAATCTTCAAACTTACTGAATATGCACTCAATCCCCTCATGCAGATCATTGATAAAGATATTAAAGGGAACTGGTCGCAATACTGAGCCCTAGGGAATACCACTTGTGACTGGCCACCAAGCGGATTTAACTCCATTCATCACAACTCTTTGGGCCCAATCATCAAGCCATTTTTTTACCCAGTGAAGAGTATGACCGTCCTAGCCATGAACAGCTAGCTTCTCCAGCACTATGGGAAACAGTGTCAAAAACATTACTAAAGTCTAGGTAGACAGCATCCACAGCCTTTCCCTCATCCAATAAACGATGCAGATTCTCCTTAGCCCTCCTTTTGTTGCTAATGTATTTATAGAAACATTTTTATGTCTTTTATGACAGTAGCCAGATTAAGTTCTAGTTGGACTTCGGCTGTTTTGATTTTCTCCCTGCATAAACTTATGACATCCTTGTAGTCCTCCTGAGTTGCCTGCCCCTTCTTCCAAAGACCACAAACTCTCTTTTTTTTCCTGAGTTGCAGCCAAAGCTCTCTGTTCAGCCAAGTCAGTCTTCTTTCCTGTCAGCTTATCTTTTGGCACATGAGGATGGCCTGCTCCTACGCTTTTAAGATGTCCTTGTTGAAGAGTGTCCAGCCTTCCTGGACTACTTTGCCTTTCAGAGCTGCCTCCCAAGGGACTCTGTCAACTAGGCTGCTAAACAGGCCAAATCTGCACTCCAGAAGTCCAAGGTAGCAGTTCTGCTAACCTCACTCCTTAGTCCTCCATTTTGTGATTGCTGTGACCAAGATGGCCTCCAACCATCACATCACCTACAATTCCTTCTCTGTTTGCAAGAAACAGGTCCAGTGGGATGTTTTTCCTAGTTGGCTCCCTCACCATCTGTGTCATGAATCACCTTCCACACACTCCAGGAACCTCCTGGACTGCTGCTTCTTCTCTTGTTGCATTGTATTTCCACCCAACATCTGGTAAGCTGAAGTCTCCCATGGGAACAAAGGCTAGCAATTGTGAGATTTCTCCCAGCTGCTTATAGAATATTTCATTTGCTTCTTCATCCTTGTTGGGTGGTCTATAACAGACTCCCACCATGATATCTGTCTTATTGGCCTTCCCTTGATTTGTACCCATAAAAATTCAACTCTATCATCACTATCATCAAGCTCTAGACAGTCAAAACACTACCTAACCTACAGGGCTACCCCACCGCCTCTCTTTTCTTGCCTATCCCTTCTGAAGACTTTATAGACATCCATTGCAGCACTCCAGGTGTGCGAGTCATCCCACCATGCAACTGTATCATAGCTTTTCCCACTGAACAACAGCTTCTGACGCCTCCTGTTTGTTTCCCGTGCTGCATGCATTGGTGTAGATGCACTCCAATTAGGTTATTGATCCTGTAATGTGACTCTAAGTTTACATTTAATGTTATATTACCCAAACACTTAAGAGTACTATTCTCAGTCTAAGATACTGTGCCTCCTTGAGTTTTACTATATTAATTACAAAATTATTGTGGGTATTTTCTTATTTTTCATTAGATAGAGAAAATTCTTCAAATACATAATTCATTAGCTGTAGAAAAATAATCAGCATAGCATCTGCAGCACAGTTCAGAAATCTCAGTGCTACTGATGATGTGGACTAGATGTCTGCCTGATCGCAGCAAGAATATCCCTTCTATTACCTGTTTTATTTTGTCTCCGTTTAAAAAGTTAGCTGATTGCGATAGTAGTCTGGGTATTCACATACTGAATTCCTGTAGCAGTTAAAAAGTTAGAGCAGCAGAATATACCTGAAAACTCCCAGCATCTTAGGAGTATAGACTTAGATCTTAGTTCAGGACTGAGGTTATCTGCTCCTTTTGCACAGAGAAGGTAACTTCATCTAATAGCATGTGATTCAAGTTGATCTAGAACACTTGCCAAATTAAGACTAGGAGTTTTGAAGGGCAAACTTCTCAACATTTATTCATACTCATTTGCATCTTAGTGCACTCAAAGGTGTTCTGTACAAATATTCTGAGAATATAGCACAGTGTTATTAACATATTGCTCTAAATATGTTTTTCTATAAACTGCCTAGTTTATTCTCAGGTCTGAAGGAGTGACATCTCCATTGGGATACATCAGTAATCTCTGCCGCAGGAGGAATAAGACAGGTTTGTTGAGAAGAGGTCTTGGGCTTTTTATGAGCAAATGCCTCTTCCTTTCCATGCAGACTAACAAATCCAAAAGAGCATTTCACTATGTATCTGTCCTGGTTTGACCAAATGCAGGATTCCATCCCATACACATCATGCTCAGTATAAAGCTGAGGGACCACAAGGGTCACTCTCTCTCTTTCTATGGCTCTAACGGCCCTAAGCAGGCTCACTTGGTGCTTCCACCCACACTCACGGCCCGAGAGACTATTTAAGCCCAGCATGGGGCTGTCAGTAGAGGTTCTGGTGATGTTGTAGGTTACTGTTCTGTAGCTCTGCCCAGTTACTTGCTCAAGCATCAGAGGAGGACACTGCCTGATTCTTCTGCCTCTGATCCATGCATTCTTAAATCTGGTCCCTGCCTGCTGCTGGGTACAGTCTGGGACTTTCCTGGCGCGTGCCCTACAGCATCTGGGTGACGTATTCACTATCAAGGAGAGAGGTGCTCAGTAGTGGGTTTGTATATATTTCATTATTTTTCTTCCTGTTATTATAATACCTTATTATTATAGTTAAAATAAAGCTGTTTTAACTTTTCCAACCTGTAAGTCTTTCCCTTTTCTCTTTCCCCACTTTTGAGGAGGGAGGGGGTTAACAAAAAGCATCTGTTGTCTGTTTAATAGCTAGCCCAGCTTTAAACAGTGATAATATCTTGCTGTCATTTTAATGGAGAAATCTGTTTTCAGATGTGTGTTTTTATCATTGAAAGGCTTGATTTATATATGTAGTTTCTTAGTTATCTTGTGTTACTGTGGTGAAATCCTGCTGTGCTTTTCTGACTCCTGTGTGTAACTGTTTGTTATACTACAGTCTTGATAGATTCGATAGGGCTCTTTGCACTCCTGTCCATCTTCATGGTAGATTTATTTTATATTGCATGTCTCTGACAAGTATTGAAATTTATGGCGGAAAAGAAAAATAAACCTCCAGCCAGAACTTCCTTCCTAAAACTCAGCAAAATCTGGACTCAGATGTCACAGCCTCAGGGAATCATATGTGGGTAGACTAGCACAAAAATGTAAACGTCATCATGCAGCATGGACTCCAAAGTCATTGGCTTTTAGACAGCTACACCACTATATCTGTTCAGCAGAACAATCAAGTCCTTATGAATATTCAACTGCTTGGAAACTTTTCTGGGCCCCAGAGGCTACCTTGGTCCGCTGTTTAGAAACAACATCCAAACCCTCATTAGTCTTTTACACATGTAGTGTAATTATTTCTGAAGGATGTAGGACATTCCTTTGCCCAAGATTCACATAGCATTGCATAATTTAGTTTGGAATTATTTCCTCAGTTATTTTTAAATTTTTATTTGTATTGAAATTTTAAGTATGAATCAGCCAACATGCATGAGTTGGAAGTTTATTATTTAAAAGAAAATAATATTAAAAAAGGGAGAATGAATTATGCATTCTAACTACACTGTATTTGGCTTACAAGTGTTGATATGTTAACCACTAGCTAACTACTAACAGAAGACAAACAATAAATAAGCAAATTATATATTTTTGGGCAAAAAATGTAGGCTCTGGTTTTGTACCAGTAAAGATACATACCATAGATGACTCTCTCATTTTGCTATGTTATTCTTTACAGTCATTCTTTCAATCTCCAGACCACGAGTGAATCAGCATAATACAAAGTTCATGTTGCTAGCAGTAACTAAAAGTCCTAAGATGGCAAAATAGTGTTGTTAACAAATAAGGAATGATTTGGAGGAATATAAATTTTGGGAAATCAGCAGAGTGAAACGTGTATAGAAAATAAATATGGTCTGAGAGAAGATAACAGAAGAAAACATTTGGACAAGGACTAGGATGCCAGGCTTGTATGATGACTTTTGGAGGTGTCTGTGTGTGTCTCTGTTCCCAATTTCACTTCCACAGCATCACCAGCACCCATACAACTGCAGAAACATCCAGCTACAATCAGTATTTCATATGTAATTTTTGTAATTACTGGAACTTCATGCATCCCTCACTGTCACAGCAGGAATCTGCTTACAAGGAAGTGAAGGCACATGTCTACATATCTTTTAGAGTATCCCCTGAAGAATGTCATTGAACTCCACCCAGTAATTGGCTGAGATTCTGCCACTATACCAGCCTCACTAGTCATTGTTTCTGTGTTTTGTTCTTCACCACAGATTCTGCAACCTGTTGCCTGTCTGCTCTTCATCTGGCAAGAAGCTTACTCTGAAAGACAGCCAACCTCACAGCAAATTGCAGTAAGAGCAAGCTGGCTCTAACAGTGCCTTTGGGCCCCATCCACCTTAGGACCTGCTTCTTTGTTAAGAGACATGCAGCCACGTCTTGTCCTTCTGCTATTGCCAGTGCCATTTCAGAAAAGGGTCAGCAATTTGCCATCCATCTCACAGGCAGTGAAATGCTGGCATTGCATGACTGGCTGCCAGCCTGACATAACATTGGGCCTAAGCTCCCTTTGATATCCTCTACTGCTCAGTTGGAAAAACATTGTTCTAGAGAGAATAAACACAAGAGGAACACATGTCCACAGAAATGCCTGGAGTTTTTATATGGAAGTCAGCAAGCAGCCCTGCTCTTGTGACTGCAGCTAAAAAAAATCCTGAATCATTTATCTGAAGCATGATAGAAAGTTTGAAAGCAGACTAGTAGCTGAAAGCTTTAAAAGATCATCTATCCTCAGTCGTTAACCTTTCTGTCATTTACATCTTCCACCTTTCCCATGCATGTACTAGAGGCAGCAAAGAATTAAAGTGAACTGCAATTCACTCTTGCCTTAGAGGAAAATGAAGCTTTTAACTTTAGTGTATTGATGAAGCAGCAACCCAATGACTTGTAATGATGTTCAGATTTGGTGTCCTCAACCCAGATGCTAGTGGATGTAAGCTCATATCTGCAGGTATTTATCACTGCACCTACCACATATTAAAAGCAGTAGCAGAAGAGAAATCAGTGGAATGAGCATCCTCCTTACAATCTCAACACAGGTGTCAGGCGCAAAACTGCACACAAACTGGGGTACAAGAAGGAGATGCTAAGAGGTTAACTCTCCAATTCAGGGTTAAATGGGGACGAGGGTAGACTTGGACTGCTAATGCCTGGACTGCTGCAGTACTCGGTGGTGGACAGGTCTTAGTCTCCTGCAAAGTTCAGTCTGTCCTTCCACAAGCAACCTGCCACTAGCACAATGAAATCCATGGCAGAAAGAAAAATGAAATAATACAAATCAAAAATTCTGAACTTTACTGCTAGGAAAAAATTGAAAACTTTTTTTGTGAATTTCAACTGCTATAGCAATGGGTGATGATCAGCTCCTTCTTCCAACAAATCATTTATGCAGATGCATAATTGATGTTTAAACATCCATTACCATTTTTTCTCTCCCTTTCTTGTGGTTTTTTTGTTGTTGTTGCTAAGTCTTGTGATGATTTGTGCACATGCTTAGTGTTAATATCTTAGTAAGCAGTCTCACTGAATACAAGTAGTATCATTGAGTTCCATTTGTCAGTATTAGGATCACCCAGCGTAATCCACAGTAAAGCAGGATCTTACAATCCAATGTTATAAAATAAGACAAGTTATACTAGGAAAATAAGAGGTGTATGGAGATGGGAATACAGCCATGTGTCCTTGCATGTGTGCATATATGTACATATATTGAGACATGCAGATCAGTACAACAGTTAAGAAGGAGAGATGAAAAGAGCTAGCTATGTAGTTTTCAGTCAATTATTTCAAAATGAATTGTGAGAATAAACCAATTAATAATGTAAATATTAGAATATTAGATTATTCTAGAGAACTGGCTTAAAGGAGTCAGGTAATTTTATTATCAATCCCAGTGGCTGGGTTATTGTTCCAGAAGGCAGAAAGATTCCTTTCAATTAAATGCAACTATTTGTTCTGCAGTTGATAAATTATTTGCCAGCTTTGTCTCAAACTGAAATTTTGGCTTTATGCATTCAAAATTATTTAAATTATTAACACATATGTAAAGAAAGCAAAAACTAGAATGCGGAATGCGTTCCACCTCACATGGCTCTGTTTTTCCCGTGGGCCTGAAGTAGGGAAAGTGATTCTTGATGCTTTTCTTTCCTTCCCCCACTGCTTTTATTTGATTTAATGAGGTAGCCCCCCTGCAACTTTACAAATTCATAATGTAAGCCAGCAGTTTCTTATGCAAATTGGGTTGCAGATTCTTTCTTCCCCCCCCCCCCCCCCCCCCCCCCCCCCCCCCCCCCCCCCCCCCCCCCCCCCCCCCCC